>CM034355.1:28884016-29168618 GCA_019925275.1 Mytilus edulis | reverse complement strand
GAATTTTCCTCAGGTATTCTCCTAACTAACTCATTTTTTTTAATATTATAGGCAAGGTACAGAAATTTCTTGTGATATAATGCCTAATGATGCACTGTATGCAATAATAATTTGATTGCTTAAAAAATGAAGGAAACTTCTGCAGTTGGACTTATAGCCAACCAAGAATACAATGTATCACCTTTCCTTTATAATGAATATTAATAAATCCACAGTAATTAACAGATTGTAGAGCCATGAATGTGTACACAAAACAAAACAATTACATTTAATTTAGTTGGATTTAATTTTCTGTGTATACGAAATTCTCAGAAATGGTCCTGAATATGTTTAACTGTCATTTGTTCCATGTTTGTATTGTGTTCTAATTCTTTGTAAATATTTCTATGGTAAATTAATTTATATTTGATGTGATGTTTATTGGACTATCTTATTTTAATTGTCTGTTGTTTATACTGTATCTTTTCTTGGGTAAGTGTTCATCTGTTATGTAATAGGAAAATGTGTGTTTACACGGCGGAGGACATTTTAGCGCATTGATAGGACATTTGAGTGAAAAAAATCAGACATTTTAGCGCCAAAGTAGAACCCATTGTAGCGCCTGATTTTTAACCCATTTTAGCGAAATATTTTTAACTCTTTATAATAAATAATAAATTTAAACAAAAATTAATAGACTCAAGACAGCACAATATAAAACATATGATGTCCATTAAAATACAGCACTTAATGTCTAAAAGATTTAATTAAGTGTTAAATATTTGTTCTAGCCTTAAATATATGTCCTAGAGAACGTACGTAATGGGCTCTGGGCCCTGTACAATACTGTTGAATTGCGTTAGGAACCGTTGTTTCTCTTTATCTTGTCTAGATTTTGATGCACATTCGTCTATACTTCGTATTTTTATATATGTTGTTGTTTGCAATTTGATAATAGTATCAAGAAATACGTAAATAGCTGGATGACAACTATAACATTGCTCATTATAATGGTCATGGAACGACTCTGGACCATTATTTGTTCCCTATAAAATACAATGAACTTCTGCCCAAAGCTTAGTGAGTATTATTTAACCAGTTAAGTTTTCACTAAAATGGGCCATCAAAAAGACAGGTGAACGGATTAATCTGGCGCTAAAATGGGCTCTTATGTTGGCGCTCAAATGTCCCCTAGTAGTTAATTTTTTTCGCTAAAATGTCCTGCGCCCGTTAACACCTGAGCAAACATCCAACCTGATACCTTCTTGCAAATTTCTTTTGACCTGACAATTAAAACCATCCATATATTTTAACTTTCGCTAATTTTAAATGTGTCAGTGAATAAAATCCTCAAAGTCACACATAATGAATTCATAGTAATTTAAATAATTTAACTACCCCTGATTTCTGTCAGAACTCACCATTTGAACTCATGATATGTAAAATTAAGGATTTAGTGCTCATATCAACATTACTATCAACCTATTTTGTATATAAACTCTTGGGGGAAATTGTGCCATTGATAACCATGTTTGAATGAAACATGAATCATAATTGAATTAAAACTTTTAATTATATATATTCATCACTAATTTGACCTTGTGGGAATCTACTCAGCTACTAAAAAAAGATGTTTCGCCTTGTGCCTCTTAAACCAGTAGCCTAGATATATGTGCATACTGAAAATTAATACCTACGAAAATAAATGAATCCACAGTATCGTAAAAAGCATACAAAAAATTCCACCATTCGATTAAAAAAATTGTCTAGGACAAGCACGTCATAATTGGGCGATGAAGTAGTGTCCTTTTTCCTTCGAAAAGACTGAATTTCGAGAAAAAAGTGATCTAGATGATTGAAACTATGTGTCCCAAGCACATTTTAAATAGACCCCAAAAGGGAATACCAGAGCAATCACCATGTCGTAAGTAAGTGATTCTTATACAAGCATTTTGTACAAAGCTCACATTTTTCGCCTCTTGCAATAATCGGGATCTAAAAAACTATTTATTTTTTAATCGGGTTGAATAGCAATGATCGACATTTTGTCCTCTTCAAACCCGATTGACGTTATCGAGTAGTGATACTAAACACCGTACATTTATACCACAAAGTTTGTTTCAGTTGATTACAAGGACATATCTACTAAGTTTGATTCCTTTGACTACATGGGTATATCTTCCAAATTTGATTTAGCTAACTACAGGGACATCTTTACTTAGTTTGTTTCAGGTGATCGAAAGGGAACATTTCTATTAAGTTTTTTTCAGTTGATAACAGACTTATCTGACAAGTCTGTTTCAGTTGATTACAGAGCGTACTAGTTTCTGACAAGTCTGTTTCAGTTGATTACAGAGCGTACTAGTTTCTGACAAGTCTGTTTCAGTTGATTGCAGAGCGTACTAGTTTCTGACAAGGCTGTTTCAGTTGATTACAGAGCGTACTATTTTCTGACAAGTCTGTTTCAGTTGATTACAGAGCGTACTAGTTTCTGACAAGTCTGTTTCAGTTGATTACAGAGCGTACTAGTTTCTGACAAGTCGGTTTCAGTTGATTACAGAGCGTACTAGTTTCTGACAAGTCTGTTTCAGTTGATTACAGAGCGTACTATTTTCTGACAAGTTTGTTTCAGTTGATTACAGAGCGTACTAGTTTCTGACAGGTCTGTTTCAGTTAAGTACAGAGGCTACTAGTTTCTGACAAGTTTGTTTCATTTGATTACAGAGCGTACCAGTTTCTGACAAGTCTGTTGATGATCGTTGATTAACAAAGCTTTCATGTCGATCCGGCCCCATGTTGATCCGTCCCACGTCGATCCGGCCCCAATAAAAAATATATTTATAAGGAATAAAAATAAAGATATATATTAATTGTAATTCATAAATGTTTATGAATTTTATTATAATGTTAAAGGTGTACTACAAGTTTTCTAGATTATTGGGTATAATTATTAAAAAAAAATATAACAGAATTTAGGTCAATCAATAGACATCAACATTAATCAGCAGTATTAAATTATCACAGGCACAGTATAGAGATGGAGAATATAGATGAAGCTTATAACATATAGTATTGACACTTGATAATAACTGTTGTGCGGTTCTTGTTATGCTCGATCTATCCGCTGCATTTGACACTATCGACCATCCCATCCTGATCAATCGGTTAGAATACTCTTACGGCATAACTGGCTCAGCGCTGTCATGGATGAGATCCTATCTTGAAAGTCGAACTCAACGTGTAGCAATTGGCTCCGTATTGTCAGAAGTAATAAACATTAAATATGGCGTTCCGCAAAGGTTCGGTTTTGGGACCCCGATTGTATTGTATTTTTGCAAAACCGATCAGTGAAATATGTCGGCGACACAACTTTAGCTATCATGGGTATGATGATGACACGCAAGTCTACCTAGTTATCAAACCACTCGATAATTGGGACAACATATCTTCAGGTCTAGAGACTTGTTTAGCTGACATTAGTAAATGGATGTGCTTAAACATGCTGAAACTGAACCAAGACAAAACGGAACTGATCTTATTTTCACCAAAAAATCGTGTAACCGAATTTTCCAATTGTCATCTGTTATTTGATGATTTTGATGGATCAATAGTAGGCAATGCATCTGTGGTCAAAAATCTTGGGTGTTTATTTTGATAGAACATTAAGCATGGAAAAGCGGACCAATGGCATCACGAAGTCGTGCTTCTTCCAAATTACGAACATTGGTCGAAATCGGCAATATACCACCGAGGATGCCTGTAAAACTCTAGTCTGCTCGCTCGTCACGTCACGTATAGACTACGGAAGCGCCCTTCTATATGGAGTAAATGCCAGTTTAGTCAATGAGTTACAGCGAGTACAGCATACAGCAGCCAGGCTCGTTACACGTACCAAGAAACATGATTATATAACACCTGTTCTTGTGTATCTTCATTGGATCCCGTTGCAGTACTGAATACAATAAACTTCTTTTGTATACTTTCAAAATTCTGCATGCAATATAAACTTCTTTTGTATACTTTCAAAATCCTGCATGCAATATAAACTTCTTTTGTATACTTTCAAAATCCTGCATGGCCTAGCGCCCGTATATCTTGAGGAACTCATTAGTGCCTTTATTAACCATCAAGATCTCTTAGATCGGGAAATGCCATGCAGCTTATACAACCTCGTGTACGCGCAAAAATCTATGGAGAAAGACGTTTCCACAAAGCTACTGCGAGCCTCTGGAACAATCTTCCTAGCCATCTAAGACATGAGATTTTGAAAATAAATAACTCAGCCTTGATAATCACAAAAATAAATGGTTTGTTCTGTGGTAGTTTGAAAATAAATTACCTGACTTGCAATGTATTGAAAATTGCAAATGCCCCATGTAGGAATTTCAAAACCAAACGCTTGTCTCTATATATCAAATTGGGTTCACGGCGAGTGCCTTGCAAGAAGCAAGTTCTGTTTTCCCTCTGATTTTTCTGGATCAATGTTTCTTATTTATTTGTCTTTTGTTCATTGATTGCCCTTATGTATTCTGTTATGCCCGCGTCACACTGTCCCGATTTTTACGCCGATGGCAACACGATAATGGAAATTTTCAAAATCGGGACTAATCGTATTCAGATCGGGCTATTCGTAGTGCCATCTTTATCCATCATAGAACCATCGGCCACTTTTTCTAGCCTTCGGGGACAACTTCGGGAAGGGTTCTAAATTTTTTAACATGTTAAAAAATCCCCGAAGGTGCGTCCGATGTTGAGGGTTCGTATTGAGTTCGTATCACCATCCTCATCATCGTATTGTCACCGGGAATGCATCTTTGCACATCGTATTGCATTCGTGTTTCCGTCGTTTCCATCGGGCAGTTTTGACATTACGATGTCTACTCGAATGAATCCCGAAGATACCCGAAGGTCTTACGATGGCAACACGACTTCGTGAAGACCTCGTAATCCCGTTGTGTTGCCATCGAATAAAAGTACGAAGGCGACAAGATGGAACTACGACGGCAATAAATCCAGCTAAATATAAGTTAATTTTCGCGCTAAAATACATTTAAAGTGCCATGCGCGATATGCACTGGTCAGTCTAATACGACAGTTAAGAAAGACGTTCACAAAACATGGAGCTCATATCATATGATTCTATGAGAACAAGAAAGGCGGCAGCGTTGTTTCTATTAATTCAAATGGAACAAGAAGAGCAGCTTTTACAGGATCAGGATTTTCTTTTACAAGGAAAATATTATTTTTTGTCAATTTTTCATATCATGTAACATAATGAAAATCATAAACGCGCCTCGTACACCAACACTGCAGGTACGCGTATATAGGGAAACCAACTTTTTCTTCATTATTCTGATTTTTTATGTATCGTCCGAGTTGTTGTCACACGAATGTTTACTCCATAACCATTTTGTTTTCTATATGTCATATTTTGCCGCATTTGTTTCTTTCCCCTCATCCTTCCTTTTGTCTATATTATTATGATATTCTCCTGGAAAGAGCTCTTTTTGAATAAAAGGGATCAACGAACCCATTACCTTACCTTTAAGATAGATCAGTAAACATGGGCATACTTATGGGTGATTATTCAGACTAGTGCACACATTTTACAGTTTAAACAAGGCAATGCCGCGCGTGGCATCCCCTCGTATGTAACATATTGGGGACAAATATGGACACTTTATTTGTATATGACACATGCAGAAAATGGTAAATTAAATATGCATATAATTGGATACATAAACCATTTTTTTAGAAATCAACCAAAACATTCAGTAACTGGAAATAACTTTAATATTGTCTTTAGAACCAGCAGGTAAAAAAATTAGCAACCAATTTCCTGTGTATTATGCTATTTCAAGGAGAAAAAACAAGTCCATCTGCATGACCTTGACCTTTGGCCTTGAACGTAAAAAATGTCAGATCATTACAAGGAGGAACTATATACCAAATGTGGTTAAAATCTTTTGAAGCATATTGGTTTTAGAGTGTCCACAAGGGTGATATTGCCTTGTATTACAACTGCCGCTGTGACCTTGGCCTTTGAACTTTAAAGTCAAAAGTAAAATCACAAAAATACTGAACTTAGAGGAAGATCAATTGGGAAAGTCCATTATCACATGGCAAAATCAAATAACAAAACGCATCAAAAACGAATGGACAAAAACTGTCATATTCCTGACTTGGTACAGGCATTTTCAAATGTAGAAAATGGTGGACTAAACCTGGTTCTATAGCGCTAACCCTCTCACTTTAATGACAGTCTCATCAATTTCCGATATTTTTACATTGATGCGTTAAATAAACAGACACAATAAATATAATAGTCAAAATATGGGTACATCAGTCATCATCGTTTAACAATTTTAAAAGGAACAATTTAACAGAACACAAAAACATCTACTATCTACGAATACATTTATTGAGTGTCTGACGTCAGAAAATTTTATACGTCACATAAATTTGTCGTTCAATGTGCGTACAAACAATTTTAAAATTTTCATGGGAATGTTAGCATACAGGGTTAAAAAATCAAAAGTATGTAAGAATAAATTTAAGAAATAGACCGAGATTTAAACTAGTCCAAAAGTTATATATAGAATTTATAAGAATCCAAAAATAGTTAATACCACTACGCGATAGAATGACTTTGACGCTTGTGGTTCAACGTATATTGTAATTCATAATAGAAATATATCATAATGACATACAATAGAACAATATCATACTGACGGGATCTTTTAAAGTACAGAGTCACGTTATAAGAACAAAAGAAATACAAAAAGTCGCTAATACAAAACAAACCACAAAAAAATGAAAGCCAATACAAACACATTGACGAGATGTATAAGTACCGAGCCACGTGAAACGGATATCACATGAAACCATTCAACAGTAAAAGTAATATTAATAATAGAACAAAGACAAATGAAAGAACTATAAAACACGTTGTTAAGATGATAAACAACATCAGTACGAAGAATCTATACATCAAGACCATCGTGTATTATTTGAGAAGTTGATACGGAATATTTATCAACAAGGTCTTGGTACCTTCCGATGAACTTTTTTAGAAAAAGAACGAGACGTTCTTTGACATATAGCGCTTAAGGTGGTATGGGTGTCTTCCTCCATCTTGGATTGTAAAAAACAGAGAATCAAAGGTCCAGATTTTCCATCAAGTTAGCAAAATTTGATGCAGGAATGTAGATGTTTAATGTACATTTTCATTTAAAAGTACCAATTTATAAGAATATAACTTCTAAATATTGATATTTTTGCAAATATTAATTATTTTTGGTTGTTTTTTTTTTTTTTTTTTTTTTAAATTGGCATTTCAAGGGGAGGTAACTCTAAAAAAGTGCATTTTCTGAAGGATTCTGTATGGAATTTTCCTACTTTGTATTTTAGCCGGAAAAAACGTACGGTGACCCTATCTTTTCTTTTGATATTCTCAAAGCAGTGTCTGAAAGCTATCTTTTCCTGAAGTATTTAACAATTCTATCATTTTGTTTAGTTTCTAATCACAAAATGATGTTTTTTCCTTATAATAATCCATACAAAATGTGTCATTTTGGGCCGTCCTGTAGCTTAAGAAAATGCGCGGTGACCTATATCATTTTTATTATATTTTTCAATATGTATCAATAGATACAACGTTTTGGTATGAACAAATTCTATCATTTTTATTTAAGACTCCCATACCACCTTAAGATATTCTTAACGAGTAACACCATACCAAGTTTTGAGCATTTTGGTTCTAGAGTGTCCATAACAATTTTATCTACACGCAACTTACATGTAGTAGGCGAGGGGATAATAAACTAAGTTTTATAAGAATTAGACAAAAAGATCGATTTCCCGCCATGCATGGCAGACTTGTACAGAAACGATATGTTGTCGAAATTCTGTTCGTATCTTTTAGACATCGTATGGCCATCGCGCCATCATCGTAATCCATCGTGTAGCCTTCGTAATCCATCGTGTAGCCTTCGTGATCCATCGTGTAGGCTTCGGCTGATATATGAAGCTTAAATATCCGTCTTCGCTTAACCTTCGTATGTCCATCTTTTGCTATCGTATATAATTTCGGCACCATCGTATAGACTTCGTTATTCATCGTACTTGCTTCGGTCACTTTTTGGTATTTTAACGAGATCGGGACCAACTTCGTACGAACTTACAATTTTCGCATTCGGGTGTCCATCGTATATAAAAATCGGGACAGTGTGACACGGGCATTAGTGTTGCATTACTTTTGTAACATAGTAATTTTGTAATGAACTTGATCAGGAGTTTAAAAACAAAACAGCAGCCACAGACTTAACTATGTGAATTCCATTTTTGCTTTATCTTGCACATTGGTCTTTTGATGTTGTCCCTAGAAACTTAAGTCTTGCACTGAATTTATACATTTCGCTTTGAGACCAAAATATTGCCATAAAATTATTAAAACAAAACTTGCATTTTCAGATTAAGAAAAGTCTACGGATCACCCAGAAAGCATGATTTTGCATCATTTGTTCTATAGCTTCTTGGGCCTTCAGTGGCTCCAAAACCCTTCAGAAATTTTTTGTTTCCTCGCTCCGCTCGGCGAAATATGTTTGCCACTACTTTTAAACGAGGCTAGTTACAACCAAACTTTAATACTATGTATGTATGCAATTCATGTATATGCAGATGGGAATGTAAAAGATTCATTTCTGCAGAGGATGATGATGAAATGGTACATAATGACTTGACTATACATGTATTATTTATAATAAACAAATCATTTAAAAATTGTACGTTTTCGAATATCATAAATATAGTTGTTAAAATGAATAATCAGTCCCTTGCTTTAATGAAAATGAAAAATCTTGCTTCAATAGTGCAGAAAATGAATAATCTGTCCTCTTAGTTTACAAAAATAAATAACTGATCAAAAACAAATCCTCTTGCCCCCACCCCCCCCCCCCCCCCCCCACCCCCAGAATATCAAATGGTCGTTCCCTAACTGAAACTTTCTTGAACAAGTAACCAAATTGAATAATGTAAAATTGGTGAAATCGGATGCATGACAAAAAAATATTTTTGTAGCTTAATCTATACAAGAGTTGAGGAAAAGTGTGACATATTATCTCACTTTTCCTCAACTCTTGTATAGATTAAGCTACAAAAATATTTTTTTGAATGTCACACTTTTCCTCAACTCTTGTATAGATTAAGCTACAAAAATATTTTTTTGTCATGCATCCGATTTCACCTTGAGAGATGCACACGCCTGATGAAGCTAATTTGTGTAGCGAAATATTGCTATTTAAAATCTAATAGAACTTTTAATGTATTGATTAGCGTGTTTAAGTTATACTCTTAGACATTTATATAATTTTAATTCAGTAACTGTATCAGTTTTTTTTTTCACAAACTGATCCACGCTTAAATAGATTGAATGTTGATTGTTGCTATTTTTAGACATTATATATATATATATATATATAACTCGTCTAAACATCAACCCAACAATGTTAGATCTGTTAATTTGTTTTCGCAAATTTTTGGTTCTTCCCTCGCCGGGATTCGAACCCATTGTTGGGTTGATGTTTAGACGAGTTATATATATATTGGGTTGATGTTTAGACGAGTTATATAGCTGATCTGTAACAATAACATCTTCATGCCTTATATATCATGTACTGCAGTACGCCGCTAGATTAAAACTGACGAGGAAAGGTAACACACGACCAGCGAAAGCTCTTTTTTTTTGAGAGCCCAGGTGGTCGTGTGGTCTAGCGGGACGGCTGCAGCCGTCACGCTAGACATATATATATATATATATATATATATTAAGTACGTCTGAGTCAGTGACAACCCTACAACAGATGTATCCATCGGATCGCCATCAATGATGGTGATACATGGCTGTGTATATATTATGTACTGTAGTACTCCGCTAGATTAAAACTGACGAGGAAAGGTAACACACGGCCAGCGAAAGCTCTTTTTTTGAGAGCCCAGGTGGTCGTGTGGTCTAGCGGGACGGTTGCAGTGCAGGCGATTTGGTGTCACGATATCACAGAAGCATGGGTTCGAATCCCGGCGAGGGAAGAACCAAAAATTTGCGAAAGCAAATTAACAGATCTAACATTGTTGGGTTGATGTTTAGACGAGTTATATATATATATACATATATATATATATATATAAAATGACTGAATAAATAGTCAACGATTAATCTTACAGGGCGATGGATCATGTAATATGATTATGTACACTACAAAATATAATATATAACAAGTCAAAAAGGGTACAACATCACCATTAAATAACTATAAAATGAACAAATATTGGATATTTCGGATAACAGATATCCTTCTTCGGTAATAGCACGATGTAAAATAAATCATGTCAATATATTCAAATTGAGACACTATCAAAATCTTGAACGTTTATACAATTTAAGCGGACACCACAGACGCTGGTAAAATTTTAAAATTTCCAAACACGGCGCAAAGATTACAAAGATATGCCAAATAAAAATAGTTATTTGCGATGGGAATTGGCACAACTCTTAATTTCCAAAGGTTGTGACAGTTTAGATGTGATAACTGCATGGAGGGCAGACCTCAAACAAAAAATAAAAAAATGCCCTAACCGATCCAAGTTGGTATAATATTTCAAATTTGACAACGGTAGGGCAATTGCAACAGAAACTACATATTTAAGCCTCCCAAACGAATAGCAGTTTAACAATGATTAGAAAAATAAGTTTTATCTAATAAGGTAAAATAATTGAACGTGGCTACGTACTTATACATCTATCCCAAATGAATGGAGCCCTGTAATTCAAACTGGTAATTTTAAAAAAATCTTCAAACTGTAAAGCCAGTACGGAAGCTGGAGTTACTGGAAACAAGTGATGACAGGAAAATGAGTGACTCATTCTATGTTTTTTCATTTATGCCCTCTGGGGAAACTGTCCTTAAAATTCTTATCCAAAATCTTTCCCGAGCGACTCTGACGACCTTCGACCAACCCTCGTTGTGGTCTATGATTGTGATGGTAAGGTTTTTGAGCTCAGCTTGGGCGTGCCCAGGTGATCTCAAATGACGACTTACGGGTAGGTTGGGCTTGCAAGTCACTTCGATGACCATTCATGCGTTTGTTGAATGCCTGCTCTGTATCGCCAACATACTGCATGCCACATCGACACTGAATGAGGTATTCAACATTCTGGGTTTTGCAAGTTACATTGCAAAATATAGTGTACACAGACGCAGTCGAGTGGCAAGTAAATGTTTGAGTATTTAGTATTTGTTGACAAGTCAGACAACGTCTGTTACCACATGACTTGCACCATCCTGCAATTGAACAGCTTTTATTTGAGGAGACGTCAGCTCTTACAAATAAGTCTTCAGACTTGCTGGTCTCCGAAAAGCTAATTAAGACAGGGGGATTGGGAAAAATCTTGGATAATTTCGGGTGTTTGGCAATAATTTGCCAATTGGCACGTATCAAACGTGAAAGGTTAGTAAAGGCTGGATTGTATGTTAGAACAAACGGGACTATTTTGCTACGCCTCTTCCGTTTGTACTGTAAGAGGTCATTGCGGCTGTTATTATTAGCGCGCGCGAACCCCTTATCTATGTCCAATTTCTTATAGCCTCGTTTTGTCAAAAATCCGCGAAGTTCCTGTAACCGTTTCGTGACAGACTCCTCAGAGGAGCAAATCCGCTTTACTCTGAGAGCTTGACTGTGCGGGATACTTTTTGTACAGTGTTTGGGTGACAGCTTTGGGGATAAAGGTACTGATGTTTGTTTGTTGGTTTACAGTAGAGGTCTGTTGATATGACACCGTCCTTTATAGATGTGGTTGTGTCTAAGAAAGATATTTTAGAGTCGAAAATTTCATACGTAAATTTAATTGAATGATGGGCGTTGTTTGCATGTTTGATAAAATTATCCAGTTTTTGTTGGGATTCAATCCATTTCATGTCAACATCATCAATGAAACGGAACCAAGACAGAGGTTTGGATAAAGATGCTGCAATAATTTGTTTTTCTAATTTGCCCATGAAAATATTGGCGTAAGACGGTGCCATTTTCGTCCCCATCGCTGTCCCGTTTATTCGAAGGTAATGATCACCATTAAAGGTGAAACTGTTGCATTTCAGGACCAGAGTCAGCAGCTGGACTAAACATTCAGTAGGTGGTTCTAAAATGGTGCGCGAGTCCCATATTTCCCTACAAGATTGTATGCCGTCGTCATGAGGTATGTTGGTATACAATGAGGTGACATCTAAAGTGAGGATTTCCGGAGGAAATTTGTTCATGGATTCCATTTTACGAAGATAATCTGTAGTGTCTTGAATGTGGGAAGGAAGATTTTCTACATGAGATCTTAAATGAAAATCGACGAATTCCGAGATTTTCTCAGTCGGATGGCCGTTTGCGGATACAATGGGTCTACCAGGGTTGTTAGCCTTGTGTATTTTGGGAAGAAGATACAATCGATCAGGCTTGGCATTCTCTGGTTTTAAATAACCAATTGTATCCTCATCTATATGACCGTCATCGTACATGGTTTGTAACGCAGTGATAAGGTAGCACTCCACAGTTAGAAAATAAAATTAAAAATGAGCCACAAAATGTTTTGTCATCTCCTATTCCTGGATTTCTAATACATTAACCTAACTGTTTGTGTTGTGCATGTGCATATGTATGTAATCAGTATATTTCATAGATTTGATTTTCAAAAGTTAAAAGAGTGAAAATTAATTCCTTTTGTGTGTATCCATGGCAACATTCTGCATTTATTTACCATAAAATATTGCAAAAAGGGGGGTGGACATGTCACCCCCCCCCCCCCCCCCAATATTTTGATCAAACTAGAATTTCAATGCCTTTGAGTGATACCTTTTTAGAAACTGTTTTCATAAATCTTCCTAATGATCAAATAAAAAATGGGTGTCTTTCGCCTCATTTTTTTGTAAAATCCAATCACAAAGTTCGTGCGATAAAAAGTTGGAAAAAACATTGCAATAATTGCCGGACCAATGTATGGTAGGGACATGCTAATACGGACTGTCATATAGAAAACAGCCTATATTACATACATTACATAATCATGATGTTCATATAAACCCAATACAAAGGCCATTTTAATACTCAGCTATCCAAAAATGAATTTTATTGCACACTAGCTCTCATATTTGAAAAATCCACAGGGGCCAAAATGCGAAACTACACACCTAACTGTGGAGTGCTACCTTAAGGTGAAATTTTTCCCCTCCTGCCTCAATTTTTTATATTTTCTGTGTTCTACTAGCTGTTACGATGAAAATGGTACCTTAGTTTTTAAAATTGGTTCAGTAATAAAGATTTTATGAAGGTTAGCAGTTGATGTTGAAACGCAACAAAAAGTGATTTAAAAATAAATGCTGGATCATAGTGAAAAACTTCAAGTCTGTCTCATTTTTGGGGTAAATTTCTAAAACTTTTCCCATTATCTTATTTAAAATCATAAAATTACCTTCAAAGAGGACAAATTGTACAATTTTCAGGTATTTGAAAGCACTTATAGGTCAATTTTGCTGTAAATAGCATACTGAACCTTGGTTTAGAAGCTCTCAAGCAGGGTATAAATTTCTAGCAGTACTGGCATCATTAAATTTAATTAATTCAATTCAATTCAATTCAAAGTTTTATTGCCATATAAACTATACAGTTTGTGACATATAACAACAACAAAAACAAATAAAGACAATAACTAAGTAACTCAATATATATACACAAATTCAGGTAAATATTAAAGGGTCCCCTGTCCTCAGTTCCATTGACTTTTTTATAAAGGATCCTAGTTTATTCAATTGTGTTGGTGTTGATGGGTTAAGTATATATATAATTTTGTCATTGTCAGTGAGATTAGCAAATGAATTACTTTCTCTGTTAATGCAATTAAAATATGTTAATCTAATATTTGAATTATGAGAACAATTTATTAAGAAATGTTTCTCATCATCTAGTACTTTGCATTTTTTGCAAAGTCTCTCTTCGCGAGGAATTTTAAAATGCCTTCCTTTTTCAATTAATAATGAATGGTCACTGATTCTAAGTTTTGTAATTAATTTTCTAAATTCAAAGTTTGGGTTAGAGAGGTAAGGTTTGATCAATAGATTTGGCTCAAGTCCTTTATAAAAATTTAATTTACTTTTATCATCAATAGATTTCAACTTATCCATCAACAGGTTGTTGTAATATGAGTTTATTTGGGGTTTAATATAGCTTTTAATATTTTTTAATTGTTTTAAATTATTACAGGTTTTTAGTCTATCTATATCAATGTTAGATTCAGAAAGAATATCTTTTGCAAAAGTGAACCATGAATAGGAGCCACTAGAATCCAAAGTTTTAGTTAATTGAAAAGATTCATGTAATACGGGATTCAAATTTGAGGTGAAAAGCCTTGCTAAATACATAATAGTTTGGGTTTTTATATGACATTCAATAGGCAGTCTTCCTAATTCGTTCCTTGTACCAAAATTTGAGGCACTCTTGTTAGTGCCAAGGGTAAACTTGCAATAACTAAGATGCAAGTTTTCTATTGGAGTCTTGTCAATAAAATTAAATGGGTCCACATTTTTTCCAGAAACCAAAGCTCTTTTTTTAGCTTTGAAATATGTTATATATGAGTCCAAATATGTTATCTCAGAATTATAAGTTAATATAGGTCTCACTAAGGTGTCAAATAAGTTATTTGACACTCTGATAGGAAGGCTGCCAAGAGAATTAGTATATGTTTTAATAGAAAACAAAACCTTTTTTGCCTTTTTTGTTAATTCAGCTGTACTATGACTGAGATTACCATTTGATTTAATTAGCAGACCCAAGTAAGGATATTCCATGACATTCTCTATTTTTTTGTTTTTATATACAAGTATAGATGTTTCAGGCTTTTGCTTTGTTGTTGAAAAGACCATACGTTTTGTTTTATTTATGTTTAGAGAAAGCTGCCAGTTTTCACAAAACATGGAAACTTTATTTAGACTATTTTGTAGACCCACCTTAGATTCTGATAGTAAAAGCAGATCATCAGCAAACAGGAGGGAGCCTAGTTTACTATTTATGAGCTCCAATGGACTTGAGTTGTCATCTTCCAAACCTTTAGTGATATCATTTATAAAAATATTGAACAAAGTAGGACTTAATGAGTCCCCTTGTTTCACACCTCTAGTAATGTCAAAATAGTCAGAAATGTGATCTTTATATTTTAAAGAGGATTTTGTATTTAAATATTGTTGTTTTATTACCCTGTAAAAAGACTTTCCTACTCCCATTTTGCATAATTTATATAGAAGGGCTGTCCTCCATACAGAGTCAAATGCCTTTCTTAAGTCAATGAAGCATGCATATATTTTTTTGTTATTTTTGTGTATATATTTATTAATTAAAGATTTTAATATGAAAATACTGTCAGCAGTTCTGTGGTTTTCTCTGAAGCCAAACTGACAGTTATTCAGCTGTTTATCCACAACTGTGATTAGTCTATTATTGAGTACAGCATTGAATATTTTAGGAAGATTACTGATTAAAGATATACCTCTGTAATTATTGGGATCAGATTTGTCTCCCTTCTTATGAAGTGCTATTATATATGAGTCCTTCCATGATTTTGGGTATATACCCGTTTTTAGAATTAAATTAAATATTTTAACAATTGACTTAATTATTACTTGATTTGAGGTTTTAATTATTTCATTTATAATTCTATCTGGTCCAGCAGACTTTTGAAGTTTTAGTCCTCTGATTACCTTATTTACTTCTGAACAAGATATTGGAGCATCTGTTTCAGCTTTGAAATCTATATTATTTTCTAATAGCTTTAATTGTGATTCAATGTCTATCATAAAAGCATTATTTATAGATGAAGGTTTACCTTGATCTTGAAAATGTTTTATTAAAACTTCTTCATCTTTTAATACCTCTGGTATTTCATCTTTTTCTGTTTTATTTTTAAGAGATTTTAAATTTTTCCAATATTCCTTTGGATTTTGATTGATATAATCACTTAAACAATTATAAAGTTTTTGTTTATATTCATACTTTTTCTGTTTAACCATTTTCTTTAAGTTTTTTTTTAACTCAAAAAACTTTTGCTTTAAACTATTATTATTTGGATTATTCCTTATTTTGTTTCCTATTTTATTTATTTGACGCTTGGTTTCATATATAACATTGTCTGACCAAACTTGTTTAAATTTCCTTTTCTTTTTCCTCCTCTTAGTTTTTGGAGTTGCTTTACAAGAAAGGCTTGAAATATTATCTAAAATTTTTGTCAACTTTTCTGTAGCCTCATCAACACCAACCTGATTTTCCTCGTAATTAACCATTTCAAACTCTATTATCTCATTCTTTACATTTTCAGTCAATAAAGCATCAATAAGTTTAAGTTTAGAATTTTCTGACCATTTATATGATTTAATCCAGTGCCAACCTTTTTCCTCAAGGCCAATTTCTTTATCTATATTTATAGAGCACTTCATATATAAAGTAATTTGAACATGATCTGATAGGTAAGTAAAATCGTTTGTTTTAAAATATTTGACTGAGGACAGGAGACTCTCGCTAACAACAGCATAATCAACAGTACTAAATCCACTGCTTGACATATATGTATAATATCCCAATGAGTCACCTAAAAATCGACCATTGAGTAAGCGCAGCCTTGAAGACAAACACAAGTCTAATAACTTTGTACCAACTGTATTGACAGAAGTATCTTGATTGTTTCTATTTATTTCTGAATCAGTAATATAATTTTCAGGGAGTAAATCAAAACCATCAAAATTATTGATGTGATCAGAATCATTTACAATAAATTAATGCCAAATTATAATATAAAATCCTGCTAAAAATGTTTATTTGACTTATTCGCATTCAAAAATATAAAGCGATACATTCTGAGGATATCATATAAAGCGCAATATTTGGTTACAACGGTGAAGCTAACTGAGTACAAATTTAAGACCGCAACATGTCTAAGTGTCAAAATGTGTATATTTGGTTGCTAAGGACAGTAAACAATAAAATAAACATAAATTGCATTCCTAGCAGATTTTTTACCTTCAGAACTAAAACAAGAACATAAAAGACTAAAGATTTGTGGTAAATTTTATCTTAAAAAGTGCACTTCTGTGCTTTCTGATGTGCCATAAGGTAGCACTCCACAGTTAGAAAATAAAATTAAAAATGAGCCACAAAATGTTTTGTCATCTCCTATTCCTGGATTTCTAATACATTAACCTAACTGTTTGTGTTGTGCATGTGCATATGTATGTAATCAGTATATTTCATAGATTTGATTTTCAAAAGTTAAAAGAGTGAAAATTAATTCCTTTTATGTGTATCCATGGCAACATTCTGCATTTATTTACCATAAAATATTGCAAACATACATGTCACACCCCCCCCCCCCCCCCCCAATATTTTGATCAAACTAGAATTTCAATGCCTTTGAGTGATACCTTTTTAGAAACTGTTTTCATAAATCTTCCTAATGATCAAATAAAAAATGGGTGTCTTTCGCCTCATTTTTTTGTAAAATCCAATCACAAAGTTCGTGCGATAAAAAGTTGGAAAAAAACATTGCAATAATTGCCGGACCAATGTATGGTAGGGACATGCTAATACGGACTGTCATATAGAAAACAGCCTATATTACATACATTACATAATCATGATGTTCATATAAACCCAATACAAAGGCTATTTTAATACTCAGCTATCCAAAAATGAATTTTATTGCACACTAGCTCTCATATTTGAAAAATCCAAAATGCGAAACTACACACCTAACTGTGGAGTGCTACCTAATTTTGGAACTAAACTCAGAAGTAGGGTCATAGTCTAGCTTTTTATAAAATCTCTCATCAGAGAGCTGACGCACTGCTTCCGCGATGTAGTTAAGCAGTGCAGTGCGTCAGCTCTCTGATCATGGAAAACAAAACATATTTCAATAAATTAAGAAGTTTTAACGAAAAAGAAAATACAGATTGAACATCATGCTTCTAATCTTAAATAGTACATAACTAACAACGCAATACCAAAAGGTTTAAATATCAAATTGACGACTCAGACACCGGGTGTCAAGTTCAGCAGATTTATGAAACGTTGGGACGATATTTTATTCAATTGTTCATTCCGACTTCTTCAACTCTTACTCTCCTTTTCTATCTACGGCTACAAACAAATTAATTCGGAAATAAATGAAACGTATATAAAAACATCTCTGTCTGTTACCCCAGAAGACATGGACGCAATTCAAAGAAGACTATCCGACATCCAAAGAATAGAGAAACAAAATTTCAAAGCTAAACAGAAATTTTTTTTCAAACGAGACCGTTTAAACCAACAAAGTTCGTTTTTGAAGAAGATCATATTTTAAACTTGTTAAAAGAGAGTAAATCAAAACAACCGATGAAAAGACGTTTTAAAAAACAGAAACACGCAGTTCAAGATAAGTTAGTTTTAAATCTGTCATCAATAGAACTAACTACCTCCGGAGAAAAACTATTGAGTAAAGGCCTTAATTTCTGTCTAGCTCCAGCAACCGTCAACAATTTACAACTTGAGATAGATGCAGAAGCATTTGCCAGGCGTCTTCGGTTGAAAGAACATTTCAATAGACAACAGAAGAAAACTTTAAAAGAAGCCGGAATGATTGAATCTGATTATGAAAGTGATGAAGGAGACATATGCATCCCAAAATTTAAAAAGAAAAGTAAATGGAATCCCCCTAAAAGCAAAAACGACAATTTGGAATCATTCATTACATCAGTCAAAGCTGAAGTCAGATCTTCAATCAGTGGTAAACAAGTCAGAAATATTTCAAAGTCAGAAAGTCAAGCCATGATAAACTTAAAAGACCGTGACGAAATTGTTATCAAACAAGCTGACAAAGGAAGTGCCGTTGTAGTGATGAACAAGGCAGACTACATCGAAGAAGGAAATCGCCAGCTCTCCAACACTAAATTTTATAAAGAACTAACATGTGACCCAACCAAAGAAATCAGCAATTAATGACGTCCTCGCAGAAATGAATAAAGATAAACAAATTGATGACGATACGTACGTTTATCTACGCCCAGACGAAACGTGCACAGCCGGTCGATTTTACTTACTTCCAAAATTCCACAAAGAAGGGATTCCAGGGAGACTTATAGTATCAGCTTATGGCCAGCCCACCGAAAAAAATTCAGAATTTGTTGATTGCCACCTCAGACCACATGTTAAACAACTACCATCTCATATTCAAGATACGACTGACTATTTGAAGAAAATGAATTCCTTAAGTCCTTTACCTATTAACAACACAATTTTGGTTTCAATGGATGTGTGTTCTTTATACACAAATATTCCAAAAGATGAAGGAATAGCCTCGTGTGTATGGAATACTCGAAAGGATAAACATCCCCAAACTGACTGTCTAGTTCAATTGCTCAAGCTGGTGCTTGAAAATAACAACTTTATTTTCAACGTCAAGCACTTTTTACAGATTGACGGAACTAGTATGGGAACTTTTGCCAACATTTTTATGGGGGATTTCGAAGAACACATCCTTTTGGGTGTGCCATACAAACCCTTGTCATAGCTCCGTTTTATTGATGATATTGACATGAAATGGTACGATACTGCAGAACAATTTCAAGATTTCTTAGATCATTGTAATCAGTTCCATCACTCAAATAAATTTACGTCTGAATTTTCAAGCGAGAAAATTGCTTTTCTCGACACCACCACATTTGTAAAAAACGGGGTCATGACAACTGATCTCCACACAAAGAAAACTGATAAACACCAGTTCCTTTCTCAAAAAAGTTGTCACCCGAAACACTGCTCCAGGAGTATACCTTACAGTCAAGCCATCAGACTAAAGCGAATTTGCTCCTCGGAATCCAAATGGGACAACTAAAAACACAGCTGAAATCAAGAGGATACAAAACCAAAAACATCACAGACGCTTTTGATAAAGCCAAAGAAAAAGATCGAGCTAGCCTCATGGAATACAAAGATAAGACGACCCGTGCAGATAGATTTCCGTTTGTTGTAACATTCCATCCCGATTTGACAAATATTTCATCTACTATCCGAAAGCACTGGCGTCTTATCGAAAATGACTCTTCCTTAAAAGAAATTTTTCCATCACCTCCTGTTATTGCCTATAGCAGACCCAAAAATCTCAAAGACATACTTGTGACATCAAAAGTAAAGAAACAAGAAACTTCTAAATTTGGGTGTTACAAACAATGCGGTAGAAGCGATTGTAAGTGCTGTAAAGCCGCAAACACTGACCACTCTTTCAGCAGCACAGCAACAAAGCAGCGATACAACATCTATGTTACGTCTAATTGCAAAACGGAAAATAGTATTTATATTATTTAAAACTTGTTGAATTTGCAAGCTGCAGTATGTTGGTGAAACAGAAACTAAGTTCAACATCAGACTTAACAATCACCGGTCGTTCTATACAAAAGGAAGAAACTGTCCAATTACGAGACACCTCTTAAGAATAGGACATACTTTTGATAATATCACCCTTTCAAATAATTGAGGTAAACCAAAATTGGGACTCCGACAGGAGAAAACAGAGAGAAAGGTTCTGGATGCATCAGCTACGTACTCTTGAACCTGATGAACTTAATGAGAGGGATGAAAAACAGTTCTACCCAAAACCAAAGGAATAAATCATGAATTTCATTCTATTTAACTAAAACAACTTTTTGTTTAGATTTAAAAATTGTTATGTACAATAAATGGCAAAACTATGTTTTATATAGACCATCAATCAATATGTTAAACTTTTACACGAATTTTGTGTAGCTCAAACTACAAAGATATTTTTTGTCATGCATCCGATACCACCTAGATAGATGCACACGCCCGATGAAGCTAACTTGTTTACCGAAATATTGCGTGAATAATATATAAAATATAACAACTAATTTTATAACACTCATTAGTGTGTTAAAGTTACATTCTTAGACACTTATATATATATATATATGTCTAAATTTACTGAGTTCGTTGCTCCATCTTTCAAGAAACACTGCAGAAAGTGGATTGGTTCTTGTTATACCCCAAGCAACGAAGTTGCGGAGGGTATAATGTTTTTGACCCGTCCATCAGTCCGTCCGTCAGTCTTGTTTCTTGTCATCGCAACTCCTCTCAAACAACACAACAGAATTTCACGAAACCTTTTTAGATGAAAAGGACATATTATGTTGTTGTGCATATCGACAGGAAATTACGATTCAATTTTTTTTCGAGGAGTTACGCTCCTTTGAACTTATTAACTTCAATGTACTACTGCAACAGTTTGTCATCGCAACTCCTCTGAAACTACACAACAGAATTTCATGAAACCTTTAAAGATAATAAGGACATACTATGTAGATGTGCATATTGACAGGAAATTACGATTCAATTTTTTTTCTAGAAGTTACATCTCTTTGAACTTATTTGCTTTAAGATACTACTTCAAGAGTTTGTCATCTCAACTTTTCTGAAGCCACACAACATAATTTCATGAAACTTTGTAGATAATAAGGACATACTACTAGATGAGCATATCGACGGGAAATTACGATTCATTTTTTTCTAGGAGTTACGCCCCTTTGAACTTATTTGCTTCAATGTAATTCAGAAAATTATAATTCAGTATTTTTTCTTATACAATTTTTTTTCTTACACTTATTTAGTTTCTCCTATGACAATGTGGGGACGTGGGGTATGTGAGCGTGCTAACTAAGGTTTTTTAATTTTTATATCGGTAAATAAACTCTTCATAGATACCAGGACTAAAGTTTGTATATACGCCAGACGCGCGTTTCGTCTACAAAAGACTCATCAGTGACGCTCGAATCCAAAAAGTTAAAAAGGCCAAATAAAGCACTATATAACTGTATATAATAGTTTACTAGAGATCCATGGTCCTATATATCGAATTCTTCTGAGACATATCTTAGAACATGATGTAAAATGGACTTATGATTGTCCCATGACGTGTCTAAGCATGTCTTTGCACATCGAAGATCTCGTAGGATTATCTTACTTTGGATGTCTAAACCAAGTGTTGTTACACCAAGTATAAGTGTTGTTAAATAGTAAAATCAAAAGAAATAAAATATTATGTTAATGTAATATTCAAATATTGATAACATGAAAAGATTGTTATACGTTATACCCCAGTCCCACTAGGCCGCGAGTGCACTACGAACTGTGAAAAAAATGCAAATTTTGATGATCGTGGTACGATCGTGTAGGTCGCAGTAAGGTCGTACCACGGTCGTGGTGAGGTCTTTAAGATCGTGAAGAGCGTAGCCAACTTTGAACATGTTCAAAACAATCGTGGTGCGGTCGTGGCGAAATTAGGTCGTAGTAAAAGCGTAGTGAGAGCACACTAAGATCGTAGTAAGATCGCAAAGGTCGCTGTATTGTGACATTAAAAACACCTTAAATATGTTTTAATATAAAAAGAAGTTAATAATTTATATTTCTGCATTTTAGTTAGAAATAAAGAAATATTAAAGAATGCAATAATTACATGGAATACTTAAATAATTGAAATAAGTAACTATGTTAAGAATTGAAAATAAAGTCGGAATTAAGAGAAGAAAAGAACGTGTAAATAGCATTTCACAAAAAAAAACTAGTTGTTAGATAAAATAAGAAGACATGTAAATAAATTTGGATTTGTTAGATAGTAGACAAAGCAATCCGTAAATAGTGTTACGTAAACTTTTAGCACAAATTATAGTTTTTAACAAGAAAATAGGAAAAGAATAGCTTGCTAGACACTTAGGAAATTAAATCTTTGTATAAGATAAATCAAATAAATCTTGTGTAGATATGCTAATCCTAGCGAACAAAGAAAATAGTCTCATTCTTTGTCTTCAAGTTATAAGCGAGATAATCCGTTTTAAGGGTGACGCTAAAGATAATTGTGAAATGAAGGACAGATAGAAATCAGGTCAGTGTCCAGTTATTGACCAATAAAAATATAATAAGGGAGGTCACTAATTTCAATTAAGTCATTGATTGGAGAAAATAGCAGAAGTTCGTAATTCCAAAGATCATGTGACTAAAAATTGGAAATAACCAAAGTAAAGGTTTAGCGTCATTCGATCTTTGGAGTTACAGAAATAAAGACTTATTTTTAAAAGAACTTCTGTTTATTTTAGGTGAGTTAATAGTAATTTTATAATTTTGTTATAAGTAATATTTTACTTAATGTAAGGAAGTAACATGGTTTTAAATTAAATTGCAAAATAAGTAAACGCAAATTGAATGTTAAATATTTAAAGTTTATATGATGCCAAATGGATTTATGAAGAAAATCTAATTAATTTTATATTGTTAATTTATATAAAATATGTATCTAAAATAGAAGTATATTTTACGTCTTATTTAAAGGTTAAAATTGAAGAATAAGATACTTTAGATTAAAGGAATTCATGATATCGGAACGTTGCTTAGGTTATAGGTTTATATTTAGATTGTATCATTTAAGGGAGAGAACTCATATTTATTAAATTTAGAACATGCCGTCTTTAGTATTTAGAAACAAAGTTTTTAGGCTTAAATATTTATTGCTGTACTTAATAAGTTTTATTAACAGTGACAACAAAGATGTGGGAAACCATGAAAAAGAGGTATTTCGTTTGTATCTTTTAAAGTAGAGTTTTAATCGTAAAAATGATATTTAACAAGAAATGTTTTTGTACTTATGAATGTGTATGTATTTAATTTTAGCAGGTCTCACACACAATATATTTTAATTGTTGTTTTAGAAGAGTTAAGTTGAAGTTGAACAATTCAAGGAAAGATAAGCTAAACTTTATTTTAATGAATGTAATGTTAATAGTAATTAATTTGTTCCAGACTTGAGTGTTATTTTAATAACATTTACACTTTAATAGATATGTTTCAATGATCATTAAATTACTATATTGGCAAATGGAACCTTTGAGCTAGATCCCCCCTATTTGAATAGATTATTAGAAATACAGAGTTAGTCCCCCTGAATAGTTATTTTTATCTAAATGTCTAATTTGTGTGAGACTGCAATATTATATGATTGTAATATTATTATGATGGATTGTTGTTTATAAATTGTATGTATATGTCAATTCGATCTTTGGAGTTACAGAAATAAAGACTTATTTTTAAAAGAACTTCTGTTTATTTTAGAAAGCTGAAAAACATTCCCCTAATCAGCATAACAGATTTATGGTGGAGGCTAAAGAGGATAGATTCCGGTACCTCAACATTTGCTGTCAGAAAGAACTAAATGCCGCTCAATAGACCGACAAACTACCTCCTTAGATCTGCAGGGTTAACAGATTTAGAACCGATCACAGAAGAAAACAATCAACAAGAAGTTGCAGTCGAAATTCAAGTTCATCAACAAAATCGACAACCCATCATGAATAATGCAGCAGAAGCAGTAGAAGTAAACAACCAGGTAAACTTGTCTTCAGTACATGTACAACCTAACAGATACAATGGGTGTACCAAACCAGACATCTGGCTCAAACAATTCAATAGGTGGAAAAGATTACAAAACTTAAGCAATGAACAAGCGTGTAACGCCTTATCGTTTTACTTAGAAGGATCATCAAAACTTTGGTACGAAGGTATAACAGATGAAATTCAAAATGATTTTGACGCCCTTCAAGCAGCCTTAATTGAAAGGTTTAAAAATGCTTATGAAGATGATGACATCTTACTTGCTCAACTACCTACTGAGAAAGCAGTAGAGTATCTAGATAGGCTACAAATTAAGGCAAGACACCAAGACATCCCATGTCACTTACTCATTAGAATTGCAAAAAAGGGACTTAAGCCATCTTTAAGGTCAATTATTATTCAAAGGGATCCGAAAACATTGGAAGAACTTAAAACCGCTGCAATAATAGCAGAAAAGTGCTTACAAGAAAAAAGTCAAGAAGATTCACAATGTTCACAAGTCAATGCAATATCAAACAATGATTTTCAAATGTTGAATGACACCATTAAGGCTTTATCAAAGAAGGTAGAAAATTTAGGGTTTGAAAATGAACAGTTAAGGGAAAAAAATAATTATAGGGAAAATAACTCAAGTGCTAATTGGTCCAGAAATTGGGGTTCAGGTGGTCAAAAACAAACAGACAGGAAGTCATTTGGCAATCCACAATTCAGTAACAGACAAAATTTCACTAGAAATTCTAGACAAGCTTCCTGTACATTATGTGGGAACCCGCGATGCTCAGGCAAACAAGAATCATGCTTTGCCAGTGACAAAAAATGTGCAAAATGTTTAAGAATTGGTCATTACGCAAGGATGTGCAGAAGCGTATATAACATTAATGGTGAAAAAATTAGTTATTAGGGACGCGCGCCCATTTTTAGGCGGACGTCTCGGAATGGGCATAGTGGCAAGAAAAACAACAAATACATAAATTTGATAACCCCCATGGATAAGAATAGAATTAGTGTTAAAATTTTTGGTCATTTAACAGTAGGACTTGTAGACACAGGAGCAGGAGTATCTTGTATATCATATAGCTTAGTTGAAAAATTTAAGCAGAAAGTTTCAATTGTAGAATCAAATATTCCAAACATTTATGGAGTAGGTGGAGAAAGGCATAAAGTTAGAGGTAGAGTTATTATTCCATTAAACTTTAAGGGGCTTGTTATTGATTATTCATTTCTAATCATAGATGACATGCAACATCCCTTAATATTAGGAGATGACTTTTTGTTAGCTAATAAGGCAAACATACATTACCCTACTAGAACCTTATATCTACACAAAGGCACAATTCAAGTAGCCTTAATCACCACACAACAAGTTAATACTGCTAGAAATTTTAAAACAGTTAGTGTACCTGGTTTAAATATGTGTGAAATACCTGTCATTATTCCAAAACATTACTTAAATAAGCCAGTCATATTAGAACCTCATGATTATTTAGAGAAATATCAACTTATGGGTGCTTGTTGTTTAGTTCAGGCTACTAGGTCCAAAAATACTCGTGTTCGAATGCAAATTATCAATCCAAATAACTATACCATTACTTTGCCGGTAAACACAGTTGTTGCTATGGTATCACATGTTGATGTTAGTACATTACAAACTTTATCAGATTCTGATCATTCAGAAAATCAAACAAAAAATGAAAATCACATTTTTAATGTTGAAGAAAAGTCAAATTTGAAAAAGAAAAAAAGTAAAATAGATTTTGATTTATCATCTGCTGATTTGACAGAAGATGAGAAAAAAAAATTAAGAAAGTTCTTAGATAAACATAGGGATGTCTTTGCAACAGAATTGTCAGAAATTGGACAAACTAACATTTATCAACATGAAATTAAAACAACACATGAGATGCCAGTGCGAACACCTCCTTATAGGGCTTCACCCATCATAAAAGAAGAAATTCAAAGACAAGTTGATATGCTTTTAGAAAATGATATTATAAGGCCTTCTACATCTCCTTATAACAGTGCTGTGGTTTTAGTAAAGAAAAAAGATAATTCTTTTAGAATGACGATTGATTATAGAAAAATTAATGCAGTCTCAGAAGCTACTTTTTATCCACTCCCAAACCTTAATGATGTATTTGATGCCGTAGGGGCAGTAAAACCAAAAATTTGGAGTTCTTTAGACTGTGCCAATGGGTACTGGCAAATTGGATTACACCCAAATTCAAGACATAAGTCTGCATTTGTTACTCATAATGGGGTTTATGAATGGAATAGAATGCCTTTTGGGCTTAAAAATAGTGGATTCACATTCCATATGGTCGTTTCCCAGGTCTTACAAGGCCTAAATTGGAAAAATGTACTAGTGTATGTGGATGATATTTTGATCTTTTCCAAAAATTTTGAAGAACATCTTACCCACTTAACTCAAGTTTTCAGTAGATTGAAAAATGCAAACTTAACTTTAAAACCAACTAAATGTCATTTTGGTGTACCAAAAATTAAATATTTAGGCCATGTCTTATCAAAACAGGGAATTCAAGTAGATGAAGATAAAATTGAAATTGTCAAGAAGTATCCAATTCCAAAAACCCAACAAGAAGTGCGTCAATTTTTAGGATTATGTAATTACTATAGAAAATTTGTGAAAAATTACTCAAAAATTACAGTCCCTATAAATACATTGTTACAGAAAGAAAAAGCATTTGTATGGACAGATGAGTGTCAAAATTCATTTGAAACACTCAAAAAGGCTTTGACTTCAGCCCCAATTTTAGCTTTCCCAGATTTAGAACAACCATTCACTTTAACATGTGACGCATCAGGGTCTGCTATTGGATATATTCTTGGACAAGTAGATGATAATAAAAGAGAAAGGGTTATTTCCTATGGCGGTAGGGCCTTGAAAAATGAAGAGAAAAATTGGACAATTAGTGAAAAAGAATGTATAGCAGTTTTAGAAGGAATAAAACATAATAATGTTTATTTATCAAACCATAAATTTAAAGTTTTTACAGATCATAAAGCTTTAATATGGCTTCATAAGACTAAAGATACAAATGCTAAGTTAGGCAGATGGGCTTTGCAACTACAAAACTATGATTTTGAAATCATCTATAAAGAAGGGAAAAATAATCAAAATGCAGATGCTATTTCTAGGATCCCATACCCACCAAAAGATTTAAAATGTGTTGATAAAGAATCAATTGAAGATTTAGACAATACCCCTTGTCCAATTATAAATTCAGTCAGACAAACTGAAGATGAAATTGAGGTACATGATGGTTCATTCACTGAAATAAGATTTGAATATGATCAAGAACACCCTATTGTGGCGTCACTTAATGAACAAAAATTTCAAGATTTGTCAGAAATTGCTAAGTTGCAAAGGCAATGTTCAGAATTGTCAGATTTAATTAAATTTTTAGAAACAGGTAAATTACCTGATGATGAAAAGAAAGCTAAGACAGTGTACTTTGATAAAGATAGTTATAGATTAGGACAAGATGGTGAATTAATTCATCAATGGTGGCCTAGAACTAAGGGTGTACCTAGAGCTGAAAACATGATAGAACAATTAGTGCTTCCTAAACTTTTAAGAGAGGATGCCCTTCTGTCCTATCATGACTGTAAAGCCGGAGGTGGCCATACAGGAATTAAGAAAACATATGCAGCTTTACATTTGAAATATTTTTGGCCAGGAATGTACCAACAGGTGTACTCATATGTCACATCTTGTGACGAATGTCAAAGAGCAAAGAGACCAGCACACAAGCAACCGGCACCTTTGATGCCCTTGCCTGTGGCTGATACCTTTGATCGATGGCATATGGATATTTTGACAACCCTACCTGAGACATCTCAAGGTTATAAACATATCCTTCTGGTGGTCGACAGTTTTTCACGCTGGTCTGAAAGTTTTCCATTAAAAACTCAAGAAGCACAAGAAATAGCAGGCATTCTTTACAACCAAGTATTTACCCGTTTCGGGGCACCAGCTTGCCTTGTATCTGACAGGGGAGCCAATTTTTGCTCAAGGCTAATCAAAGCTCTTTGTGAGCTATTTCAGGTTACTAGGCACCACACCAGTTCCTACCACCCCCAATCAAATTCTACTTGTGAGCGAATGAACAGTACAATTGCACAAACTTTAAGAACATATTGTGATAAGAATCAAACAAATTGGGCAGATTTACTACCTAGTATAATGATGGCTATAAGAATGTCCCCAAACACTGAATCAACAGGTTTTTCACCATATCATATGGTTTTTGGCAAAGAAATGAATATTCCATTTGATATTTCAGTACTGCCTAAGGAAAATTTATCAAAATCAGCCAAGCAACATTTGCATGAATTAATTGATCATTTAAAAGTTGTAAAAAAGATATCCACCCAAAATGTTCAAGTAGCCCAAGAAAAATCTAAAACAAAATTATGATAAAAAGGCTAAAGAACCAGATTTTAGAGTAGGAGATAGGGTTTTACTACAAGGCATGAAAGTTCCTAAAGGCTTATCAAAAAAGCTTCAAGCTAAATGGGTTGGCCCATTTTATATCACAGATATGGGTAAAAATAATACATACAAGCTAAGAAGAGCTTCAAATCATAAAATAGTAAAGTCTAGAATTCATGCTAACAGAATAAAACATTATGAAGATCCAAGAGATCACAGAGAAATAGTTATTGATGAAAATCAACAAAATCTTGAAGATACACAAAATAATGGTAATATAATCCCTAATGATACGCAAAATGACTTAATAAATGACAATGAAAATGAGGTTTCAGACAATGAACAAGATGAAAATTCAAATGATCCTGAATTTCTTGCGGAAAAGTTAACTGCAAAGAAAAGAAGAAATGGCAAAAATTTTTATAAAGTAAAATGGTTAGGTTACAAACAAACAACATGGGTACCAGAAAAAGACATAGGTGAAGGATTACTAGTAGATTTTTATACAAAATTCACTAAAGAGGGTAAAATAAGAAAAAGGAAACAAAACACTTGTTTTGATAAGAAAAAGGATGATTAAGTTGAAATTAATAAATGAAACAATCATAAAATTCCAAGATAATAATAATAAGAAATATATATACTAATTAAAGAGAAGAATAAAGAGTAAATAATAGGAGAATATAGAATAAGAAAAGAGAATAAAGAGTAAATAATAGAAGAATATAAAATTAATAAAGAGAATAAAGAGTAAATAATATAGAATATAGAGAAACTAATAGATGTATAGTACTAAATAGAAGAATAAATTAAAGAGAAATAAACAATAAATAAAGAGTAAAGGAATATATAGTAAAAAGATAAAATAGATTAAAAGAATTATATAGACAAAAGAAAAAGTAGAAATTACGACGATATTAATATGTGCGCACATATAAAACAAAACAAGATAATAGTATAGTCAATTGAATAGTAAACAAATTTCACTTTTGAAAACCCTCAAATACATGCATTGTAATTTCAACCACAACTTTAATAATGTCAATGTTACAAAATAATATATTAATTTGATTTCGATAAGGCCATATGAATTTTAGTAAATTGGTAACACATTTTACTTAAATTAGTGCTAAAAATATTAAGACGTTAATATTTTAACTTGGCTTTAACAAACTCTAAATTATTATGTTGTAGGCAACCTTAAAGGCGCTTCCAAGACTAAAGCCCATTGTGAAAATGTTGAAAATAACACTCATGGTAATAGTTATGTTCTCGATAACTGAGGCGAGGGAAAATTCAATCTTGAGATTAAACTATGGCATTCTCTTTGAAAAAGAAACCAATGTACATTTCACTAACGATGTGTGGATGCACACATTCCAAATTAGATTGCCGGTGAAAAAAGGAATAAGATTAATAAATCCTTGTACAGCAAAGGAATTTTGTGAAAATTTCAACAAACTAGCAAATGAATTAAATTTACTACAATTCAAAACGATCAAAGAGCTTAATGAAACTGTATCCATTATAAAGAGCCTTATCCCAAAAACAACAAGTAAAGGAAAATCCAAGAACAGAACAAAAAAAGCAATTTTAGGCTTTGTTGGAGAATTATCAAAAACTTTCTTTGGTACTGCAACAATTTCAGATGTAGAGATTCTGGCTAAACACATAAATGCCCTAACAGAAAGAACAGTGAAATTAACCAAAGAAATGGCTGTACATTCCGATCATCAATCATCATTTATATCTCTAGTAAATAAAAGAATTTCAAACATTGTAAATGAAATAAAAGATACACATGATGAAATAGATTTGCTTCAAAGTGTAATGAGAAATAACTCAAAATCCTTGGAAAAACTATTTTTTACTATATCAAATACAATTTTGAATACAATCACTATGAATACTGAAGTGAAACATAAACTAAATGCTTTAAAGTTGGGGATTTTTAATTTAGTAGAAGGAAAATTATCTCCCTTGTTGATAAAACCATCAACTCTTAGTAAATCTTTGAAACATATTGAATTTCAATTACATCGTAAATATCCTGGATTCTACGTCGTTCAAAAAGATGTTAATTATTACTACTCCTCACAAGATTTTATGTATTCTAAAAAAGGGTCTGATATATTCATTATGATAAAAATCCCAGTTGCATTTAAAATAGCAAAATTTGAGTTATTTTCAATAACTTCCCTCCCAGTTCCTGTTAACACTTCCCTACATGCAACCCAATTAATGGATACTCCCGAATTTTTAGCTCTGTCAAACGACAAGAAAATGTATTTGCCCCTTTCAAGTCAACAAGTTATGAAGTGCAGGAAGTACAATAATAATATGTACTGTCCTTTGTTGCAATCATTTATATCAAGTGAAAATTCATGTATAGCTTCTATTTTTGAGAATAATAAAGATAAAGTGCACTCGTTGTGTGATTTTAGATTTTTACATAACCATATAACACCTAAAATTATACATTTAAAATCTTCATCAGTAGTTTTATATAAAACCCCAGAAATTTCAATAGATTGCTCAGGAAAACAAATCATTCAACAAGGTTGTGACTTTTGCATTATGAATATTCCATGTCAATGTTCAATTGCTACTAAATTATTGAGTTATCCCCCTTCAATCACTTCATGTAAAAAGTCCAGTAATATAACAGTTGTTCATCCTATTAATTTAGCATTACTACAACAATTCTTCAAATCTGATCAATTAAAAGAAATAAATGGTAGTTCCACATTTATAAACAAGATGAACATTAATGTTCCTGATTTTAAAATTTACAATCATTCATTCTCATCATTTTTGGTAAAAGACCAACAAGAGCATCTAAGTTTAAAGAAAATGGCTAAAGTGGCTAAAAAAGAAGGAATTATTTTTCAAAGTTTAGAACAACCGTTATTAGATGGACAAATAGATATAGAAAATAATTGGCCAGACTTAAATGGTACATTAGGTTTAATTGGAGCCGCTTTAGCAAGTATTACTTTTATTTACTGTATTTGGTCATTTTTCAAAATTAGAACTTTGACTACCACCCTTTTAATTTTACAAAAGACATCAAATTCTCATTCTGCTGCTGTGCCTTCATTTATTTTTAAACCAGAAACTACAACTACTAATTCTTTAATATCACATATATTTGAAAAGGAATTCAACATGAACCACATTTTATTGATTATAATTGGTATTTTGATTATATTCATTGGATTAATTCTATTTAAAAGAAGAAAATCAACATCCCACTTTACATATTTATTAATGGAAATTACTACGGGAACTTCTTGTTTAAAAGTCCCGCTTATTAAGTTGCCATTATGTCCCTCTTATTGGGAAATCAGTATGCCACCTGCAATAGAGTCACTTGAGGTCATGGGTACTTTTAACCCTATGTTAATGATCCAATGGGAGGACTTCTATATTAAAAACAAACTTACTGAAAAAGCATTACTCATCCCCAAAAATGTTAAAGTATCATTCTTCCAAAGTTTACAATTAAAAGAAATTTTAAAACAACCTTACTGTGTATATATTCTTCTGTCACATCAAAATGAATTCAAAGTTTTAAACCAAATAGAAAATTAATTTTCAATACAATGCACACAATATTTTCTACCTTCAAATGTGTATAATCAGTTAGATAGGACAATATAAGAACATAGTGAACTTTAAGAACAATATTGACTTGTGATCAGGACAGTGCCGAACAACCAATTCTCAAATGTGTATCATCCGTAAAAATATAAACCAGCAACAGGATTCATATCAACAAGGATACAAAGAGGAACCCGTGTGAATTAGTGAGATTACAAATACAAATGTGAAAAATTCAGGACATTCAACAGGATCATCAGTGAATACGAGAGATATATTATGGACACAAATAAAACAATTGAAATATACATGTGTTTAATATACAAGATGTGAGCAATGACATATATTTTTTTTCTAAATTTATTCCAGGTAAACTGTGCACTCGCATATGTTCCTTATTTGGCTTTTTCATTTTATTTTACATTGCTCACACTATATTTGCATGCTTCGTTTTATAAAGAGTTCAGATATTACTTATTGAATGAATATGACTTTATGATATTAATTATTTTGATGATATTTTTTGTAGATATAATATGTATTTTACTTGGTCTTTTAGGCCAATTAAAATTAATTGCTAGATTTTCATCCCCGCCCGCCCCTCTGAAATCGGCCCGCCCCGATTTTTTTTATTTAACAAAAATACGATTTCCGGATTATATCATGTCCGTTACCGGGAACCATCGATAATTTCGTTTCATTCAACACTTCCTGTTTCAAATTTCGTTGAGTAATCTAATAACGCTATGATTGAGTCGACATATTCTGCTGCTCTATTATGACAACATCTACCGAGAATAGAGATTGATAACGAGAAGGGCATGAAATATTCGAGTAACGAGTAAAACGCCTTGTCATTTAACGCAAATTGCGGTAGTCACAAGTGAATCGAAAACAGTTTTTTTTCTTTATTTATACGATGACTTTGTGTCAGGAAATTTAGACTGTGAATGATATCCAAAGCGCAAGAATCGTAGAACAAATTGGTACAAAAAACATGACTGGATTAAAGAAATTGACACAAGCACGAATTTGTTTGATTTATCACCGTATATTGAGTAAAAAAGTCGACAAACACGCATTTTAATTCCCTTATATTTACCCATGGCTGTTGTTTTTGTTGACAAACAGCAAACACCCTCTGTAACTGTCCCAACAACTACTTTTTGGTTAAGTTCATGTTTTACATCATAATTACTTTCCACACTGAGTTTACATTTTATTTTGTACTCATAATACTTGTGTTGCATACAATTGTACCAATACATTTTATTGATTTTATGTGGACTACAAACCATTGCTTAGAAAGCAAAATAAATTTGGTGTAGGTCTAGTCCAACTGAAGAGAGCATTTCTCTTCCCTTTGATGTATACTATAAATAGGTTTCTAAAGCGGCAATTACATGTATAATCAGGGATTTTTATTGAAGAGTTTAAAAAATAGTGTCAGATTCCTTATACAACATTTATATACATTATACAAGCTTGTTTTCCACTAGCATATACCCCGCGGTATGCAGAACTTGTGACAAGGGTTTCATATGAAATAAAATTTAAAAAATAAAATCCTCCCACCCACCCCATGTTTTTCAAAAATTTGGATGAAAATCTACTAATTAATTTTAGTTGGCCTTAGTTCATAATTTTTTTTTTTATTATTCTGTTTCTATAGATACTCAACAGCACTTATTTCTTTTCCTCAAGTCGTGGAAGATGCATTCAAAATGAAATTTCATGTAGAGAGATATTTATCAAACCTGGTGGAAAACTAGAAGATTTAGCCCAAATCGCATTTTCAAAATTAAAAAGCATTAAAGAAAAGAAAATTGTCTATATCATGGCGGGTATACCTGATATATGCACTAGAGTGAAAAGTCTTGGATATGAAGAAAGTTATTTTGATTATTTAAATACAACCAAATTAGAAGACATTAAAAACATTTTTATGAACATTAGAGACAGATTAGAAAGCATTCAGTGCAAAGTGGTTTTTGTACCTATAACCACAATGAATATAAGAAATTGGAATATTCACAGATTTGACATTGGTAAAACTTCAAAATTATTATATTTTCCAGAATATGACATTATGCAAGCACACTTAAACGAATTAATAAAGCAAATTAACAGATTTATCACCATGACAAATGAGCTCGAAAATTTGGTAACACCGTTTCTACATACCTATGTCTACAAATCTTCAGGTCTAAAAACTAGATATATTTATTCAAAATTAGTTGATGGTGTTCATCCAACTGCATCTTTGTCAGAAAAATGGAAATTACAATTGCTAAGAGCAATGAGAGCAAGTGAAGAAAATATGAAAATGTTAACCATGTAAAATTAGAGTAGTATCTATAGAAACAAACATTGTACATATGTTAACCGTAGTAACCATTTTTTTTAGCTATGATTTAATTTGCATGTATATATAAAACTTTGTGGGAACAAAGTCTTCTGTCGCAGAGGGATATATTGTGACATTAAAAACACCTTAAATATGTTTTAATATAAAAAGAAGTTAATAATTTATATTTCTGCATTTTAGTTAGAAATAAAGAAATATTAAAGAATGCAATAATTACATGGAATACTTAAATAATTGAAATAAGTAACTATGTTAAGAATTGAAAATAAAGTCGGAATTAAGAGAAGAAAAGAACGTGTAAATAGCATTTCACAAAAAAAACTAGTTGTTAGATAAAATAAGAAGACATGTAAATAAATTTGGATTTGTTAGATAGTAGACAAAGCAATCCGTAAATAGTGTTACGTAAACTTTTAGCACAAATTATAGTTTTTAACAAGAAAATAGGAAAAGAATAGCTTGCTAGACACTTAGGAAATTAAATCTTTGTATAAGATAAATCAAATAAATCTTGTGTAGATATGCTAATCCTAGCGAACAAAGAAAATAGTCTCATTCTTTGTCTTCAAGTTATAAGCGAGATAATCCGTTTTAAGGGTGACGCTAAAGATAATTGTGAAATGAAGGACAGATAGAAATCAGGTCAGTGTCCAGTTATTGACCAATAAAAATATAATAAGGGAGGTCACTAATTTCAATTAAGTCATTGATTGGAGAAAATAGCAGAAGTTCGTAATTCCAAAGATCATGTGACTAAAAATTGGAAATAACCAAAGTAAAGGTTTAGCGTCATTCGATCTTTGGAGTTACAGAAATAAAGACTTATTTTTAAAAGAACTTCTGTTTATTTTAGGTGAGTTAATAGTAATTTTATAATTTTGTTATAAGTAATATTTTACTTAATGTAAGGAAGTAACATGGTTTTAAATTAAATTGCAAAATAAGTAAACGCAAATTGAATGTTAAATATTTAAAGTTTATATGATGCCAAATGGATTTATGAAGAAAATCTAATTAATTTTATATTGTTAATTTATATAAAATATGTATCTAAAATAGAAGTATATTTTACGTCTTATTTAAAGGTTAAAATTGAAGAATAAGATACTTTAGATTAAAGGAATTCATGATATCGGAACGTTGCTTAGGTTATAGGTTTATATTTAGATTGTATCATTTAAGGGAGAGAACTCATATTTATTAAATTTAGAACATGCCGTCTTTAGTATTTAGAAACAAAGTTTTTAGGCTTAAATATTTATTGCTGTACTTAATAAGTTTTATTAACAGTGACAACAAAGATGTGGGAAACCATGAAAAAGAGGTATTTCGTTTGTATCTTTTAAAGTAGAGTTTTAATCGTAAAAATGATATTTAACAAGAAATGTTTTTGTACTTATGAATGTGTATGTATTTAATTTTAGCAGGTCTCACACACAATATATTTTAATTGTTGTTTTAGAAGAGTTAAGTTGAAGTTGAACAATTCAAGGAAAGATAAGCTAAACTTTATTTTAATGAATGTAATGTTAATAGTAATTAATTTGTTCCAGACTTGAGTGTTATTTTAATAACATTTACACTTTAATAGATATGTTTCAATGATCATTAAATTACTATATTGGCAAATGGAACCTTTGAGCTAGATCCCCCCTATTTGAATAGATTATTAGAAATACAGAGTTAGTCCCCCTGAATAGTTATTTTTATCTAAATGTCTAATTTGTGTGAGACTGCAATATTATATGATTGTAATATTATTATGATGGATTGTTGTTTATAAATTGTATGTATATGTCAATTCGATCTTTGGAGTTACAGAAATAAAGACTTATTTTTAAAAGAACTTCTGTTTATTTTAGAAAGCTGAAAAACATTCCCCTAATCAGCATAACAGCTGTACAATCGTAGCGAGAGCGTAGCGAAAGTGTGATTCTATTCGAAGAGATTGCGCTACGATCTCACAGCGACGTTATCACGATCTTACTACGACCATCACGTTCTCACCGCGACCAAACTACGCTTCCACTAGAGAATTTTACGTTTCAAACGAAACTTACGTACGTAAACGCAAGTGACTTAGGCTTACAATTATACAGACTTATAAGACATAAATTATTCTGTGGTTGTCTCCCTTCGCCGGTTTCAGCATGTCAAACTTCAGTCGGATATTATTCTTTTAATTCTAAATAACATTCATGTACGAAGCAAGGACCGTTCGATATTGGGGGAGGGGGTCGTGCTGTGAATTTAAAAAGAAAATATTTCTGTCCATTAGATAATTGTCAAAACAAAATTTCCGAATCAATATCTCTCCCCCTCCCCCGAAAAATTAAATGATCGATTAACAAAATCAAAAATGGCTGCAAAACATGTTAGTTGGAATATAGAAAAAATCACGCAGGAAAGCAATGACAAAATAGGCTCAATCGAAATTTCTCCAAAAATGTTAGAAATAAAACAAATTTATCCATGTCTCCTTTCCCTAAAAATAAAAGGGTTACTTCCTTATCAAAAACATGGACATGCATTTAGCCGAACGAAAGTAAAATGTGTACAAAAGTAAGAATATAACACATTTACAGAAAAAAGGTCTACCACAAAGTATTTTTGGTATTCTTTGTTTTTGAAAGTCAATATTTTCCATTCTTTTTTATTCGTCTTCCGTTTTCTCGGGACTGAGGGAATTATCGACCTCACTTTACAAAATTTATAGGTCTGCTTCGAACTGTGCAGAAAGCTGTTCAACTATCTGACAATACCTCATAAGGTCAGGTCAAGTAAGATAGACGATACTGTAGTTCCATCGGGAAATCAGAAGAGTAAATCGGTTTAGGTCCACAATGTTTAGAAGTGTTAAGGTCGACAAGTTGACAGGTCGACATGTTTAAAATTCGATAAATGCATAGGTCGACAGGTTGACAAGTGTAAAGGTTAACAGTTTGGTAGGTCGACATGTTGAAAAGTCGATAAATGCATGGGTCGACAGGTTGACAAGTGTAAAGATTAAACGTCGTGTGAAGTTGAGTTATGTGTTTGACTTGCAAAGAGAAGGGCTGGATTTATAAATAATCCTGATGAAGAACAAGATTTTCCTACGGTTGCAGAATAAAGTCATGCAAGATTTGTTTAAATTTAGTTCCTAAAAGATATAATTGTCAACATCTAAAAACCTTTTTTGTCCATTTTTCATTTTTACAGTCCTAGTGGTTATTTTAGTAAGGACGGGTCCTTTTCATTTTTTTTTTATATCAACTCGTGTAGGTGAGTACGACTTAAACAAACTCAACTGATATACATAACAGCAAGGACTGTGATCTGAAAATTGAACTGTATAAACTGAAAAATCTAAACTTTTCAGTTCGATTTGGTCGTTTCAGTCTCATTATTAATAATTAGTGGCAAGTTTTACGTCGTCACTACGAAAACATTTATGTGCATCAAGTTTAATTTAGAATAAACAAGTTAAATAACTTAAACTTTTGTCTCTTGCTTATATGACTTGAAACACAATAGTTGTAAGGTACATCGAGAAAAAATATATACTGAACATTAATGATATATATTATCTATAAACAAAAATATGACTCAGAAAATAAAATAAACTTAAAACCTAAAAATGTCAAAGGTCAGGGTCATGGAATTCTGCGCATCAATTTCAGTTGAACAGAAGTAAGTCAAACATCGTATGTCATACTCGGTAGTTTGTCTGCATGCAGACCATCCAAACTTACTATGTACAACAGATAAAAAGTTACAAATTATTTACTCAGTGGCTGTACCAGGGGTGCGGGTCTGTGATTGGATATTTTCCCCCGAAAGATTACGGGAAGATTATAGAAAAGGAGACAACAACTATTTTTTTTTCTTTTTTATTCTGGGATCCCTCTTTTTGAAATTTCTTTTACTAATCTATCGCCATGGAACCACGATTTTGCTATATATCCAAGTTTCTTGTAGTATGTATGATCATGAAGCAGATTTATGAAAAAGAAGATGTGGTTTGATTGCAAATGAGACAACTCTCCACAAAAGACCCAAATGACACAGAAATTAACAACTATAGGTCACTGTACAGCCTTCAAAAATGAACAAAGCCCATACCTCATAGTCAACTATAAAAGTCTCAGAAATGAAAATGTCAGCAATCCAAACGCGAAAACTTACGGTCTTATTTATATAATAAAAAATAAATGAAAAACAAATATGAAACACATAAACAAACGACAACCACTGAATTACAGGCTCCTGGCTAAGAACAGACACCGTACGCGTACAAACATACATAATGTGGCGGGGATAAGCAATTTAAGTTAGCGGGGTCCAAACCCTCCCCTAACCTGGGACAGTGGTATAACAGTACAACATAAGAAAGAACTATATAAATCACTTGAAAACATATAAACTCATCAGATGGACAAAAATACAAGTGGATGTGGCCGGGTACTTGTACATCCCAACAACAAAAATACATTATGAACAGATCTAAGAGTACTGACGGCCAGTTCAAGGTCACTAACAACTAATAAAATATTCATGCATATAAGACTAGTCTGATAGCTACCCGAATTAAAACAACAGAAATTTAAAACAAATCAAATAAGCTGCTTTATGCATAACTCAGTTCCAATATTTAAGGCAATGCAGCAGGGAAAAAATATAAAGATTACTATTTCCAAAAACCTTACTCGGCATGGTTAACCTGTCATGGTAATTTATCGGTTTGATTGACGGCTTAGCTTGTACAACAATGCCATGTGACAGTCAATTTCTAAAGTTTATACGCTGATCGTGGTAAAAGGGTCTAACAATCTTAGAATCAATCGTAGACATAAATGTTAGAGATATTATAACCCATTCTGCGTAATTTGATACCGTATCATGTATTTGATCACTTACATGTCGGCTAGGATTTTTTTTGTCGAAACGCCGAACTTTTCTCTTCAACAGACAGTTTCTTTTTTTCAGAGTAATTACCTGCTGTCCCCAGCGATTCTTCGAGGGGCAATAGTAACACAATGATACCTTCAATTCCTCTGTCTGTCCGTCGGTCTGTCCGTTCGTAACACTCCTGTTGGCACTCTTGAACCTACATCCTTCAAAGAATTCTAAACATGAAACATGGCAAATGTATAACACAGCGATATGGTTTTTTTTCACTTTCCATAATGAACTTTCTAAGGAAAATAAATTGAGAATGTAAATGGAAAATGTGCCAAAGAGAAACAACCCAACCATAGAGCAGACAACAGCCGAATGCCATCAATTGGTCTTCAATGCAGCGAGAGACTATCAAACACGAAGGCGTCCTTAAGCTGGCCAAGTTTTCAAACTACTTTTCTTGATAGGTTATGGCACACACGACACAGATCATTCGTTGAAAAAAAGGAAAGCTGGGTTATCAATAAGACAAAAAAAAAGTAAAGCCCTTACTCATTTTAAAGACAATCAAATAAAATAACTCCCAGAACGATCTGATAATCAGATAATCATGGTATTTTAATATGCCCAAATATTAGAAAAACATTACAACCTTCATGTATATATATTCACCTAATTTACTGAACTTGTACAAGGTCCTTTATCTTTGATAAAATTTATCCTTTTTAGAAAATATATGTTAAAAAAACTAATATTAATTAACGCCATGTTAACAATTTGGTTGACCACAGAAACTCGTTTTGCACGAAAACATGAAACATTGTAACTGTATATATTGCAGGCGCGGATCCAGAGGGGGGGGGGGGGGGGGGGGGGGGGTTCCGGGGGTTGCATGATCCCCCTTTTTTTGGCCGATCAATGCATTTGAATGGGAGCATATAGCTGGAACCCCCCCCCCCCCCTTTACTCTGGGTTGGGAACCCCCCCTTTTTAAAATGGCTGGATCCGCCCCTGTATTGAGAGCCGCAGTGACCAACACCATTTTCAATTTTCCCATCAGAAATGCATTAAAAATAACTATTCGACGTCCTTCAAATTCTCGCACGCAAATTATTATTATTCCAGCCAGAAAATTTCAAAGTATATACTTATGGTCCATGCGAACGAAATTTTGCCTTTTTGTATAAGACAAGTGTATACTCTGAGTCTCGCTCGTGGAATACGCTAAAATTAGATAAACGGAGAAAGGGAGACAAACACAATTTTACAACGACCAAGTTAAGGTGGATTACGTACGTATGACTATACGATTTTTGTTTAATTCAGAAGTTAAATGGTCAACGGGAGATAACAATGAACATATTTTTGAAATGTTAAGGGTTGTTACGTTTAAGTACGTCAAAAACTTAAAATTCTCTACTACGACTTTACCACGCTGTTCACGACCATAGTACGATTCTAGCACACCCTTGCCGTCCTCATCACGCTCTTCTCACGACCTTACTACGTTCACACTACGACCCTCATTATTATTGTAATTTTCACATAAAATATACAAAAAAAAAACTCCCTAGATTTTGTTTGTCTGAATGTATTTATCCATTTGCTCTAACGGCTCAACCATGCTTCTCGTTTTTATATAGATTAGACCGTTGGTTTTCCCGTTTAAATGGTTTAAAATTAGTATTTTTTGGGCCCTTTATAGCGTGCTGTTCGGTGTGAGCCAAGGCTCTGTATTGAAGGCCGTACCTTGGCCTATAATGGTTTACTTTTATAGATTTTTACGTTGATGGAGAGTTGTCTCATTGGCACTCATACCACATCTTCCTATATATATTGACATATCTGTGTCATCTCTGCTATCGTTCACTAAAATATCGTCATTTGAGCTTTATGGACCAGCAATAGGTTGTAATTTAGGTTTGATTGGTCGTTCCGACATCTCTTGATGACAAGTATTATACTACTTATGTGTATAGTATCAGTTTAATTGAAGTCTGGAGCTGGCATGTCAGTTAACTGCTAGTAGTCTGTTGTTATTTATGTATTATTGTCATTTTGTTATTTTTTTTAGTCACATCTTCTGACATCAGACTCGGACTTCTCTTTAGCTGAATTTTAATGTGCGTATTGTTATGCGTTTACTTTTCTTCATTGGCTAGAGGTATAGAGGGAGGGTTGTGATCTCACAAACATGTTTAACCCCACTATTTTCGCGCCTGTCCCAAGTCAGGAGCCTCTGGCCTTTGTTAGTCTTGTACTATTTTTAATTTTAGTTTCTTGTGTACTATTTGGAATTTAGTATGGCGTTCATACTTTGCTCCCTCTGCCTCTTCATAAACCTCTACCACCACGCCCACGTGTTCTAGTAGATTTTGGTGGCATGACTGTATTGTTTCCGAGAAATCTCCGTTTTAATCAGAAATAGAAGGAATGGAACTACATGTATATTGATATGAAACACGATATTGACGGTATTGCTGAGAACGTAGTAAGATCGCGGTATAAACTTAGTATAATCGTGGTGAGAACGTGCTATAATCGCAGTAAGATCGTGTTGCAATCGGATAACTTGTGGTATGTTCGAGGTGAGAGCGTGAAGAGCGTAGAAAGATCTTTATAAGCGTAGTGAGGTCGCAGAATAAGCGCGGTGAGAACGTGGTTTAATCGTAGTGGGATCGTTGTAGAAGCGTAATTAGGACGTAGTAGCATCGTGAAAGCAACGAAAATTAACATTTACATACCGCTCATACCGCGACCTCACCACGATCTAAATTTATTTTAGATCGCGGTGAGCGAGGTGCGATCGTGGTCTAGTGGGACTGGGGCTTTATTTGCTGTAATATAAAACGGATATGATGACTGGATATTGAAACTTTTACAAAACAGCACTAATAAAAAAGTATAACAAAGTTTTCTATAAAAGTTGACCAATTTAAGCGTAAATATTTACAACGGTAAATATGAAGAACTTTTTTTGAGTGAGTTGTATTCAAAGTCCCATAGCCTGGCATCCTGGGTCAATCTAGTTTCAGGTCGCAACTGGAGTTGACAAGTCAAGCAGGGACCCCAGACTCACAGTTCAATACATAACAGAGCCCAAAGGCAAATTTTTATATAATTACAGAGTTGTTGAACTATTTCACAGTTTCCCTGTGAATGCGTTTCCCTCAGTTTTAGTTTGTTACCCCGATTTTATTTTTTGTCCATAGATTTATGAGTTTTGAACAGCGGTATACTACTGTTGCATTTATTTCAAAACTGAAAAAAAAGATACGAATGAATATAAACAAAAAGTGAAGTTTTAACTTTACAGGTGCCGGACAGCAGGCGCTAATAAAAGTATAAATCTTTACTGTTCAGTAACATTTCCAGTAGTGCTAAAAAGGGGATTTGTGATACACATTATGTATAATGAGTAAGGACCATTACGAAACACATAAACTGTTTAAGGACATTTCTTAGGGTAACCCCTAAATTGCGACACGTTCGAGTAATCCACTTTGGACAAAGGTATGTAAAACGATGGTGTTAAGGATGTTTGCTCCTCTATTTTTTTGAATTTTTGCCAGATTTTCGGAAACCTCTGGTTTTATCCATGTATTGCCATTAACAAATTTTGCCCACTAACCCCTACTTTTCTTTTAATAATTTTATTACATAAAGTGTAAAAAGACATACTTAAAAGTCTAATAAATTCCTTGTTATTTTTTGATATATTTGAAACAAAAAAGGTGTCAATGTTAAATATATGAAAATCTAGAGAGAATTATTTCCACCCAAATTTCCAATGGCTTATATCTCGAAAACAAGCACACGGACCCTCCATTTTTTCTGCTTTTTTGGTTTCTTTATTTATATACTATCAATTCTAAACAGCCATTCAAAAAGCTTGTTATTTTTAAACAGAGAAGCGAACTTCCTTAAAGTCATATGAAACTTCAAATTAAAACAAAATATGCATATGTTTTTTATAACTAAATGGATAGTTTTCATTATAAAAACTTATGTACATATACTTTTTTTTTTTAAGAAAATTCTTTAATTTGTCAACATTAAGAAGAAGTTTACTTTTTTAATTGCTTGCTTGAAGGAAGCAATTCGCCCGACATATTTTCGGTATGCAAGTGACATCAGCGTGACCCTTCTCGTAAAAATCCGGTGATCGCAATACGCATGGATCTGTCATTTAAATAAACTATTACCTGATTGTACATGTTATACACGCTGGTATACACGTGCTCAATATCCATGCTTCTTTGTTCATTGTTTACTATTAGTTGACAATAGGTAAACTTCGGCTTTAAAACACGACAATTAAGTAGCTGCCATATTTGCACACAATAACAGACAGAGAAAAAAAATTGACGATTATACGAAATGTAAAAATGATAAAATCGTGCACAGAAGACTCAGTTTATGATATACACATGCATTGGTTCAAGAATTGGATAAACATTTTTTTCACCAGTCACTCATTTCATATGACCTAAGATATGTCCAAATCATAAGATCATATGTCAATTGAATGAATGTTTATGAATATGTAAAATTGCATGGTTGTCGGGCAATTTGTGTGTCTGGTAAACATCACATCTGTAATTCCAGTGTATTCGAAAACAAATAAACTTAATTTGACATATATTCTAAAGAAATAATGAAGAACGTCTTCATAGAACGAAATCTTTATCTAAAACTACATATGATCCCAATATCGTCGCTAAGTAGCGACGTCGAATATACAGTTACGTAATTACCACGGTAAACGACGTTAAGACGTTTACCAATTATACGAAAATGTCTATAATAAAAGAAAGTAAAGTAATTTACAACATTCTGGGGGTCTCAAAATGAGTTTACTGTTCATATTTCAAGAGGGACTAGTTTAATTATTGGCCGTGTAGTAATAAGTCCACTTGATGTACGAATCTTTACAGGACGAACAAGTCCATCTAATCTTGTAATCACATCTTCTGTAACACCTACTTTCCACATTGTTCATGGTGAATTGTCCATGATAAGTACCACGGAACCGATTTTCACATGTGTACCCATTTTTCCTGTCACATGGTGAAACTCTCTCAGCATGGCACTAATTTGACATATATTCTCAAGAAATAATGAAGAACGTCCTCATAGAACGAAATCTTTATCTAAAACTACATATTATCACAATATCGTCGCTAAGTAGCGACGTCGAATATACAGTTACGTAATTACCGCAGTAAACGCCATTCATACGTTTTATTCACCTATAACAAAAACCTTAAATAATTATTGGAATAAAGCGTATTATGCTGAATTTCGGTTAATATAACGATAAGTTTGTTTCATGCTCCAGTATACTGTCTAATGATACTAAAGCATCTGTCAGTTTATGACAAATGTACATATTTCTATAGTTATGTCCCTTCGGACGACCAATCAAAATCATTGCAGCAATTTCGTGTTCTGTGTCACTGTAACAAATAAGTGACCCGCTATCTCCATTTTGTGCAAAGTTTGTATCCTCAATGGTGATGTAAATACGTGTATTTCTTCGTTCCCGCATGCCTGTGTACACCCCAGTAGTTAAGTCTGTATTTGCTCCCCACTTGTAAAGTACGGTTCCGGAAGGTAACGTAGGAATATCTGTATTTAATACATTTCCATGAACAAAGTCACCATCTCTGTCTCTTAGACCGGACGAGTTTGGTATATCAGTGTCAACAAGCTTAATTGCAGAAAAATCTAAAATTTCGGACGGTGTAAATACACGATTAGTTTCAAAACGTGCACCCTGTGTTGTTATAATGATATCTCTGCATTCAAATTCAGGAGTGGATGTTGCATTTAAGGATCCTAAGCAGTCGTCTATTACATGCTTGCATGTTGTACCATAATAGTGTTCATCATCTCTCAAGATAAGCCCAACAGTGCCGAAACATTTGTTTTTCGAGCTAGTTACTTTATCGCCAGACTTCAGACTTAGTTTTTCCATCTCCATCTCTTCAAATTGTAGTATTTCAATATTCTCTGCATTCTCCATGTATTTTTGCAAGTAGTTTCTGACTTCGTCTCTATTTGAAAGGTCTTCAATGGACACAATTAGCTCATTTTTTTCAACTCCAAACTCACATATCATATCATTTCTGAAAAAAAATATTTATAATGATAATAACTATCATCATCAGCAACACATCAACATCCTATTTCACAATTGCGAAAATGAAAGAGAGGTCAATTTATATACGTATCTAGAATCATGTTATCGGTTTTATTCTGTTGACAATTTTATTTTGTCGTCTACATTGCAGTGAAATGTTTTGAAAAATTACTTAATTAAACGATTATTTAGATAACTTCAAACTTTAAAAGGTATAGTTGGGATGACATGTGCATATATGTTGTTTTGTTGCTGCTCCATATTGAAAAACCATAATAATAGAAAAGTAATTAATGCGCATTTTAGAACTTTGTACTTTGTTCGCTTTATAAATATTTCGATATGAGCGTCACTGATGAGTCTTATGTAGACGAAACGCGCATCTGGCGTACTAAATTATAATCCTTGGTCCTTTGATAACTATTAGAACTTATGCAAAAAGGCATATACTGCTTTTATAAACATTTTTGTTTGAGTTTTTATAACATGAAAAATTAAAAACTAAACCCAGCTTTCCTTGCATTCAATTTCGACCGGCAGATTTATAATTAAAAAAAGAGGTAGCAGGAGTTTTCATTTTTATTTCAGCAAAATATGTTCAAATTGAGGACAATGGAATTGTGCTAATAAATTGCTTCAAATTAAGATTGTTTCTTATTCGTTACATAGCAAGGTATCAAGATTGTTTACGTGGTACACATGCATATCGGTTGTACGGTTGTAATGGAAAAAAAAGACAATTGGCATTATGCCAAAATGGGGAACACTTTCAAGAACCCTAATACGGACTAATCAAAATATTATCAGAGTATTGGAGTAACAGTGTTTTGGGCTGATGATGACAAATCCAGACATAAAATCAGATGAATGACCTGATTTAGACACATAATATAAATTAAGATGGACTAAAATTAGACTAAACGAAAAAGACCAAATACTTAAATAATCTTTTTATAGACCACCTGACTCAAAGGAGAAAGTCGTAAAACCTGCTTTGATAGACATATACCACAAAAAGAAAAAAGTAAAACATCACGCCTCAAACTGGATTACAACAGATATCAAAAGACAAAAACAATACCAACGCTTTCAAAATGATAGAAATTATTATAAATTAAGGAATGTATCTCCCTCATGCAAAGCTCTGATTCCTTTCACAGATTTGGCTATACTTTTTGGACCTTTTGGATTATAGCTCTTCATCTTTTATATAAGCTTTGGATTTCAAATATTTTGGCCACGAGCATCACTGAAGAGACATGTATTGTCGAAATGCGCATCTGGTGCAAGAAAATTGATACCGTTAATGTTATTACTATCACTGGGTCGATGCCTCTGCTGGTGGACTATTAGTCCCCGAGGGTATCACCAGCCCAGTAGCCAGTACTTCGGTACTGGCATGAAAATACGGATTTTTTTGTGTTATTAAAATTTGCTGTAACAAAATGATAGAAATTATTATAAATTAAGGAATGTATCTCCCTCATGCAAAGCTCTGATTCCTTTCACAGATTTGGCTATACTTTTTGGACCTTTTGGATTATAGCTCTTCATCTTTTATATAAGCTTTGGATTTCAAATATTTTGGCCACGAGCATCACTGAAGAGACATGTATTGTCGAAATGCGCATCTGGTGCAAGAAAATTGATACCGTTAATGTTATTACTATCACTGGGTCGATGCCTCTGCTGGTGGACTATTAGTCCCCGAGGGTATCACCAGCCCAGTAGCCAGTACTTCGGTACTGGCATGAAAATACGGATTTTTTGTGTTATTAAAATTTGCTGTAACAAAATGATAGAAATTATTATAAATTAAGGAATGTATCTCCCTCATGCAAAGCTCTGATTCCTTTCACAGATTTGGCTATACTTTTTGGACCTTTTGGATTATAGCTCTTCATCTTTTATATAAGCTTTGGATTTCAAATATTTTGGCCACGAGCATCACTGAAGAGACATGTATTGTCGAAATGCGCATCTGGTGCAAGAAAATTGATACCGTTAATGTTATTACTATCACTGGGTCGATGCCTCTGCTGGTGGACTATTAGTCCCCGAGGGTATCACCAGCCCAGTAGCCAGTACTTCGGTACTGGCATGAAAATACGGATTTTTTGTGTTATTAAAATTTGCTGTAACAAAATGATAGAAATTATTATAAATTAAGGAATGTATCTCCCTCATGCAAAGCTCTGATTCCTTTCACAGATTTGGCTATACTTTTTGGACCTTTTGGATTATAGCTCTTCATCTTTTGTATAAGCTTTGGATTTCAAATATTTTGGCCACGAGCATCACTGAAGAGACATGTATTGTCGAAATGCGCATCTGGTGCAAGAAAATTGATACCGTTAATGTTATTACACAACAAAAGCACGAGAAAAGCAACAAACCATCACATAAAGAAGCATTTAAAACCATAAGTAGCTTGATACGAAACGAACTACACAGAACTATCGGGAGTACCTTAATAACATGCTAGACCCTGAAAAGTCAACAAAAGTAAAAAAAAAAAAAAAATTGAAATAAATCAAATCAAGAAAACAGGACACAATGGGATTTAGTGCTCTTAAGAACAATGGAGTATCAACTGAAACGGAAAGCAGAAAGCTGAAAAACCAGTGCACATCAGTATTTACAACGGAAAACACAAACAATAATCACCGCTAACCAGCGGAAACGATCCAGTCCCCTCTGGAGAGGTCTGGATCGTAACCCTTGGATAGCGAAGATGACCAAAAATTTACCAACTAAAGGAAACTCACCATTTATACCAAAGAAAATTTTTAAAAAAGAAGTAGGAAAACATTTCATAGGATAAAGCAACCAGACCTGATAAAATTACTTCAAGAAACAGCCAACATCATCTCACTAATACTTACAATACTTGCCCCTCTCGTACAAGAATTTATCAGCAGTTAACCAACACAGGAAAATCCCACAGGAAGGAAAAACATGCCAACATTGTTCTAGTATTAAAAAAGGAGATTATTCTAAACCATCAAACTACAGGCCAGTTTAATTAACATAAGTGGCATCAAAAGTGTAAGAGTACATAATAGTATCACAAATTATGGACCATTTAGACGATCCAAATATCTTCAATAAAACATCAACACGGAGTTGAGAGCAAAAAGGTTATGCGAATGCCAACTCCTGATTACCACCGACGACATCACCAAATATATAGACTTTTTAAAAGCAGATTTTGCTTAGAAAATTACCTTTTGCAGGAAATTTTTTGTTATAGACATTACTTAAGGAAATTCCGTATCAGTGCTCACGATTTAGAGGTTGGGAGGGAAAGATACAAAAATCTGACAGTGTCAGAACGTATCTGTAAATTGTGTGGTACTGAAGTTGAGGATGAAATTCATTTTCTTATTCAGTGCCACAAACTTTCAAATATTCGTTTCAACTTTTTAAATGAAATAAAACAATGGTTTAAAAATTTTAGTGGTTTAGATATTAAATCCCAATATATTTGGCTAATGTCTTCTGAAGATATTTTCATACTCCAGAAACTTGGAGAATTATTGGAAAATTTATCCTCATATAGGAAAGTTTCCTTAAATGATATATAGATAAAGTAATGCCCAGTGACCTCCCCCCCCTTTTTTTTTTACCTAGTTATATTATTAAACACTGTGCTTGTTGTATTCTTCTACTTGTTTTAATAAATATATTTTTTTATAACATTGTGTCTTAATCATATTGAATCACTTGTAATCATTTGTATGTAATTAATGTTGATTGTTCTGCTCCTTGTAGGCGCTTTGATTAGCAATAAAATATATTTGAATTTGAATATATTTAAATTTATTTATAACACCAATATCCAAGTTGATATCTCATGCTTTGCAATAGCTTTCGAAAAAGTTACCCACAACAGGCTATCAGATAAATAACAATATTAATGCATTAGCGGAACAACCAGAATATGGATTGACAATTCCTCAGCAACATGATGCAAAAGGTATTTGTAGATTGGAAAACTTCTAGGTGTTCCTTTGTAACACCGAGGTTTCGATAGGGAACAATTCTTAGACCCACAATTTATTTCTCGTGTTCATTAGTGACATCGCAGATAATCTCTATTCGGTCACCGCCAAATCGTTTATAGATGACTATGTTATTTACAGACCTATACGAACAGAAAAAGACCATCAGTTATTATAAGAAGATCTGAACACAGGTGTAAATTGTACCAGTACATCGCAAATGGAATTCAACGTTTCCAAATGTGTAATAATGCAGACTACAAACATAAGATCAAAGACAGATTCCACCTAAAGTGAACGCGGAAAATCTTGAAAAGCCACATCATCAATCATATCTTGGAGTTAAACTCAGCAACAACCTAAAGTACAATTTGCACATTGACCAAAACTGCAAGAAAGAGTCTCAGGCTTCTTCAAGCTAAATCTCAAATACTGTCCTCCTAGTGTTAAGAAAAGCATATACCAGCTTCGTGAGACCAAAATTAGAATAATGCTCAACTATTTGGAATCCTCATATAAACACCAACAGATATGGTAAAAAATATAAATTGGGAAATACTAAATCAGATGCGAAACACATCAGAAGATTACTTTTGTATAAGGTAGTGCACCACCTTATTGTAGTGCATGGAAATTACAGACAATCGGACAAATGTAAATGTGTAAAAATACTTGTTCTTTCCCCGAACAATCATCTTATGAAACCAACTACCATAACCTGTGATAGCCGTCTATGAATTGGATGCATTTAGACGAGGTAGTCAAGGGAGTATACTAAACGTTCACTCAGTTGTAAAGAGTTAACACAGGCTCTACTATGCACGTGTGTAAATAATCATCAGTGAGATGTCTGCTGGTGGATATTACTAAGTAACCTAAAAGAAGTTGAAGTTAAAAAAAATCGAATATATTAGACCACCCTAATATCAGAAAATAGTAATAACACCAATTTCCAGGTAAAGTTTACATTAATTGTGAGTTTTATTTTGTTATCCATCAATCAATGATTCAAACAATAATTGGTAATTATAATTCATTTATCATGTTTGACGGAAAAGACTTCATTTTACAAAACAGAACTTTTGAAACCATTACTAATCTACCAGTATCTTTTTAATCACAAATCATTGTATGGAATTTCATGCTATATATTAATAAAAAGGCAAACCAACTGAATGAAACTGTCAAATATCATTTCTTGTATTGTTGTTTACTGTTATATTTTTTATATTATAAGTTGTAACCAATACATCACACATTGATGTGTTTGCATATGAATTCGGAAAGCTTTGTTTTCAACAAAAACAAAGAGTACTCACCGTAGGCTCACAATTTTTAACTGATGATATTGAAGATCAATTTCATTCTGTGTCTTGAATTTTTGTAATTCTTCTCCGGCATAGAACTCTGCCATGTTAATTGTACGCTTTTCAAGAAGCAGAGATATTCGAATACAAACTTCATCTGATGAATAAAGAAAAAGTCTGTGAAACACATCATTTGGTTTTTTTCTGAATTTCATTTCCTCGGTAATTTCCTCACCAGCAGTAAATAACTGCTTATCGGTAAGTTTATCTTCTATGACAAATACGATTTTCTCCGCATTTGACAAACTGGAAACTTTCTCCCTAAAATCATCACGATATGTTTCTTGCGGACTGTAGATGTACCATCTGAAATATTTAAGAAGATGTCGGTCCTGCAAAAAACAATCAGAAACATGATATGTGTGGTAAAATTTATCAATACAATTGAGGAAAAACACAGAATGCATGATTGGTGTTTAACGCTAGTATATCGTGGCGGTTATATTTTGTTGGTGGATGAATCAAGAATGTTCCGGGAGAACAACCGATGTTTGGTAGGAAAACGAACAATTCTAGTCAATTAAGATTGGGATAGAGCGCACCCACCACGTGCTCACAATCAACTTGTTTACAGGCTAGTGATACGAATACTAAAACATTTACACCATATTGAAAGTTTTGACAATATTTGACCGAAAACTGTCAACAATACTAGAATGAGACATTACTAGTCAGAGGTATTTTATGTGAATGGTTTTCAACTTTGTACTTGTTTGACTTTAAAACTAGGTCACTGGTGAATCTTATGTACACGAAACGCGCGTCTGGCGTATTTAAGTATAAGCCTGGCAGGGGTCGAAATTAGCGCTTGTCCGGTGGTTCGAGGCAAGTAAAATTTGGGTCGGACCAGTAGATTTTTTCAGGTGGTGGTCCTTCGGACCAGTAGAAGTTTGTCGATAAAAATCACTAATTGCATCGCAATCTCGTTTTGGTTATTGCAAAATGACCTGCGAAATCACTTACACGGTACTGGGGGGTACTAAGTATTACAATTTATCAACTTAATTAATATCATGGGTGATAGTCCTTCACAACAACACAAAATGTGTACATTTTTGGAAGTAGGCCGCCGGACAAAATGATTAAAATAAGTGACATACAAAAGGAAGATCGAAATAAAGTTTATGAAATTGACAAAAGGAAACGTAAATATAAAAAATTCTGGGAAAAAGATCGCGATTAGTTAAATTATATAGTTAATCGCACTGTTATGAATGGAATAACATGTCAAAAATTTGCAGTGACAGACCTAGATAAGAAATGTAATTTTGTAACGGTATTTTCAAATTTTAAGTTAGATTCTGTACTCGCTCATGAACAATCCAGAACAGCACTAATAAATCTACGGGAATGTCATTTTAGCAGGACCAGTAGATTTTGAGCCGGACCAGTAGGTTTTTTTGTCCACTGGTCCGGCTGGCCAATACACACATAAGCTTAAATTTGACACCTGAAACCTGGTACCTTTGATATTTAACTATTTACACCACTGGGTCGATACCACTGCTGGTCGAGGTTTTGCCCCGAGGGTATCACCTGCCCGGTAGCCAGCATTTCGGTGTTGACATGAATATCAATTACATGGTAACTTTTATACATTTTTGTTTGCAAAAGTATGAATTTTCAAAATATTAAGCAGTTTCTTATCCCAGGCATAGATTACCTTAGACGTATTTGGCACAATATTTTAAAATTTTGGGTTCTGAATGCTCTTCAACTTTGTATTTGTTTGGCTTTATAACTATTTCGATCTTAGCATCACTAATGAGTCTAATGTAGACGAAACGCGCGTCAGACGTAAATTATTAGCCTGGTTCCTTTGATAATTATTATGTTATCATTCAAGAGCAACATATATTTGATTTTATGCTGGTTTTAAATTTTAAGCAGTATCCGATAACATGATTACCATATTAGAAATCTTAAGCAAAACTGACATTCTTAGATATCTAAGATAGCTGATTAGTAATGTTGAAAAACACATTGAAAGGATTGCTGTTAATTAAAATAACATCACCTTTACTTGAATTTAATTTTGACGAAAACCCAAAAGAAAAACTCTTTTATCAAAGATAAGGTTAATATTGGGAAAGTAAAATTCTTGTCTGTTCATCTTTTATAAGTTTTGGTTTGATATTTGGTTGTTCCAATAAAAATGGGATAGTAAATCTCAAATTTTATGAAGGTGGTGTTTGTCGAGGCTATAATTTTAGGTACGACATGGGTAAACTTGTATTTTTCAACAAACTTTTTCTGAAGTTACCAAATGAACACAGTAATCGGATCCTTGAATATTGTTTAATCGGCATACATATTGATTTTATTATCAATAAATTTATACAAACTAAGTATCATTTGTATACATCTATGAACATAAGTGATCCAACATTCTGTCGATAACTATAGTTGGACATTGCTCAATATCACGTATTTTTTAATAGTTTTAATTTTTCTAGTTGCAACCAAAAAAAAAAATCAACATTAAACAGAATAAATGAATGTACATAAAGAAATTTCAATGTAAGCCAAAAACGGTGCTTTGATTTTGCGCCAATTGGCATTTCATTTGCGCCAAAAAAATCTTTCATTTGCACCACCAACTATATTTCATTTGCGCAAATATTAAAACCATTCATTTGTGCCAATATTACAAGTAAATACGCATGATACAGGTCAATACAGGTATTTTAAATTTTTTTAAAAGTTTCAAAAAAACAGTAACCTTGTGGCGCAAATGAAATATAACCTAGTGACGCAAATAAAATATAATCTTGTAGCGCAAATGAAAGATTGGAAATTTTTTTAAAATTGGCGCAAATGAAATGCGCCCGTCTAAAAATAAAGAAATAAAAATATCAACAAACTTCAAGAGCAAAAATGGAAGTTTCCATTTTCAAAATCCAAATGTTGAGTAGGAGTTACCTGCTTTGTTAAACTGCCGTTTTTATCACACTGTAGTATGCAAACAAAAACTGTCGGATTTTGACGAATAAATTGAAAACGTTTGTCCATGTTGTCATCGGTTTCCAATGCAAAGTTAAATTTATCTACTTCATAACCAGTTCTACATACAACGTCAACTCTATGTCCTGGATAAACCCTGCAATCAACCATTCTCACCAAGCGGTCACACCTCGGGAAACATTTATGTGAATAATTGAATTTATGTACTGTTAAATCTACAACGATAATATGAGGTGAACATGTCACTTGTTGGTGTACAAATATATATTTACAATATGAAAATATTATAATATTACAATTTACAATATCATTTTATTCTATACTTCAACTGTCTTTCGTGGCTTGTATTCATGTGCGAACATTTTTATGTAGTTAAAAAATTAAGCTTCATATTGAAAATGTTTTTTTTGAGAAAACATTTGCCAGTGATGTGTGCTTTCCTTCTGCTTAATTTTTTTTGATTTCAGCTAATTTACAATTGGAGCGTACACCACAGAAAATCCAGACCTGAAGTCAGAAAGAGTGCTGATATATATCCGGTCAAAAATCGAATTACTTGGTGGTCAAACATTTCTAACTGACCAGTAAATTTTCCAATATCTCTTGACATGGAGCGCAAAAATTACATAGATAATCTGCTATGTGTTGTGTTTTCCATTTTTTTCCCAGAAAAATTTGAAATGTTTTGAAAGCAATGGATCACGTCAACGATGATGCACTCCCAGACAACTGAAACGTTCAATCTTGATTATCATCTGACTCAAACTCGAATCAATCAACTTCACCATTTGGAACTCTTGGTTTAATAGCTTCCTTGTGAGCAGCAACCCTCTATCAAGAAAATCATGATAGGAAATGCAAGCACGGGAATATCGTATCAATTGGGAGATATATACCCCGTATGCAGGTGCTGCTGGAATGTTGCTACTTAGAAATTGAAAGTTCACAATTGGAAAGCTGAAATCATCTCTTTTGTCGTAAAGTTTTGTTTTCAACCGACCCTCATTGTCAATTTCTAGATGTAAGTCAAGATCTTCATTAAATATTTATAAAACTTTATATTTGAGTTAATTTCTTTAAAATCTGTGAAATAAAACAAATTTGGTTAAATTCTGAATGTTCCCCTTTCTCACCCTTTGGCCATAATACATTTCTTTCAGATATTACGGGTAATTTGTTATGTTATTTGAAAATTCTACAGTAGTCTCTGTCTTGGAAATTGTTCTGAAAATGGAATGACTCTAAACTATAAGAAAGAGGAAAAATACAGAATTATTAAACTATGTGATGATCATGACAAATCAAATATAACTGGAATGAGTTGCCTTCCTTAGAGTTAACCTTTACACTGAGGCTCTCTGTTTTAAATTTCACGAAGATTGAGAACATTTGTATTGTTAAGAATAATATATTTTTACAGATATAATAAAATTGAAGATCTGTAACATGACTTGTGCTTGTATTTATCAAGGACATATAACTAACATACGTCCTTGTATTTATATCTCGTCATCGACAGCGACAGTCAACATTCCTAAAGTTTAAACTTCATATAAAATAAGATGCCTTTATATCACATTATGATAAAAAGGATTCTTCAGAAATTGTTTCCAACTGATAACGAAGAAATAATCAATATACTTACATAATATGGCCCCAACAAGTGACGATGATCAAGCAAAGATGACTCGTACAAGAATAAATAAAGGTGCACAGTAGATCTCTTGTGCAGAAAAAAATACTAAAATGTCATATTTAAGTTATTAATATGAATAAATACTTATTTTATTATCATATTTTAAGTCAATAAAAAAAAATTAAAGTGTGGACGATACGTCTCACAATGTGTGGCCGATATGTCCCATGGACGATGTGGCGGTATGGCCGACACATCCTATGGCCGTCATGGAAGTATGGTCGTCGCGTCTAAAAAGCCTATATAATGGACAGATGCATGTTACAATTGTGGCGCTAACATTTCTATTTTTGTTGAGAGGGGAAATCCCAACCCGGGTTAATGTTTTTATCAAGACTTAGTGTGACCTGGGGTTATATTCAGGTTAGTTAACCCGGGTTCGCCCCGGGTACAGATTTTATAGTGTGAACACGGTATTAAACTGTTAACATTTGCGCATGTGTAAACAGTATGGACGTTATGTTTTTGGCTCGTTAAAAAGTTAACGAAATTTATAGAAATGAACTTTAAAATTATATTGTGAGAATGTATTCTAGTGAATATACGAATGAACTGACTTGTGATACTGTATGAATTCAAAAATTCAAAAAAGGATGGAAATGGGACTCGAAAAAGGAAGAATTCGAAGGATCAAAATATCAGCGGTGAGAAACCTCAAAAACAAAAACAAAAACAAAAGAGTAGTACTCACAACGTTAAAAATGTAAATAAACAATCGGCAGCAGTACAAAATTGATTCTATATTACCTTCTACTTCTACTATCACCTCTTATGTCTCTTGTCAATTGATACAGAGAAAACAAAACATGCAGCACTCAACAAAATTTCGCATCTCCGGTTTTTCAACAGATGTCTCCTATGTCAGGATATTATCACGTACCCTCTCAGAGCCCGAGTCACCCGATGCCCCGCCAATTATGCAATCCACTTTAACAAGGTAACGAATCCGGTGATAGAATAGATTTTTTGGTTCAGAAAGTTTAAGAAATATTTAAAAAACTGTCAAGTATTGATGAATTGACCAAAAAAATTGGAAATTTTGAAAACATTGTTAAAAGTTTGACAAAAACTGTTGAGAAAGGTTCAAAACGAATTGATGAAGTTGAAAAAAGTATGCAGTTTATGAACCAAAATTTTGAAAGTAGTAAATCTGAGAGTGAATATCATAAAACAACAATCACGGAAATTAAAAGTGAATACGGTGAAATGGTTAACGGTTTTGATTGTCTGAGGGCTGATATGGACGAATTACATGAGCGACATGTAGACTTACAAATAAGATATATGAGGGAAAACCTTGTGTTCTCGGTCATACCAGAACTTTCCGAAAATTAATCATCAGAGCAAACTGAAGACATTTTATGAAAATAAATATGAAAATTGATATTGTAATAGACTGTCAGCGCGCACTTAGATTTGGAAAAAAAAAAATTAAAATCGACGACAGAGACACTTATATGACCAGACCAATAGTGTGCAGATTAAAAAAATTCAAAGATCGCAAATTGGTCAGATCTTTTGCGCGAAACCTCAAAGATACCAAATTTGGGGTGAATGAACAGTTCCCGAAAGAGGTTAATGACCGCCGCAAACTTCTCTGGCCATATTACAAGGAGGCATAAAAAACAAGGACAGAAGACGCACTTCAAACGAGACAAGCAGTTTATTAACGGCAAAGAAATTGGACCACCTACCGATCGATCGCCACATGGAAACAGACAAAAGACAATAACAAGAAACAGAAGGCGCACGACAGAAAGAACCATCCCGCAGAGATCCTCAACAGAACAACGACCGTCCCCGTGGAGCCCCTCGTAGACGTGGAAAACATAGCTAGGTAAACCGTGGGGGTTTAACGGACACTTTAAATGATAGTTTAAATCATTCACATTATAGTACGGTGACCGAGTAAGGAAAAGTCGCTTATTTAAGGAGTTTAATTGTCATTCGGACTATACGGCTATTAATCACAGTATTGGTAGTTCAAAGCTTAAACTAAACATTTTGACTTGTCGTCAAAAAATCGTACGGTGCAATTTTTGTAAAACCGGCTTTGAAGTGAAAGAAAAATCGACTTTGAAAATTTTTGAGGTCTACATTGTAAAAGAACATCCGTGATGTATTTCTGTTATAATATACATTGTTGTTACACCTTATTTTAACTATTTCAAATAAAGTTTAGCAAAATTCATCCGTTATTAAAGAGTTTTTGTAAGAGATTAACGCTACAAGTATTTTGCATTTAATAGAGTACGTTACAATTCAGTTTCATCATTTGTTATTACGCAAAATGTAAATTAATCAGCATTTATATGATATTTCATTCCTTTATTAATCAATAATTTCAATTTCGTTTATGTCAGACGCATTATTTTTGCAATTCAAGCCAGACATAAGTCCTAACGCTCATATGACGGAGCTATTCGAAGCTCATATACATCCTTGCACGTAAAAGACACCCTTGTAGATTTCGAAAAAGAGCAGGCTAAAGCCGTTACAAGGCAGCACTCGCACCCCCGCAAAGTGGAAAGGGATTAATATAAGTTGCAAAACTTGTTTCCCAATTCATAGTCCGGCGGCTACAAGCATATTTCAGACGAATTGTGCACAATCTGCTACAAGCATGAAATTTGGCATAAACCTTCCTCAACTATTACTCTTGTATTTCAGATAGGGAGGCATTTGAAAAAAATGTCTCACTTCCGGTAAAATTCAAAATGGCGGACATCATACTTAAATTAGCCCAATATCGAAGGCTAGCATGTGAATAGGTGTTATTATCATGCTACTATCATAATTTTTGGTCCAAACCTTTGTTTTTTACTACTTTTGGATATATTATATAGATTAGTGGTTTTATAAAGCTCTACTTCCGGAAAAATTCAATATGGCGGACATTGTACTAAAATAAGCTTATATTTTTAGGGAGGGTAATTTAAATGTGTTTTAACGAATTGCTACTATCATAACATTGTGCAGGAACCTTTCTTTTGTGCTTTTCATGGATACAATTTATAAGACATATGTCTTTAAAACCCTTACTTCCGGTAACACCAGAATGGCGGACATAGAAATATCAATTTATTATTTAAATATTCAACTTTTTTCAAATTGTTCTTTGTGCTGGTCATTCAAGTTATTGCTTTAAGTTATCCCCGAAACCACTAATTATATCCTGTTGTAAATGTTTAAATACAAATTTGACATTTCCGGTAAAAAAATATGGCGTAAATTTCAAAAATGAGTACTTAATCCATTTCTTTGATATATAGTTTTAGATAGATTGTTTAAAACAAAATAAAATCACTATAATACTAAAACATTTATAAAATGACTACTATTTGTCCAAAAATACATGTTTATTCACGGTCACCCCAACATGCCCACAAAGCGGTGCACGAGAGATCCGATTTTCCACATTAACCTCGACCACGGCATCCCTTATTACATCCACAATGTACAAGCTTCTGACAAAATGATGAGAACGAGTTTTTTTAAAAAGGAATCCTCTTTGTCCCTTCGCCATCCATTAGCGCGTGGGCTGGGTAGCATAAGAGCCAATCCCAAGCTCGTCCCCCGCCTTATTTTATTGCACGTTTTACATGCTGGAAAAGACTATACCAAGTTAAGGGAATAGCCTCAATTAGCCCTCCACATGTTGCAAATAGTTATTTTCTTGCTTCGATAACCAAGTTAGATCCATCTGATAAATTTGTGCGATCTTACAGTAAAACCCCGGTGATTTAGGCTGATCAATCATCATTCTATATGTTAAAGTCACATTTTAAATGCCATCAATGTCACCCACGCAGTCTTTTTTTTCCTTTTCAAGCAAACAGAGAACCGTATCACCACCGGTAAAGGCATGGATCACAATAAGTGTGTGAGATCACTCATTGCCTAGTGCATTTGAAAAGCCATCGATAGATATTAATCCAAAATTAATTGCCCTCCTAAACCCAATTCATAGTTCGTCTACCCCCATGTCACAGAATAGAGAAACAGTAATTACAGCATCATAAGTAACGACTGTTCGAGTCATGACTCAGTTAAGTCTATGCTTCACAGCATCAGACACATGCATCATGATTCTTGTGTCAGCTTCTTAATGTGAAAATGATGCTAAACTTGAAATACATCACGTTGTGGATAACACTGAACATAAATAAAAATTAATAAAATACCTTGAAACTTGAAAGAGTGGATGAAGTCTTGGATGAGTATGATAGTTGTAGCAACAAATGCTCAGGATGTTCAGTGTTATCCACCACATGATGATGTTTCAAGTTTATCACCATGTTAACATGAAAAGACTGACAGTAGAATCAAGTAAGATGTCTCTGATGCAGGGAAACACAGACTTAACTGAGTCATGACTAGAACAGTCTTTGCTGATGTCATTGCTGTTTCGCTATACTGTGACATAGGGACAGACGAACTTTGGTTTGCATTTGCAAGTGGGAAAAGCTTTAGTATATATCCATCCATGACCTCACAAATGCACTAGGCATTGAAAGATTACACGTTTGCCGGAAAAGGAACTGCGTTGGTCACATGGATGGCGTTTGGAGATGTGACTTTAGCATTTAGAATTATGATTGATCAGCTAACAACATCAGCTATGGATTTGGTAATGTCAGTGATAAAACGGTACGTGGTTTTGTTGTAAGACCGAAAAAACTTATCAGATGGGATTAACAAAGCAAGAAAACATGTGTTTTTGGAAGAGAAAAGACTTATTGAGGCTATTCCCACGACTCGGTCTACTCCAGACGCTTATGAATAGCGAAGGAAAAAATACGATCCATGGTAACCCTTTGGACAACTCTTTGTGATGCCTCTTCATCTTATCAGGAGCTTGTACATTATGGATGTAAGAAACAATATCACAGTCTTTGTAAATCTGGACAATCAGCTCTCCAATTGTGAATAAACATGTATTTGCGGCCTAAAGAGTATGCTGATTGGGTATTATGTCCTTATCTTATTAAAATACCTTGAAACTGTAACACGAGTGGAGGAAATCTTGGATGCGTATGGTAGTTATAGCAACAAATGCTGAAGGTACTTTATCTTATCCACCACATGATGTATTTCAAGTTTAGCACTAACTTCACACTAAGATGCAGACACTAGAATCATGGTGCATGTTTCTGATGCAGTGAAACACGAACTTAAACGAGTCATGATTCGAACAGTCGTTACTGATGATGCTGTCATTACTTTTTTGCTATTCCGTGACATAGGGGAAGACGAACTATGGATAGTGTTTGGGAGGGCAAAGAACTTTGGATTAATATCTATCAATGGACTTTCAAATGCACTAGGCAATGAGTGAACACACACACTTATTGTGATCCATGCCTTTACCGGTTGTGGTACGGTTCTCTCTTTGCTTGTAAAAGGGCAAAAACGAACTGAGTCTAGTCATTCCAGCATGTAAAACGTACAACATTCTAAGGCGGACGTTTAGGGGGACGAGCCTGGAATTGGCTCTTATGGTACCAAGTCGATTCGCTAATAGATGGCGAAGGGACAAAGAGGATCCCTTTTAAAAAACTCTGAGACCTCATCATTTTGTCAGAAGCTTGTACATTGTGGATGAAAGAAAGGATGCCGCGGTCGTTGTTAATGTGGAAAATCGGGTCCCCCGTGCACTGCCGTGTGTGCATGTGGGGTGACCCTGAATAAACATGTATTTTTGGCCAAATAGTAGTAATTTTTAAAATGTTTTAGTACCTAAGTGATTTTATATTGTTTTAATCGGTATTTCCAAAACTCTATATGGAAGATATGGATTGAGGACTCATCTTTGAAATTTACGCCATATTGTTTTTTTTTATTACCGGAAGTGTTAAGTTTTCATTTAACCCTTTACAACAGAATATAATTAGTGGTTTTGGAGATAATCTAAAGCCAAAAATGTAATGACCAGCACAAATAAAAACATTTTCTTTACATTTAGAAAAAAAATGAATTTTAAAATAAGAAACTAATATTTCTATGTCCGCCATTTTGGATATTACCGGTAGTAAGGGTTTTAGAGACATATGTCTTATACATTGTATCCATAAGAAGCACCAAAGAAAGGTTGCTGCACAATGTTATGATAGTAGCAATACGTTAAAACACATTTCAATTACCCTCCCTAAAAATAAGCCTATTTTAGTACAATGTCCGCCATGTTGGATTTTACAGGAAGTAGGATTTTTAAAGACCACTTATCTATATAATATATCCAAAAGTAGTAAACATCAAAGGTTTGGACCAAAAATTATGATAGTAGCATGATAATAACACCTATTCACATGCTAGCCTTCGATATTGGGCTGATTTAAGTATGATGTCCGCCATTTTGAATTTTACCGGAAGTGAGACATTTTTTTCAAATGCCTCCCAATCTGAAATACAAGAGTAATAGTTGAGGAAGGTTTATGCCAAATTTCATGCTTGTAGCAGGATGTGCACAATTTTTCACCAAGCCGCCGTACTATAACAACATTTTCCTCTAGATACTATCTTTTGACTAGTACTGTAAGAAGCTTCTGTCCAAATTTGTTTAAAATGGGATGGTTTATCAAATCTAATAAATGTTTTAGAAATAACTAACTGCAGAGTGTATGTATTGTTAACTGAAAAAAACAGGTCCATTTATAAGTAATATACGATTTTTTTCTTCAAATTTTACTTCTGGATATTATCTTATGATCATAAACAAGCTTCTGTCCATGTTTAGTAGAATTCCAGGATATTTTGAGGAAGTTATTAGAATTTAAAAAATGGTCCATCTCTTTTGTTTTACTTTTGTTAAACAAAAGGGATGGACAATCTATATGTAATATACGGAAAAACTTATGTTTACAAAATTTACTTCTTGAAAGTTATTTCATGATCACTATCAAGCTTCTGTTCAAGTTTGGTAGAAATCCTTGATAGTCGAAGAAAATTATCAAAATTCAAAAAAAAAACTTTAACCACAGTGAATATTTGTGGACGCCGCTGACCACGGATTGTGGGTTGGTTTGCTATGTGTTTATAAGACTGTAACAAAATAATTGGTGAAGAAAAAATCATATGGTGGTGTACTTCTTTTTTTTTGCTACGGCCTATTGAAAATGACCAATTTTGATGATTTCCCCATTTTTCATCGAATTTTCCCTATTTTTTTGCTATTATCGTGAAAAAAATCACAGTTCTACAATTAAACTTTTTTTCATACTTTCTATAAAGATGAAGTGGACCAATCTGAATAAATTTTACTTACAAAAACTATAGGTAGGTGTTAATATAAGGAAGTTTTATATTTTTTTGACGTTTTTTTGTGTAAAATTTACAATGCTGTGATTTTTCATAGTTTTAAGAACAAAATGCATATTATTCCAATTTTTTTGTTATAAATGATTGTGAAAATACATATCTAAGAAATTTGAAAAGACCAAAATGATATGGAATGTAATGGATTCTTGTAAAATCAGTTTTTGTATCCCGCGTCCATTTTCTCAAAAATTTGGCTAAACATACTGACTTTATTGGTCGTAACATTCTCATCTGCGATTTACACATTTAACTGTTATACTAGTCTAGAAGTTAACAATTCACAGCCGTGACAACTAGCAGGCAGCAGACACTGGCATAAAGATTTTAACTTTTATATATTTGATTTCTCACTTACCAGATGGACATTCCTTATGTGACTCCATTTCTTCACAGTTCTGAAAAGAAAGGTGAAATAAAATTATACCAATCAAATAAGCCTTTTTTTTAGTAATGTCTTTCGCCGTCAATTACGCAAACCTTCATTATTCATTTATCAGGTAGAGGGATTTGCCTGTTTCCCAGCACTATAACAGTTTATCAAGCCTCTTCCAGATCGTCATTATGCAGAAAAGACTAGCACTCATTTTTTTTTATCCCAGTGCTGATTATCAATCATAGGAATTTAATTTGCCGAATAATTCCTGCAACATAGCATCATACTTTTGCAGCCGCTCGCTCAACATTAGAAGGACGTACCGATGCGTTTAAAAGCACGAATGGCGTTACCTAAAACCAGAGTGTTTGGTGGAAATACAACAAACTCGAAAAATATTTTATAGTAGGTCTTTTGCTGTGATTCAAAAAAGAAAAATTAAGAAAGATACCAAAAGGAAAAAATCAAAATCATTAGATGAAAATAAACTGCCATGACTAAAAACAAATACGACACAATGATTGATTGGTTGATTTAATGGTTTCAATGCCACTTTCAGAATTATTATGGTATTTCATGACGGTGTTATTTTACAGAGAAAGCTAAGTTGGTTGCCCGGAGAGAACATCAGATTTGAAAATCATAGTCATAATGATTGGAGTCATTGGAGTCGAGCTCACCTGCCACGTCCAACTCACAACCTCCTTTAGTCAGATCAGTGAAACAGTAGTTTGACTACTTAGACCATCGGCCAACGAGGCCCCAAAAAGAGACAAAAATACAAACAAAAATATACAAAACCCAACATATAAACACCAGAGATTACTAGTAAGAAACTCGAACCCTACTTAAAACTGGGAGTGATGTCGGGTGACTCGGAATAGGTTAGTAAGTCCTTCTCAGCATGCCTCACCTGACGTATTGCTAAGAAAGTACAAACCTAGTGACAAGTCTTATAAGGTAGGTTCAATTCGGTGAAAAGATGATGAATTGGGATTACGACATTTAGAACATATTCGTCGTCAAGTGTAAAACAGATATACCATAATCAGGCATAATGGTCAACTAACTCGTGATGGGTCCGTAAAATTGTTTGTAATGACATTTTATCTTTACTTCTTAAAACTTTTGGATTAGTAGCTTCCTTATAAGCAGCTATCTTCTCTCAAGGTAATCATGATAGAAAGTTCAAGCTCTGAAATATGGCATCAACTCGGAGATACATAAATATATAAAAAGAAGATGTGTTACCGGACAGTCAGCTATATAAATAACCCGAAATGACAAATGTCTAACAACTATGTGAACATCTCCCCTAGGCTTAGCGTACATTCGTTATTGTAAATGACAAATACAAAACTCGTTCATTTTCGCACTCTATAACATTTACTTGCATAAGCTTTAATCGTAATGCGAGAGAAAGGAGATGTTGTCCAAGTTTAGTTCATTTTCGTAGCGAGAACAAATACAACGTATAAACTAGTGATTTAGCGGACAATCTAATATTTACGCTTGAAAACGTGGCTCTTTATTTTACAGACGTTTCTGTTCCATAAAATCCACAATATTTTAACTGCGAGGCTCGCAAAGTAATTTATTAAACTGCAACTAAGGTAAAAATTATATAAAGGTATCCCGGTTCGCTTCCAATACAGCAGTATACAGAACACTATTGCGTTAACTATTTTGTATCTATAAAGTAAACTGCAGATACAAGTCCTCCTTCAAGCAACCGAAAAAAACCTACACATTTGCTTCAGTCGACAAAGCACCGTTAGTTTTAGATTAATAAAGGCATGGAGACTTGCTTTCCGACTGCTTGGTTTAAAAATGTTAATACAATATATCTTCCTGCATGTGCATTTATGGTTGTATAAACGACTGTTAACGTCATAATCCAACTACGTTTCATACGTCTATACCTTCGGGGACCATCGGACTTTAGCGTGAGACACCCTCATACTTTAGCGTATATCATCGCACTTTAGCGTGGCCATCGTACTTTAGCGTCCCCATCGCACTTTGGAGTCCTACATTTAGATGTCCATTAACCTCAGTTTCAGGTATAGAGATGGGATTTTTTTATGAGACAAGTGCTTTAGACCATCCACAAGAACTTGCGGTCATCCAATGTTCAGTACTTCAGTACTTTGATTTCATTCTGTTTGCATACGGTAATAAATTTTCCTCAATTTTTCAAAATCAGTATTGTAAATACAAAAGGAATACGTTCCTTTTAAACAGCCATACAATCCATTCATATGAGAAGAGACACAAATGACTTTATTTTCAATAAAAGGATACAGATGTTTGTGCTGATCATTACACTTTGAAACCGGAATTGTCAAAAAAAGAGGGACGAAAGATACCAAAGGGACAGTTAAACTCATAAATCTAAAACAAACTGACAACGCCATGGCTAAAAATGAAAAAGACGAACAGAAAACAATAGTACACATGACACAACATAGAAAACTAAAGAATAAACAACACGAACCCCACCAAAAACTAGGGGTGATCTCAGGTGCTCCGGAAGGGTAAGCAGATCCTGCTCCACATGTGGCACCCGTCGTGTTGCTTATGTGATTACAAATCCGGTAAATAGTCTAATTCGGTAGGTCACATTCATGAAAGGGAAGGGGATTGTAGTTACGACGTAAGGAACATATCCGATATCATTTGTGAAACGGTTATTCCATAACGGTCAACCAACTCGTGATGGCGTCCGTAAAATTTACGAAGGGATGATTTCAACTTCACCATTTGGAACTCTTGGTTTAATAGCTTCCTTGTGAGCAGTAACCCTCTATCAAGAAAATCATGATAGGAAATGCAAGCACGGGAATATCGTATCAATTGGGAGATATATACCCCGTATGCAGGTGCTGCTGGAATGTTGCTACTTATAAATGGAAAGTTCACAATTGGAAAGCTGAAATCATCTCTTTTGTCGTAAAGTTTTGTTTTCAACCGACCCTCATTGTCAATTTCCAGATGTAAGTCAAGATATGAAGCCGACTTAACTGCATCTGTAGTATCCTTTATCTCTAATTCGATGGGATAGATGCGTTCCACATAGTCACCAAATTTTGAATTGTTTAGTGAAAGAACGTCATCTATATAGCGGAAAGTAGAGTTAAAGGATATTTCTAACTTTTTATCTTTCTTCCTATTTCTTCAATTGTCTTTTAACAACCTTTATACGGTTTTATTACTTCCAACAACTGTCCTGCCAACTCGACTCTCAGCTATGAAAATTAACTTGTATTTACCCATTGGTGGACCTGGGCTGAATTACAAATCTTTGTGTTATCAGGTCACGATAGCATATCAATTTGCATAAATTGCTACCTTTTCAATGTACTTTTTAGTATATCAAATCTATATATTAATTGTTTATAAAAAATCATTTTCGAGGTAATTCTTTGCAAAACTTAAACAATTTGATAGTAGTAAATGTCGTAACAATCGGTTGTAATTGTTTTCCCTGTTTCGATCGACTATGAGAGATAACTATAAGTCACTGTAACGGGTCTGCCACTTGTTCTATTAAAATTTAGTTTTTCTTTAAAAATATTGTTTTTTTGGCAGACCGTCGATATTTTCAATCGTTTTAATGTTTGTTTGTCTATTTTTGCATGCATTATAACCTCCATTCAGAGGCGTTCATCGTTAGATTGCTTAGTATAATCAGTTTGATTTTCGAAGATTCCACCCATTTTATTATATAACCCCTGATGTATAATAACCATATGCAAAATATTGAGTACAAGCACGAAAAATCAGAAATAACATCTGACAATTTTTACAAAAAATCCATGAACGTGAAATTTGCGAAAAAATAATTCGCAAAAGATCAGATATGAAATTCTGTATCTTCTTTACAATAAGTTTCTTTAAAATCATTTAATAAAAGTGTTATGAACTGGCTGTTTCTGTATTGGCCCTACAGAAAAAGTCAGTTAATACACTATTGGAATGAATGAATGGGTTTCTACATTTGAAAATGCCTGTACCAAGTCAGGAATATGACACTTGTTGTCCATTCGTTTGATGTGTTTTATCATTTGATTTTGCCATGTGATTAGGGACTTTCGGATTGAAGTTTCCTCGGAGTTCAGTATTTTGTGATTCTATTTTTTTTTAACCATAGTGCAACCTGTATGTATACAATAGATACATATTAATACAATATTACATTACAGCCATCCAGATAGGCTAACGATGCACTGACAAATTAAAGCTCAAATTTTGAAAAAAAGATAACACATAGTTTTGGACGGCTGTCTAAATTAATAGAAAATTCAACAGTTAAAGTAAAATAGTTAGAGAATTTATAATATAATGAATAATAAAACTATATATGTTAAACCAACACCTAAAGTTTTCATTGTGTGGTAGGATATAAATGGCGTATATCAAGTATACTAATACAAGCTAAAATTGTGATCTTCAACTATTGTAAATCAGAAACCAAACAGTTTAAATTTTGAATTGCTTCTCTTATATCACACATAAAGGTTACTTTCAGCCGACAACTACTGTTTCGTTATTGCACGAATTTGGATCGTAAATTTGAAGAAAAGATGTCTTACGCTTATTGATTGTTGACTAACTGATGTGATTTTCAATAAAATAAAGTTGTTATGTGTGTTAGATATATATGAACTCTACAGTTGCCTTTACGTATTATTACAAATATCCTGTTATAGTAAAATCAAGGTTTGAATCTTCCAACTGGATTATCGAAAATCGTTATACACGGTTGATTTACAACCTGCCTATTGATATGTGCTACATGTGGTAGCTTTTTCTATGTGACTTTGATTCATTGTTTTGAAAACTATAAAGATACTTTATTATTATATCCAGCAAAGCGATAAGTACGCACCAAATTTAAATACTATTCTTATTTTGTTGTTCTCTGCTATCCGTTGCCGTTTGTGTTATTAGTTTACTGTCTCATTGGAGTATACTATACGCCAAATTTCCTTGTGTGTAAATGAAAATATACCTTTCAACAGCTATCAATAATTTATGGAAACATCTTAATCATTATTGTTATTCTTTTATGTATCTCATGTCTATGCATTATATTAGGTAAAGCAACACGTATAAATGTAATGCGTCCGAAGCACTTTTGAGACATTAGGAACGCTCAAAATCGAATATTTGATAGCCAAGGATGTATAAAACCGACATAGTTTAGGAGCTATAAAATAAAAAATGACCCAAAATAAAAGCCAAATCCTTCTAAGACCAACTTTGCTTGAGGGATTTGAAACCTTTAATCTTCCTATACATGAGTAAGAATAAAGCAATAAATGTATTACGTAAATAAAACCTTGATACATATACACTCTGCCATAAGTTAAGCACCACCCATATTTTTATCAATAAGAAATTTTCAAATCCAAAATTCAATATTTTTGAATAAGAGTTAATCGTGTTGACATTGGTTAAATAAAATGTAAATATTGTGCAGTATAAAAAAAAAAAAAAGTTAGGGTTTTTTTATGCTTTCTGCTGTGTGAAGGGAACTTTCAATCTTACATTAAAAACAACAAGTTAAAATCCCTATAAAATGTTTTAATTTGTTGATCATTTTCATTAATTTCAAATAATGATACAGTTTTGAACTTTTTGGAAACAATCAAGTATACATTTACTGTCAATTAAGGTTCATAAAGTCAATATCGTGTATAGCTTCCGCGCTTCCGGTAGAGATTCAATACACGTCTCCTCATTCCTTGCACAAGTCGTCGTAGCCTATACTGTGGAAATCTCTGCCATTCCTGTACCTGGTATTGTTGCACATTTTGGTTGTCTCTGGTTAAGTTTACGGCCGATATAGTCCCATACATGTTCAATTGGGTTCATGTCAGGTGACATGGCCGGCCAAGGTAACGTGTCTATTGATTCAGACGTCAGGTATGCGTTGACAATTCGTGCGCAAAGGGTCTCGCATTGTCATCTTGAAAGACCGGTCTATCAGCTAACGCGTGATTGTCAAAATGAGCTGATACAATGGTGTTCAGGATGTCATCCCGGTACCTTTGTCCATTCAGGGTACCGTTTTCAAGCTTACAGTCATGGGAAAAACATCCCCATACTGATACACCGCCGCCACCGAAAGCTGTTGTACCAAGAATGTTATTGTCCCGATATGCGGTGTTTCTTTCCCTCCAAACACGTGTTCTGCCGTCGACGTGCCTCAGCAAGAAACGACTTTTATCGGACCAGTGAATTCTTCTCCAGCTGCGTCGGCGATGGTTCCTAGCCCACTGTTGTCTTGCTCTACGGTGTCTTAAAGGTAATTACGGGCGCTTTATTGGCCTCCGAGCCCTTAGACGGAAACTATATATGCACCCTACGTATCACAGTCCGCACACTTACTCTACCCCCAATAGGACAAAGTCTACGAAGCTGGTCAGCAGACGGGAAAGGTTTCAATCTTGCTTGCCGGGAAAGATTTGTGTCTTCTCTGGGAGTAGTTTTACGTAGTCTGCCTGCTCTAGGGCGGTCTTCAACTGACCCTGTCTGTCGGTATCTCTGCACGAGCCTGATAATCAAAGTGCCATCTTAAAAGTTTGATCTCAATGGCTAATTCAAGTGCGAAATGCACGTGCTAAAATCATTTGTGTTTAGTCAAAAACAGTTACGCGAAAAACACACAAGACAGGTTGTTAAATCTGGTTTTGAACAATCAAAATGTAATCGATTGACATTTTACCTGTATCCAAAATTTATCTATTGTTTACAGGTTTAATATACTAGTATAGTATTTCTTTTATAAAAAAAATAATTAAGAAAATAATTATTTCGAAATTAAATTTGATGGTGCTTAACTTATGGCGGAGTGTATATATAAAACACGTTGAGGGTTTTGTAAATTAATTCATATTACGAACTTTTGCAATCAAATTATTCAAATTACATATACAATTTTTATTTGACAAAATTATTACAACTTATTCTTATCTTATCGTTGAACAAATTTTATGTCATTTACTTTTTTTTTCCTGTATTTGTGTTGTATTAACTATTCATGGGAACATAATAACAAAATACATTTGATGGTTGATTGGATTATTTAGATTTGATAAAAAATGTATATTTTGAGGATAATGTATGTCATGAAAAAGTGTGACAATGAAGAATTTCCTTTTTTTTTTTATCAATTTGTGTTTGAAGTAATGAAAGCTGTACTGTAATATAAACGCAAGTGCAGACTTGTTTTGATTACTATTGAAATTATACCAATTAACAAGAAGAAATACTTTCATGTTGAGTGGTTTTTTTTTGTGTTTTCAACGAAAGAACTGAAAAAACTGTTGGTTTAATATAGATGTTGTATTTCATGCGATATTTATATTAAAAAGGGGACAACAAAAGCAATAAGTCAAGAAAATTAAAACAACAAACAACATGACAAAATAAAACAGGATAAAAAAACGAAATGCAGTTTGTACACACGATACTACTATATTGGGCATCATTTAACTGAGTGAAGGTCATACAAACGAGTGACATATCAGTTGCGTCAGAAAGGTGAACAATACATGTCTATATGTAATATTTACGACCGTCATGTAAGTCATGAAAAGTAAATTGGTGATACAGCCCGTAATGTTCAGAGAAGTGATCGAATTGATGTTTCTTTACCGTCAAAATTAGCTACGTTATCGACAAACTTAATTGAGTAGTGACCGAACTATTGGTACTTTAACTTTAAAAAGATTGACAATGCTGACAAACTTTCATGTGTCGATAATCAAGTTTAATACCGATAATATTGAAAATAATTCTAATAATATGAAACAAAATATGTCCATGCACCATTTCGATTGGGCGAAAAGTAGTCATTTCTTCAAAGTCAGAACAAACAAAAAAAAAGATTTATGGAAGGACGTCTTGATAGTATTATTTCCTTTACAATTTTACCCAAAACTAAAAGAAATATACTGGTAAACAACTAAAAAGGTGTTTGATAGGAATGAAGTCCTTTATTTTTTCGGACTACAATGTGTACCGTATGCGTGATGGATTTGAATTCAATCAATAACTTTGAAATGTTTTCTCATATGTATACACAAAAGGGAGGACTGGTATTTGTACTTCTGTTAGAATATGTCTTCGTCCGTTTCACATGCCAAACTTTTTTGGTCTGAAGCTTTATCAAGCTGAATTGTACCGTGTCTCCCCTTTTCAGGTCTGTCATTCGTCTACTTCCTGTTTGGCAGGGGGCATTTGTGTCTCAAAGACACATTTTCTCTGTTTTCTATTACAGTTTATACAGGAAAATTTTGTTGACAATTTTTTTTCATATGACAAAAAAATGAGGCAGCAGATTTTTTAAGTCAAAATCAGGGTCAGAACATTGTTTTCTAAAAACTACCAACTACTACTCCATGAAAATTAAATGGTCCGTGGCAAAAATAAAACATTCCCACATGTTCAACTTCAAAATTTCATCAGATTCTAATCTTAACTGTCGGATAATATACTAGGATAACACAAAAAAATGTCCTGTATGGAACGATTCTGTACTCATACTTCACGCGTAGTTGAGTACAAGTGTCCTCGTAGTGAACGCACCCGCCTACGCGTGCAGTAAAAAGTGTACTCTTACGTCGGATACCGGACAGTTTCTTTGTTATATCTGTACTTTATCAAATACATGTACATGTTAATACTTACTTAATATTAAATAGGTAAAAATATTGCTGAAAGCCTGTTCAGGGTTTCTTTCTTGTGTATGATTATATAATTTTTCACATGCCTGAACTCATTGACGATAATGTAAGGTGCTCTATTAGAAAAAAAATGGATTTCTTGTTCGGGTTTGAAAAAGAAATTTCGCCTTTTCTTGAGCCTGTATTGTACATTTAGTTCAACAGATATGATCCAATGGAAATTTTCACATGGAACCTTTGGTAAATAGGAAAATGAAAAGATATGGGGTAATTTACAGAGAGACCACACTCCATCCATGAGAAAAACGGAGTGAATTTAAAAATCTAGAGGTATCCACAAGGCTTTCAACAAGGGTGGAACCTCACTACATACGTTTGGTCATCAAGAGAATCTGGTTTCTCTTTTTGTGTGTCATAAACATTCAATTCGGATTTGAATTTAATTTACCGAAACATTTCCGTACATTAAATCTTAGGACGGTCAGAACATTTTAAGGACGCAACAGATCGAAGTACAATTTTAAGTAGTACATAGATGTGCAATAATTCAGCTTACTGTACATGTTCATGAAGTTCTAAATTTTGAATGTTGATTTCTTTAAAAAACACCATTTTTTTACAATAAAAAATCTCAAAATGTCCGTTAACAATGAAAAAGTTTGACCATGAAAAATCACATATCTAAGAAAAGCAGTCGTTTAATTGATTATAAGAAAGTTTCAGTATATCATGTCAAATTTCTTTAATTTGAGAGTTTTCCTTTAGTTACAAATGTAGCTCCATGTCTGATGGTGAAATAAAAATGAATGTCTCAGAAAGTGGTGAATTAGTTTCCATAAATGACAGATGAATCGGACTAAGCTTAGTAAATTACAGTAAACAGACTACTGTAACATTGACGCACTCGTCGAACTGTTTAAAAGATTTGTGTTTATGACCAAAAATGTATATACAACTTCATTTATAAATTAATCTGAATTTCATAGCGCGTCGTCACAATAATGAAAGTTATAAAAAAAAATCTATAACCAGCAGATCTATACTTCTATAAAGAAAGTATTCTTGTACAAAAGGGTATTTATTATAAAATGGTCCTAACTATAGAATAGATAGTTTACTACAGAAATCTTAAACGGAAGTTTCGACAATTTTAAACAGAAGAGATTTGAAAATAAATTTAACTTTAAATAAACACTAAAATAATTTTAATACCTCGAAGGTGTAAAGAATAAACCAACAATCTCAATCTTTAAAAGTGTCTTCATTGCACTAACCGACGAGTTCATGTTTACAGTAGAAACAGTGAATGTGACTCCAATAAATTCATTATATAAGAAAGAAGATGTGATATGATTGCCAATGAGACAACTATCCACAAAAGACCAAAATGACACAGACATTAACAACTATAGGTCACCGTACGGCCTTCAACAATGAGCAAAGCCCATACCGCATAGTCAGCTATAAAAGGCCTCGATAAGACAATGTAAAACAATTCAAACGAGAAAACTAACGGCCTCATTGTAGTCATGAATATTTATCGCTTATATTAAATTGATAAAGATTTTATCGAGGTCGCACCAACTGTTTCTACAGCTAAGACCAGTTACATGTAACATGATCTCGTCGATTCGCACGACGAAGCCATTGTTTATGACAGAACACACATTCTAGATTATGTATTTTTTGTTTCCGTCAGTTCGAAAGTATTTGATCATTTCAACTCCTTTGTATTTCATAATATGTGTCATGAACACAAAGACATATGTTCGATTGAATTATGATTTCCTCGTAACAAATGATAGAAATTTCTGAGATCCCTTATTTGATCCTTAACCGTTAAAATGAAAATGCCAATGACAGAGGTTGAATTTAAAAAAATGTTTTACTGAGTTAAAAAAAACTTCGACTTAAACAATGAAAACTTACACGTTGGACATGAAATATTTTGTCGATGAAGAAAATTAAATCATGTCACTTCTGAAATAAGTTTGTCGATAACGTAACTTATTAGACGGTAAAGAAACGCGAATTCGATCACTATTCTGTTACGGGCTGTATATTTTGAAAGCTACATTTAGGGATGTCACTAAGGAGAAAAAAAATACGGTAAATATAACTGAAACGTAATAAGATAATCTTTAAAGAGTATGTTTTTACTAAACGAATAGATAAAAGAGAGTCTATTTCAACATATTTAAAACATTGCAAAAACGGTATTTTTTCATTATTTTCTGAAAACGTTGATTTAAAATGCTACCCATGTATCTTCCATGCAGACTATTTTAAGCCGTTAACTTATGTTTCAATATAACAAACAAACAAAAAAAGAAAAAAAAAAGGAAACAATAAATATTATATAGTTTTTGTAAAAAAAATAAATTAAAAGGGTAATTTAGAAAAAGTTTGATCACGCATGTTTATTATTGCTTACCTGTACGACTTTTCAGAAAATCTATTCGATATCTGGCTGGTTTTCAAACTGATTTGATATTTATACGACTTGCAAAGTTATACTGAATAGCCAATGAAATGAAAGAAATGCAATGTAAAAAGCTTTTGGAATGTAAGCATGCGCTAAATAATGACCATACTCTAAATTTAGCTACATACACTAACGACAAATATGCAGTATTAAGATACAAAGGACTATCATGTTTTCCTTTATAAATTATTATTTCCTGGAGTTAAATAAAGGCAACAGTAGTATACCGCTGTTCAAAATTCATAAATCGATAGAGAAAAAAACAAATCCGGGTTTCAAACTGAAACTGAGGGAAACGCATCAAATATAAGAAAACTACGACACAACAGAGACACAACACCGAAACGTAACACACACAGAAACGAACTATAATGTAACAATGGCCATTTTCCTGACTTGGTACAGGGCATTTTATGAAAAAATGGTGGGTTGAACCTGTTTTGTGGCATGCCAAACCTCCCGTTTTAATGGCAGTGTTAATTATAACATTAAAATGACAACATTACACGACAGGGTTACAATAAATAAAGAGATAAATGGGAGAAAATATAGGACAGAGAAACAAACGAATAATAGCCATCCAAAGGTAACAGGTTAAAAAATATTTTTATACATCAGACGCGCGCTACATTCACACAAAACTATGCTCAGATGTAAAAAGTGTGAAAGCCATAACAACTACCAAGTTGAAGATCGCCGAGAACCAAAAGTTCAAAAAGTTGTGAGGCCAGGGTTATCCGCCTGGGACAAAAACATCATTATTATCAAGAGTAATTCATAGTTTTGCAAACAGTAAATTTTATAAAATGACTATATAATAGAGTTACATTAGATTTGCATTATTTTAACTATGGTTTTGAAATATAATGCCTGTTTATCTCTTTTCGGTACTTCGTAGTATTAATAGAAAATATGGTATAACCAAATTTATTCTTTTGTTAAAATCTTCCATAAGTAATTTTTTTCTTCAGAAAATATTTATGTTATTCTTTCCAGGAGAAATTGGATAAATCAATGACTGTTCTTTCTTTGCAAATGTTTTCGAAACACATAATTTTGTTCTTACTTTTTAATGGTATGAATATGTTTTAGAATGAAATTCATAACAGTGTAGCTATGGCCATTCATTGACTGGGGAAAATTAGGTGAACGTTCGTCTGTAATGCCCACTGCTCACGACGTACTTATCATAGAAATTTAAACTGTGAGGTCACCAAAGGTTCTAAACGCCTAAATAAAATAATTAAAAATACTAATCAGGAATAACCTTTGTAATTTGAAAATAAATAAAAATGGCCTTCAACACGGAGTCTTGGCTCACACCGAACAGCAAGCTATAAAGGTTGAATACTTAAAATTCTTTACTTGATTTTTGTTATGGTTTGACCATCAATTTTCCTAATATGATATCGCACGTTCTTTCAGATTATTTTTTTTACTTAATTGGCTTTAAAAGTTACAATGCATGATGTCGTCTGTTTATGTAGTTCATATGTGTTTTTCGTTTCTCGTTGGTTTTCCCGTTTGAATGGTTTTACACTAGTAGTTTTGGGGCCCTCTATAACTTGCTGTTCGTTGTGAGCCAAGGCTCCGTGTTGCAGGTCGTACCTTGACCTATAATGGTTTACTTTTATGAATTATTACTTGGGAGGAGAGTTGTCTCATTGGCACTCATACCACATCTTCCTATATCTATCTATATCTATACATTTTTTTTTCAACAAAAGAATACATCACAAGAATATAAGTTTTGTAAGAAACGTGAGAAATTGTGTTGGACTTGAAGATAAGGCAAAGTGACAAATATCTGAAAGAATGAATCGTTTTATGGTATTAAACAAAGAAATCAAATGATTTTTTAATTATCCAGAACTCTTCACAAACAAAACCCACATGTATACGCATTGAATAAATAGTAGGCCATTCTTAAATGATCACACCGTAGAAGTAGTTGTGCTCTTAATCAATGAGATATTTTGTGAATTAACCCCATCAACTTAATAGTTTTTTTTTACAATGGATAAACCTATTATTATTATTAAATAATATCATCTCTGAACATTATTATTCTTATAAATGACACGGTTGTATGTGATGATTATAATAAATATTTAAAACAAATTCCTTTCAAGCTTTGTAAAAATAAGTTTCATTTTATGTATCGGAATGTGTAACAAGTGAATATTTCAATCCCCACTGGAAGGCCTCTGACAGACTGGGTGAGCATAAAATCATAGCCGTTGACAACCAAGTTACAACCTACAAACGTTTTACTGTCGACCACACTGTTATGCAATTAATTCTATGATACCAATGATGTTTACTCAAGGTAAAAGGGTTTTTTGGTCTTTTTTTTCTATGTAATGTTTGTTCTTATTGTTAGTTCTTTCGTCATTTTATAATTTGTCATGGAATTGTCTGTTTTATTGGTAAATTGTAATGATATTCAAATGGCCATTAGTACTTTCTTTCTCCTTTGACGTCGTAAATTTTTAAAACATTTCATATTCTTTTTTTTATTAAAAAAAATTCCTATTTTATCTGGCATTTGCAAAACAATACTAGCACTTGAAATCGACTGATAAACTACGTAAATATTAAATGATAATAGGAATAACCGAATTATGGGGCATATAACGGATATCACAAACATTTTGATCAAATTCGTGTAATAGAATAATTGTACAAACAAAGGAAGCGGACAGCAAGTGGTAAGAATAACAGAACTTGAGGGTGATAAACGCTATAAAATTATTTCTTTGGGATATCATATGGCATATTCTGATAATAGTGAACAAAAAAATAAACATGCTACATTGTACAAAGAGGAACAAGTGATCAGTATGCACATCGTCTTATTGACAACATATTTGTTGAATTGTTAGGTAGACTTTTACAACAAATTGTCGGCATTCCTATGTGTGCCTCTTCTTGCCGACCTCTTCTTATTTTCATATGAATCAGAGTTCCTTCAGACACTTGTGAAAAACAAGACGAGCAAAGAAGTCAGATTATTTTATTTCACATTCAGATATATTGATGATGGTCTTTTCGTGAAATATCTAAACTTTTCTAATTGGGTTCCATTTATATATCCTTTAGAACTAGAAATTAAAGAAACAACAGTCACGGCTACCTTTGTTTCATTTATAGACTTATACCCCGAATTTGACATAAGGGTTCATCACAGTACCAGAATCCATGATAAACGAGAAAATTTTAATTTTGAAATTATCAATTTGCCCCACCTTAGTAGCAATATACCAACTTCATCTGCATATGGGATATACATTTCCCAACTCTATCGGTATTTAAGAGCTTGCAGCTGATACTCAAACTTTGTTGAGCAGAAAGTTGATTAAACAGGGGTATGCCAAAAACGTCTCGTCCTTTAAGTAGGTCGCTAATGCGGTTGTCAGAAATATAATTTCTTTGCAATGGCAAAAAATTAGATTTGACTCAACTTCAGTTTCTTACAAAAAAGTGAAAAATATATTGTATGACCAAAAGAGTGATATTAAGTTAGTGTAATAATTAGTTTAGACATTTATTTATCTAAATATATAGATAATAATAGTGTACTGACTTGCCATATCATCGATATAAGGATGAGTCTTAGAAAGGGGGAAATTCGAAGCACTATCGAACTTTTTCCCCGTTTCGAGCCGAATCCTTAAAGGTTGATATGTCAGGTCAATACACTGTTATTTTCTTAAACTGCAATCTAGAAAAAAAAAAACCATTTCCAATTGTTGCTTATTGTGAGGTTGCTATTTATTCCCTTTTAAAAAGGCCTTACATCTGGCGGAGGAATATACAACAAAATTAAATGTACATTACCTGTTGAAACCGATTAATGTTGAATTCGTTTGAGTATGGATTTAAATATCAACAATAAGCATTAAACATTATGATTTATACGTTTTAAACAAAACATATTAATAAGCGAAATATGTTTTTCCAACAATTGTAAAAGAAATAAGTTTGAGTCGTTTAACGTTACAGGATGAAGCGGGTCGTCATGAATATTAAAATATAGTTCATGCTCCACTTTTAAAAAAACATTATGAAAATTGATATCGGGTCAGTGACTGTATATGACATAGAAACATACAGTCAACGTATTGTGACTGCTCAAAGAGAATGAGTGCAGTATAAATAACTTTATGGGTATTCGAGTGATTTGGTATGATAAAAAAAAACAAAGAAAAAGGTTTGAAGTTGAGATTTTTTGAAAAAATGGCCGCTGGGAAAACTGTGTCAAAGGTAATTCTGATTTTGAAAAAAATCATTCCACAAACTGTTACTAATCTGTTTTTCTGCATTGATGGCTGAAGATTACGGCAATATCTTCAAGTTTTTAAGATCCGCTTATCCTTATACTTAGGGGTCGAGTTTCATGATAAATATGAAAAATCTTTGAAAAAGATGTGAAACATATCGTTTCTGCCGTCATAATCGACACTGATAGTCGGATTCCGTAAATTTAGACCTTTCTCCTTCCTCTCATATCCATGGTTTCACATGTAAAACAATAGCGGCTTGTGGAATCGATAATTTAACTATATGACAAGGGCGTGGTTTTCACCAAAATATATGCGCGAAGGTTATCGTTCTTGTCTACCGGAACTAAACTTCCGCCACAGTGCCTGCTACTAAATTTTTAACTTTGATACAGAAACTAAAATCACAAAAATACCAAACTTCGAGGAAATTTAAATGAGACCCTTTTACCTGCCTCTTTTGCTTTTTTATACACAGGAAACAATAGTATACGTTTTTTCATGTATAGCTTTCGGAAAGTGTTCAGAAATTGAAAGGTTTGAATCTTTTAATTTTCGAAAGTTTTGACGTACAGTGTCCCTTTGTTGACGTTTTATAAATTTTACAATTATGGGGCGCGGCTTACGCATATTCCGATTCAGCTAAGATCAGTAATCTTCCAAACTGCATAACACAAGATATGTTTGACAAATCATAGAAAACAGAATCAGAAATACAGTATGATACAGAAAATATGAATTAAATACAGTGTATAAAAGTGAGCAAAGATATTTCTACAAATAAGTTCTTACTGGCACACACGTATATGAGTTAAGGAATCTTATATTCAATAGTTGTCGTTTGTAGATGTAGATCTTAGGTGTTTCTCGTTTCTTATATAGATTACATACGACTTTGAGGGTGGGAATGATTACGATGACGGTGACAACAACAGCAATGGTTTCAAGGAGCCAATTATAGAGGATTACCAGAATGGAGTTGTGAGGGTTGCATTGTAGGAAACTATTTTTTCCAGCAGAATAATGGTTGTTTTCTCTTCTTTTCTTTCGGCACTAATTCTATTGGTTTTCTTTTTGGTATTTAATCCATTTTCGTCTTTTGCAAACTTTGTACCCAGTGACTTTTTTCATCTACTTTTCGGGTATAATTCTCATTTATTTGTAGACGGGTTGCAGCAAAGTGATTTGAACGCAGAAAAAATATTTAAATTGAACTATATTGATGTTTTTTTTCCTAAAATTTGGCCATGCTTGTTTTGTCAACAAGCGTTCCTGATGACAGTTTATCCAGAAAACCACTTTGTTAGCAGCAAATCTAAAATAAAGTGGCCCCTTGTTTCAGATTGCATGTAAACCAGAAATAATATGAATTGTAATAAATTGCAGGTACTCCAAGTTAATTGTCACAATAACTTTCAAAATTTTTATTCTGTTGTGTTGTTAAGAAACATGTACTTATGGAATAATATATCACTGTGGCTTATCGTCATTTTCGACAGGGCCATCGGAAAATACGGTTACCAAGGAGACATTCACACTCATCAAACGAAAAGAAAATGACGCCGCCGTGGCAATAGACAGAAGATGTCGAAAAAACAAATAAGTCCACAAAAAACTACACAGAGAAACAAAGACTTGAGCAACATGGAAAAGTAACTTTGCATCTAACTTATCGTCAAGTGTTTTAATATTTGTCAACTAGTTTTCTAAAACTAATTGTGAACCAATATAATAGTGACTATAACAATTGTATAAAATGGTCAATCCCTAACGTAATTATCGATGATTTTGATTTAACTTTGGTTAACTAATGTGGTCATAAGGTGTAGAAAAAAGCAAGATTGAAATATGTTTTTATAAAAAAAAAAAAAATGACATATTTATAAGACCCTTAACAAAATATACCAAAAAATGTGAGATTATAACAGAATTTGGAAATAAGGAAGTATATCCCTTAAGGAAGAAATACACAAGTCTTTATTGGTATGATAACACCATGAAGAACTATCATAAGGATACAATATAAAAAGATAATAACAAAATGAACACGGAATATTTTCATAAAAACAAGGTATCGGCAATTTTAACATTCTTGAGTTTTAATAAAAAAAAAAATAACTACCCGGACATAATGTTTATTTGAGACCTGTTGTGTCGTATTTTGTCTTGATCTGTCAAATCTCTGATCCACTTCAGTCCATTCGAAAAATGTTGACACCAAAGAGAACTTTTATCGCCTTTTGTTATGGCTTATCGCAAAGAAAACTGAAAGTACAAAAAAATGGAAGCAACAGAAATGCTAATTCTTCGCGACAGGAAACACCACAATAAGACAATCAAATTTAAGTATATGTTTAAACTCTACGAAGTTCGGGGCGTATACATATAAAAATTTGCCGCACAGCCCTGTTTTGACCTTTGAATAAAAAAGTAGTGCATATATATATATATATATATATAAGTACGTCTGAGCCAGTGACAACTCTACAACAGATTTATCCATCGGATCACCAGCAGTGATGGTGATACATGGCTGTGTACATTATGTATATACAACTCGTCTAAACATCAACCTAACAATGTTAGATCTGTAAAATTGCTTTCGCAAATCGTTTGTTCTTCCCTCGCAGGGATTCGAACCCCCGCTACTGCGATATCGTGACACCAAATCGCCTGCACTGTAGCCGTCCCGCTAGACCACACGACCACCTGGGCTTATTTTTCGTTCTAGGACATATTTTTTTTACGAGCCGAAAAGAAAGTTCCTAATGAAAATTGAATTGTCTATATTTACAGAAGTGCAACCAATATTGGATGAAAAAAGAGAACATATAGAAATAGCATAAAGTCTGGTTTATCTCAGAGATTTTAATGAAATTAACTCAAATATAAAGTGTTTTTTTAAATATTTCATGAAGGTTGAGAAAACCCAGGGCCTTAGATATAATGACACACAATAATTTTACAAATTACAGTATGCATATTTTACTTAAAGCCCTGAATGCAAAATAATCCATAATAAATGCATATTTGTAATTTAAATGGTTTAGAAGTGCTTATGTCTACTAATAGTAGCCATTGAAACTCATAGATTCTGGAAGAATATTGTTGTTGATGTTGTGTTTGTCCTGTCGATATTAACCCAGAAATAAGTATTTGTAGTTTTTACTGCAGCAAAAAAAAAAAAACATTTAAAATAAAAGCAGAGACATATCTAAACATATGTGTATATATGTCTCTGATAAAACCAAAAAAAGTGTGTTCTTTTATAAACATGTTCTAACTGTTACCATATTCACAGTAACGACAGAATTATTTAGCCAATTTGAGGCCCAGTGGCCAAAAACAGAGAAAATTGCCTAACCCCTACCCATAAAACAGATAATTTAGCCTGTAAATGTAATGATTTTATCATTTTAAAGGGTCTTTTTGTGTATAAAACAATCAATGTTCTTGGAAGTTATGCCATACAAACAGATGTTAACAGTCAGTTCTATAAATTTTATTGAAATCATACATTAGACTGGTAATTGCAAATATGACACTTCTAGTTCATATACTATCTAAATTATGTTAGAAGAATGATTAAAGATTTAATTGTGACAAGAATTCTAAACTAACCATTTGAGGCAGAAACTGTGATCTTTCATTGACAAATAGGCATAGAGTAAGATGTGAACTAGAGATAGAGACAGGAGGGATACGTTATATTATCTTGAATGTTGGAATGATTAACAGCTAAACATTGCATTTATGATATTCTGAAATGCTTTCAATTTGTTATCAGAATAGCTTAAAATAGGTTCTAGCCATTTGATCTTAGCAAACATGCACATAAGGTAAGCTGACAATATTTAAAGTCTTGTTTGTAAATTCTTCAAAATTCGAAACAGGGATGGGGGAATAAAAGGAACTGTAAAGGAAGGGTATATACATTGAGTTTATAAGGCTATAATTCTGATAAAGTAAAGGTAGGAGTAGTACAGAATTTTAGAATAAGTTTAATTCGAAGAAATTCGGGGCATAAATAGTTATCAAAGGTACCAGGATTATAATTTAGTACGCAAGACGGGCGTTTCGTCTACATAAGACTCATCAGTGACACTCATATCAAAATATTTATTAAGCCAAACAAGTACAAAGTTGAAGAGCATCGAGTATCCAAAATTCCAAAAAGTTGTGCCAAATACGGCTAAGGTAATCTATGCCTGGGATAAGAAAATCCTTAGTTTTTCGAAAAATTCAAAGTTTTTTAAACAGGAAATTCATAAAAATGTCAACACCAAAGTGTGTTGAAAATATGCCGCACAGCCGTATTTTATGACCTTTGAATAAACAAGTAGTGCATATCAACTTTCCGTTCTAGAATATAATTGTTTATTCTATACTCCACAGTTCAAGTGTCACATGAAAGAGCCGTGGTGTAGGGCTTTGCACATCGGACTACCAACACAAAGGTTCCTGATTTAATCCCCGTTCCGGGGAGAAATTCCAGGGAATTTTTGTTCGGCTCTCCCTCGACACCATTTGCGAAAATGCTCTTGAGAAACGATGATAGTCTGTCGCAAGGGGACAATGAATGGTTGACCCGTGTTAAGAGAGAGCCATATCTCTTGCACGTAAAAGACACCCTTGTAGACTTCGAAAAAGGAGCAGGTTAATGTCGCTACAAGGCAGCGCTCAAACCCGCAAAGTGGAAAAGGGGATTACTAATAATATAAGTTGAAATAACTTGTTTCCATATCCACTGTGATTAAATATGTTGAAACTAAAGTGGCACAGCTTTAGAGGCCAAATGAGTTTCAATAGAAAATTGCATTATCTATATTTACAAGTGCAACGTAACTAAGAATGCTATAGCAGTTTACTTTGAACTTTGAAACTATGTGTTTTTCAATAAACAACGTATTAGAAAACTTGGCTAGGTGGGACAATTCTATGTTCTCATAGAACCATTCTACTGATCTTACCGTAAAATGCATAGTCTCTAAAAGAAATCTGATTTCATATAAAAACTATAACATAAATTAGATAGGGATCCACATTATTTGTGGTCAACTAGTATGCAAATACATTCGCAATGAATCTGCAATGTGTGATAAATGTGGCTCCAAAAACATAGAAGTACATGATATGTTGAAATGAAATCAATACAGATGTTGCCTAATCTTATAAATGCGGATCTAGCTTTTCTTATCCTGATCTTAATATCTCTTTCAGCACCACCTTCTGTTGTTATACAACTGCCTAGATAGTTAAATGAATCTTCTGTTTCCAACTGTTTCCCTTCTATAAATATGACAGGATGTCTCTCTGTATTGAGGTACATTTACTTTGTCTTTTTGGCATTGATCTTAAGCCCAATCATTTAAGCTGTTTCTTCTAGTTTTTTGGTCTTCTCGTGCATATGGTCTTCGGTATGAGATAACAGTGTTAAATCATCAGCATAGTCTGTGTCCTCAAGCGTGGTACAAAGTGTCCATCTCAGTCCGGTGTTACTTCCTGCTAGTGTTGTTCTCATTACACAATCAAATACTTACATCTCATATATCCCAGTGAACTCGAAATTAAGGATACTACTGATACTAGAAGGACTGCTTCATACCTTGATCTTTTCCTCAATATTGACGTAGATGGACGACTTCACACGAAAATCTATGACAAACGGGACGATTTAAACTTCCCAATTATCAATTTCCCATTTCTCAGCAGTAACATACCATCTGCCCCTTCGTATGGTGTTTACATATCACAATTGATACGTTATTCACGTGCTTGTTCACACTATACCGACTTCATATACAGGAGTGTGCTACTTACGCAGAAACTTCTCCAACAAAGTTATGAGGAGGACAGATTAAAGTTGACACTCCGTAAATTTTATGGACACCATCACGATTTGGTGGATCCATACGATGTGTGTTTAACCAAAATAGCTAAGGACATTTTTACCACAGGGTAGATTGTGGTTTGTCATTATGTCGTCTAATCTTTTAATTACCAAACGTGACTTATTCCCGATTGTGACTGTTTTGCCGAGTGTGATTTCGCATTACTATATTACGGTACTTGTCTATCCCAAATTCATGTATTTAGTTTAAATGTTTAATGTTATATTTGTAATTCTCATCGGATTTTGTCAAATGTGTTGACGTCTTTTCTATTATATTTATGTGTTATGGAAACAAAAATTAATCACCGCCGTCATTTATTAGATTTAATTTTGGTCAACATAATCTGTACGATAATTTACGTTTGAAGTTGGATTCATAACAAACTGCACATATATATATTATAGTTAATTGCTATTAATAAGTATTGCAATATGCATTGTGTTTAAATGCAATATCAGTATTTAGTTCTATTTTAATCTTTAATCTATCCTAATTCTATCTTACTTTTGAGATATAGTTTTTCATATGTGACGTAATTTTCTGCTGTTTCAGAAATTTCATATATTGAAATGCCTTTTCACCATCGTATGTGACGTCATTTTCATAATTTACTGCGTTGAGGCCTGGACTGAGTCGGGTGTGTCTATTCTGTATTGGTCATTCATTATGTATTCGTGTTTGTTTTATGTAATGAGTTAATACTTCAGTTTCATTATGTTTATCTGTTATATTCATTTGATAAAATTTACTGTTTGCAATAGCATTAATTGTTCTAAATAATAAGGATGTTCTTATCCCAAGCATAAAAACTTAGCCGTATTTGACACAACCTTTTTCAACTTTTGATCTTCAGTGCTGTACAACTTTGTACTTTTTTTCGCTTTCGATCTTTTATATCAGGGCGTCACTGGTGAGTCTTGTGTGGACGAGGCGCGTTTTTGGCGTATTAAATTTTAAACCTGATGCTTTTTGTTATTCATTAATCATGTGTTTCTTTGTCTAATACGTTTTCCTATTTATTTGTATTGTAGTCCTGCAATATTATGTTGTCATTTCTATGTTATATTTAACATTGCCATTAAAGTGCGAGGTTTGGCATGCCACAAAACCAGGTTCAACCCACCATTTTTTCCTTTAAAAATGTCCTGTACCAAGTCAGGAATATGGCCATTGTTATATTATAGTTCGTTTCTGTGTGTGTTACAATTTAACGTTGCGTCGTTTGTTTTCTCTTATTTTTGAGTGTACATTGACATTGCGATAAGACGTGTCACGGTACTTGTCTATCCCAAATTCATGTATTTGGTTTTGATGTTATATTTGTTATTCTCGTGGGATTTTGTCTGATGCTTGGTCCGTTTCTGTGTGTGTTAGTTACATTGTAGTGTTGTGTCGTTGTTCTCCTCTTATATTTATGCGTTTCCCTCAGTTTTAGTTTGTTACCCCGATTTTGTTTTTTGTCCATGGATTTATGAGTTTGAACAGCGTTATACTACTGTTGCCTTTATTCAATAGCAATTATAAACAGCACAGATGACATAACATATCCCTGTCTTACTCCAGATTTTACATGGAAACTAGTGTCAGCTTCAGAGTTGATGGAACATGAGAAGTTTGTATAGAACTGCTTGATGAGTTGCACTATCTTACTTGATATTCCAGAGTTTCTCAGAATTTCTCAAAGGCTTTCCCGGTGTAAGCTGTCAAACGCTTTTTCGAAGTCAACAAAATTTACTAGAAGTTTTCTCTGCCACTCATGACACTGTTCTAAGATGTTACGTAGGACAAATATGTTGTCTATGCAGCCTCTACCTTTTCTGAAACCAGCTTGTTCTTGTCTTAGTTTCTTATCCACAGCCTCTATAATTCTTGATATTAAAATTATGCAGAAGAATTTACTTGGAATGGATAGTAAGGTGATTCCTCTCCAGTTGTTGCAGTTAGTTCAGTCTCCTAAATTTGGAATTGTTATGATGTTGCTGCAGACCAACTGTTAGGAATAACAGCTTGTTCCCATATTTTCTGGAATACTGGATGTAAAGTTTCCGCTGCTAGCACTGGATCTATCTTAAAAAGTTCTGTATTTATTTGGTCTGAGCCAGGTGCCTTTTTGTTTTTCAAGCTTTTAATGGCTTTCGATATTTCTTGTTTTAAAGGTGGATCTGTGTCTATTTCTAGGTCTAAAAGAGGGACGAAAGATACCAAAGGGACAGTCAAACTCATAAATCTAAAACAAACTGACAACGCCATGGCTAAAAATGAAAAAGACAAACAGAAAAACAAATGTACACATGACACAACATAGAAAACTAAAGAATAAACAACACGAACCCCACCAAAAACTAGGGGTGATCTCAGGTGCTCCGGAAGGGTAAGCAGATCCTGCTCCACATGTGGCACCCGTCGTGTTGCTTATGTGATTACAAATCCGGTAAATAGTCTAATTCGGTAGGTCACATTCATGAAAGGGAAGGGGATTGTAGTTACGACGTAAGGAACATATCCGATATCATTTGTGAAACGGTTATTCCATAACGGTCAACCAACTCGTGATGGCGTCCGTAAAATTTACGAAGGGATGATTTCAACTTCACAATTTGGAACTCTTGGTTTAATAGCTTCCTTGTGAGCAGTAACCCTCTATCAAGAAAATCATGATAGGAAATGCAAGCACGGGAATATCGTATTAATTGGGAGATATATACCCCGTATGCAGGTGCTGCTTGAATGTTGCTACTTAGAAATGGAAAGTTCACAATTGGAAAGCTGAAATCATCTCTTTTGTCGTAAAGTTTTGTTTTCAACCGACCCTCATTGTCAATTTCTAGATGTAAGTCAAGATATGAAGCCGACTTAACTGTATCTGTAGTATCCTTTATCTCCAATTCGATGGGATAGATGCGTTCCACATAGTCACCAAATTTTGAATTGTTTAGTGAAAGAACGTCATCTATATAGCGGAAAGTAGAGTTAAAGGATATTGCTAACTTCTTATCTTTCTTCCTAAGAAGTTCCTGCATGAAGTCAGCCTCATAATAATAAAGAAACAAGTCGGCAAGTAGAGGGGCACAGTTTGTTCCCATTGGGATGCCGACAGTCTTGAAAAACACGTCCTCCGAACGTTACAAATATGTTGTCAATCAAGAAATCAAGCATCTTGATAATATCGGTTTCAGAGAATTTTTTGTTTGAATCAGAGTGATTCTTTACAAAGTATGATTTATCCCTCTCTAAGACAAGATACTTGTATCTACGTTGGCCATTCTTTTTTATGAAGCAAAGTAATACCAGCTCTTTCAATTTGTCTTTTAGTTTGGAATGTGGAATACTTCTGTAAAGAGTAGAAAAGTCAAATGTTTTAATACTGTTACAAGATGACAGAGAGTTAGATTGTATGTACTCTAAAAGATCTTTGGAATTTTTAAGTATCCACATCTGATTCACGCCACCCCTAGAATAGGCAGTTTCACAATAACTTTGAAGCCCGTCTTTGATTGCTGATAAAATAGATGTTAATAATTTAGAAAGAGGTTTCGTGGAGCACTTGGAAGACCCAGCAATATACCGTTGTTTGTAAGGACACTATTGTAGTTTAGGTATCCAATACAGTGATGGAAGATCCAGTTCTTTATCTTTGGTTGAAATACCAAAGGAACAAAGAACAGACCTATGATTATCCAGGATTTCCTCTTTGGTATGTGTCGTGAGGGTATATGTTGAGTTTCCAAGTGAATTGTCTATACCTAATTCGTTTATCAAGCAATTAATGTAGTGACTAAGGGTGCCTCAAGAATAATTACTAGATTATCTGGATCTTTTCGATTAAGAACCTCTTGAAAAGGTTCCTTCCATCTCAAATATTGATCTCGTTCTGTTGTTAGCATATTGCTGTTTTTGTCTTTAATTGGCATATTAATCTTTGTTTTTTTAACCACTTAGTTGTTTAGTTACTTGATAAATCTGTCCCATTCTCTGATTTGATGCGGCACTTTCTACTTCTCTTGCTAGGTCTTCCGTAAAATCTCTCTTTTTATTTCTTGTTGCTGTTTTTGCCTTCTTGTTGCATTCTGTATACTTTGTTCTAAGCTTTTCTTTAATTTTTTCAGAATGTGTTTGACAAATTTTGTTGTTCACTTCTTTTCTTTCATCTATCAATTTCCAAGTTTCAGGTGTTATCCATTCTTTGTGTACTTGTCTTTTGAATCCTAGCACCTTTTTACTGGCTTCTGTATACATTTCATGTATGTGTTGCCGTTCATCATTGACTGATATTGTGGTTGTGTCGTCAGTTGTGAGGTTGTCTTATAGCTGAAACCTGTTCTGTATTTCTGGTGTCCGGTAATAACGTGGCCAGCTTGATTATATGTGAATTGAGAACTAGCACAGGTGCAATCAGGAGGTTAGACTTGAAGTCGTCAATGTTGAAATCCTGGAAAACGAGTTTGTATAGGTATAAGAAATTATTTGTACACACTGATCATTAAAATAAGGAGGTATTTTCGACTGAACCAATTTATGATGCAGGATATTGCCTACGTTGACGCTATCGAGACCTTTGTTGGCAAAGGAAAGTTTAAGAAAAGATTTTTCTCGTTTTCATCTTTTCCAATACGAACTGGTTTGAAAAGTCTGTGACTAACAATATCCGAAATGATAGATGTAAAATTATAATGGTTTGAATGAGTGTTTATAACAGTGGTTTCCAAACATAAATTGAACAGAGAATGACGTTTTGAAAGGGGTAATGAATAAAGTTTCTTGCGAATGTGATAAAGACCTAACGGCTTTTGTATAAATGGCAGCAATATATTGATAGAGACATCATGCAAAGTAGGTGATGTATAATGACGATGACCATGACTGCGTCTACGTCAAGGAGTAGAGTTGAAAATATTCACATTAACCGAGCAACAGAGACTAGATAGAATACCTAAATCATCAATTTTGTCATTGCAACCATATTGTGTCGCAGTTCCCAATTTTCGAATACAGTAGTCCTCTTTTTGTCTACGGAGAAGCGTTGCAAGTTGAAGACTGTTAGTCTTGTGGTATATTTTTTCGTTAATACGAACTGCCATAGAAACGATTGAATGATCAGGCTGATTAATATGCTGGTACAGAATGTCGTTTGCATTGAGGTTGATAACTGATCTATGGCCGCACCTACGTTTGTTTAACCTTCGTTTCGTTTCACCAACGTAAACCAATTCGCAAAGGTTACACTCTAATCCGTAGACGACATTTATTGATATACAATTCAGATCATCGTAACTTCTAGTAAAATAAGACTTTTTAGTTAAATTGCTAGTGAATTGAGCACCTGTTATTAAAATTTCAAACGTTTTGCAGCCATTCGTTCCACATTTCGAAATGAGACAGTGTTGTTCAAAGTCATCAAAATCCAAAATGTCTTTAAGGAGAACTTAACATGGCTGTGTATGTGTAATATTGCTATTGTCACTAGTATTATGATCTGAATGAGTCATGTTAGGGATATTTGTCATGTATGTTGATGAGGGGACACCTGCCGTATCAGACGACACCGAGTCCACGGTGACGTATGTTTCGGACCTTTTTATATTGGGCGACGTCCGAGCCAGTATCCTGTTAGATCTTCTTAAAATTTTGTTACTGGGCGGATGATGTTCTCGGGGACAAAATGTCCACCAGCAGAGACATCGAACCAGGGGTTATAGAAGAGGGACACAAGATACCTGAGGGATAGTCAAACTCATAGATTAAAAATAAACTGACTGCGCCATTGCTAAAATAAAAAGACGAACAGACAAATAATAGTACAGAAGACACAACATAGAAAATTTAACTAAAGAGTCAGCAACACGAACCCCACCAAAACCTGGGGGTGATCTCAGGTGCTCCGGAAGGGATAAGCATATCCTGGTCCATATGTGGCACTCGTCGTGTAAAATGCTGTTTGCCTTTTCTCGTTATTCGTATTTTGTTTTGCCATGTTATTATCTTTCTCTCTCCAAATTGATCGTCATTTTTGGTATATTTCCGCCTTCTTCCTTATTTTGTGCATATAACACATGTTTTTAAACCTCATTTTTACTCTCGGTGTAGCTTAATCATCTTTGAAATATTTGTGTTTGAGATAAGCCATAACAAACTGCGATTGAAATATTTCCTTAAAGTAAAGAAATTTTTGATGAGACTAAAGTGGACAGAATTTGACAGATCAGGATTAAAAACGACATAACAGGTCACAAGAACATATTAATATCTCCGGTTCGTTTTGTTTTTTATTTAAGTCTATAAAGATAAGATTGCCTTTATCTCGCCTTTATCAAAACATGCTGAAGATTGCGTGTGGGTTTTTTTTTTATTATGTTTCAAGTTATCCGTTTTATGTGATTTTCTCTTTTTATCATATTAATAAGAATTTATGTATTTATATAAAAAAAAAAACACTTCTTAATAATAGAATTACAAAATGAAATAGGTAAAAGAGCGGACATTCAAAAGGTATTATTTTACGAGAAACAATAACTCAATGACAATAAATGAAAGACAACGAAAAGACAAACAAGTCAACAAACTATACATACAAAAGTAAAAAAGATACATGCAAAACGAATGTTTGAGTCTCACTTCATGTCAAATAATTTTGAAAGCTGGTTATTGGAATGAACTTCAGAGAGATTATTATAATTGTATCAAGATGATTTGATGCATAACTTTTTTTGTTATAAATTCAATACTAAGTTTTGTAATTCAATGTGGACATATTGTGATGAACGTTAAATTCTATATGTCCGCTCTTCTACCTATTTTTTTCTGTAATTCTATAATTGCACGAATATATTAACCATACCAACACATTAGTATGGACACTATGATATAAGGAGATGTAGTATGAATGAAAAAGAGGGGCGAAAGATACCGGAGTGACAGTCAAACTCATAGATCGAAAATAAACTGACAACGCCATGGCTGAAAATGAAAAAGACAAACAAACAAATAAAAATACACATGACACAACATCTGATAAATGATTTTTTATATGTGATATCATGTTCACAATGCTTTATGTGCATCAAACATACTAGAACTTTGAACAATAATATGCATATCTTACATGTTTTTTGTTTTTTTTATCAATATTTATATATTTAAAAATGCATACAAAGCAAATTAATAAATGTAAACATTGACACCTCTGTTTTGTAAAACCAAGAATTTAATATAATGATATGAATGAAACTTTCATACAATCCTGTATTCAAAGTTGCAGTAAAACATGTATTTTAATTGAACTAAAAATAAGTTTTGTCATACCTAAAGCACTTTAATAACCTTTAATTACCTTAGTACAGGTATGTTTGACAGGTAAAACAATCCCCTTTTTTCTTGAACTCATGTAATACTTATCTAGTATATCACAATTATTATTATATATTATATATACACATGTATATAATTATATATACACATGTATATATAAGTATATTATAATTTTAGTAATTATATATAACCACTTAAGCTATCTTAAGGATTCTACATAATCTATAATTCTACAAAATCACTGCAAATATATATCCTTAATTTTTATAAGAATAGATATATTTTTGATATTAGGTTAAACAATATCGTGAATTTTGTTGGCTGTTATTACCTAAATAAAAAAAATGGTTTTATAACTGTTGTATGTAACCATGAAACCCATATAGTTTTTTTTTTAAAGCATGCCAAACAAAAGCACCTTAATAAGGTATAATTACCCTCAGTAAAGATGCGATTTTCAGTTAAAATTTAACTATCTCGATTTGATAAATCTGAGATTCATGTTTAGATGTAAAATCGGTTCTTATACATATCTTTATTTTATTTTGGCTATGGTCATGTCAGTTAAGGATGTTCGCAACACTAGTTTTTGACTTTTTGTCAGATATTCGAAATCCTCTAGTTTTATCCATGTAATACCAATGGGGGGAAAATCCACTTACCCTTACTTTCTATTCATATTTTTATTACATATAGTTTAACTTGTCGTTTATGAAAATCTTATACAATTTTTGTTATTTTTTCATAGTGTTTAAAAGAAGAAAGGTACCAATGTTAAGTATATGAAAGTCTAGAGAGAATCATTAGTCGCGAACTTTTTCCTACTTTTTAAGTTCAGTTATTTATAAACTATCAATTTACAACATTTGATTAAAAAGTTTAGTATATTTACAAAGAGGAGCGAACATCTTTAGAAATAAAGTTAGTTTACCAATCAAAGTTATAAAAACTAGAAGTAATCTGGTATAGTTCATACTTGTCGAGTATTGTTTAGACCTATTGTCGAGTAAGGTTCAGACTGAAAATATAGGTCATGTATAGGTCACGTATTAGTCAAGTAGAGGTCGAGAATGAGTAACAACTGTTTCAGTATTAATTCAATATTTACAACAGCAAAGATAAGGGTCAAGTAAAAATCAGTAATGTCGAGTAAAGATAGGTCATTTTAGACTTTTACTGGTTTGTAGTGATACTATAGAGCACCTCTAGTCTACCCTAAACTTGTGTTCTAAGTTCATACCCAAGTAAACATAAGTTCAAAAGGATAACATATATTTTTTCAATCAGAAAACAAATACATTTCTGTATATTCTTTTACAAGTGTGGGAGAAAAAAAAACAACGTTTACTTTTGTCAAAGTATGGCTAGTTTCAATTACGTTCTAAATTGGAGTGGTTGAATTGTGGTCTGATGCCTATAAAAAGTATTTTACTCATTACAAATGCATCCTTTGAGCTTTGAGTAGATAACTCCACAAAGGTGGTTATATATGTAGGACTCAAATCTATGGCGGGTTCCAAATCTATGGCAGATTCCTAATCTATGGCAAATGTGACGTTTCAAACGCCAAGCAACTCAAATCTATGGCAGATTTTTGTTTTCTCCAAATCTATGGCAGATCACAATAGTATAACGCAATATTACATCGTTGCCGCCACAAACGATTGTGCAGCTCATAGATTGGAACATGATTCCAGATGAAGGTAATTTACTCGTTAACAATTTGCACATGGTTTGAAGGAGGATGTGACCTTATATTCGAAATAGGGATAAAAACTGCTGTACCGACCGAAACCCGCAGTGAACAAGCTAGGGCACCGCTTTTTGTCAGTACCTGATATTTTAGTGTCTACCATTGTTAAAGTTTATTAAGTGAAAGATAAAATTAACGGATACCTATTTGATTTAAATTGTCATCAATTAAAAGAAGATGTATTTTTAGCGATGAAATAAATATTATTTTTTTCATTTTGTAGAAAACAGCCTTCTCGTTTGGTAAGGGACTTACTTGTTAGTTTAATGAATGAGTTAAATAGATACCATGATTATATCTTTTAATTTTTTTACGGGGTACATCATTTAAAACCTGAAGTCTGTTTTGATGTATAATGAATTCATAATTTTTGTCGGTTACCATCACAATTTGGTTGACCATTAAAATGGATTATATATTTCACAAATGTTTATAGACATGTCGTACATTTCAACTTAACGTTTAGGACAAGTCGTTGGTCGTATATGTACTGCATTATTTGCTCAAAATTTGTCATAGATTTGGAAACAACAAAAATCCGCCATAGATTAGAAAATTACAAACTTGCCATAGATTAGGATGGTTAAAATCTGCCATAGATTTGGGACGATATGACGTCACATATGCCATAGATTAGGAATCTGCCATAGATTTGGAACCAACCATAGATTTGAGTCCTACATATATATTTCCGGAAACCTCCTGGCCTTTTTCCCCTAAATTGAAACGTCAAAAATGTCGATCGCAACTGAAATTACTATCTGACATAGTCTTAATCTATACAACAGTAACCCGCCATAGTATCGTAAAAGGTACAAAATTATCAACATCCTACAATAATTTTTCAATATCACACCATGTGCACATGCATACTAGAGTATGGACCAAAAGTTATCACTAAGTATTGCAAACACAAGAAAAAAATATTTTCACAGCAAATTACAAAATGCTACACGTATACGGACACATATCAGATTAGGTCTAGTAATATTTGTAGTGTTCAAAATACATTTAAAAATATCAATTACATACATACAATGCAATTCATATCGTTAAAAAAAAACTATTTGGCGAGATGACAAGATGCTAGTTTAGTAAAAATGTACAGAAACATGATCTGAAATATTTATACAGCATAGGAATGTTCAACAATTACCTGTTCATATTTCAATCAGGGTATAAAAAGTGACATGCACGGATGAAGTCCTACATGTAGGTTCACATTATATACACTCTATACGGTGTTCAGTAGTATGGTTGAGTCTGGTAGGAGTTCGAGCTATTTCATCGTCCTTCCATACGACTATGTCAACCTGCCCAGCCGCTCCGTAATTGTCGTATCACGCCTTTGAGACGACAGCAGCCATTATCAGCGTTGTCACAATGTGAGAGAAGACGTTATCAGGCTTGCTTTCGTCAAGCATTAAACTGTCTGGAGAGGGGGAAACGGTAATTTATATCGTATAGTATATTATGAGGGAAGATATAAGGGGACAATAAAAGACAAAAGTCCGGAAAATTCAAAAAACACCATGATAAAATGAAACACGATGAAAATACGAAAGGCAGTTTGTACATACACGACAAAATATAAAACTCTACGTTGGATAACATTAAAGTGAGTGGTATCATTTGTGTTGGTAAGGTGAAAAGTCTTTCTCTTACATAAACAACCGTATGATAGTCATGACAAGTAAAATGCTTTGATATATTTTGAAAGCTAAATTTGTTGATGTCACTAAGGAGGGGAAAAATTGTGATCAATATAACTGATGTTTAATAAGAGTATATTTAAAGTGTTTTTTTTTTTTACTTAACTATTAAATGTAAGTCTTTTCCAACATATTTAAAAAGTCAAATAAAGAAAATACCGAACTCCAAGTACAATAATCAGGAAGTCCCTTATCAAATGGTAAAATTAAAAGCTTAAAGACATCGGCACTTCCTTATGTAGAAAAGGGTAGATTTAACCTGATTTGATAGCTAGCTAAACCTTACAGTTGTATGACAGTCGAATTAAATTCCAGAATATTGACAACAATGTGTGAATAAAACAAACAGTCATAATTGGCACAACAGTCAACATTGGGTTATAAGCTGAATCACTATAAAAACAAAAAAACAACGGAAAAATAAAGTGTCATATAGACAAAAGTCAAATCATAAAAATACTGAACTCCGAGGAAAATTCGAAACAGGAAAGTCCTTAATCAAATGGCAAAATCAAAAGCTCAAACACATCAAACGAACGGATAATAAAGATGGACGAAAGATACCAGAGGGACAGTCAACTACCATATTCCTGACTTGGTACAGACATTTTCTTTAATAGAAAAAAATGAAGAAAAACCAAGAGTCAAGAATACAAGAAATGACAACACCACAACACATTTGCAGGAAGCATAAGTAGCGAGCCACCCCAAAAGGACATTACCAAAAGTACACTTAACAGTTAAGGTTAATAATTTACAAGGATAAATAAAATAACACTCAAAATAAAGGCAACAGTAGTATACCGCTGTTCAAAACTCATAAATCGATTGAGATAAACAAATTTGGGTTACAAACTAAAAGTTAGGGAAACGCATCAAATATAAGAGGAGAACGATATAAAAGAAACACAACATTAAAATGTAATACGCACATAATCGTATAATATAACAATGGCCATTTTACTGACTTGGTACAGGCCATTTTAAGAAAAAAAATTGTAGGTTGAACCTGGTTTTGTGGCAATGTAAAGATTAAAATGACATTACATGACAGGACTACAATACAAATAAATCGGGGAACATATATGACAGAGAAACACACGACTAATAGCTAACAAAAGGCACCATGTTAAAAATTTAATACGCCAGACGTGCGCCTCGTCCACATAAGACTTACCAGTAACGCCCAGATGAAAAAGTATAACACATAATCAGTGTTTTCCATTCGGCATTCAAGCCGGGTGTGCCGACCACCTTCTTTTGAAAGCCGACCACCTTTCGATTTGAGGAGGTGGTCAGCTATTTTTTCAAATTCCGGATTTTTTTCGGTTTCCTACCGTTAAAAGTTGAATACTAATCGCGCCTCGCTGATTTGTTTTCATTGACAAAGATGGCGTCTAATCGTCATATTTCACAATGTTTTCATTTATCAATCGGGGGAAAAGAAAGGCAGTTGACGATGATGATAAAGAAAATACCAGACCAAATAAGTTAAATAAAATTGATAGTAATGTTAAAGTTGTGGAAGTTGAACAAAAATCAACCAAACAACGGACAAGACACGCAAGTGAAGACAAATATGAGCAAGACTTCAAATGGCTTATAGTCACAGAGGAAGGATACTACTGTTCTGTATGCCAACAATACGGTACAAAAGCAAGAAACAGGACAGAAACCTGGATCGAAAGGCCTTAAATCCATGCTGATGCATAAAATTGTAAATGAAAGAAGAGAGAAAAAAGATGAATTGTTGAAAAAATCAAATCAAAGAATATTTGGCAATTAATATGACTACTTCTATTTATGTTTGTTCAACTCCATTAAATGTAAATATTATACTAATCTTTATTTTTGTGACCCCCACGAGTTATTAAAATTAAAACGCAATGTTTACTGCTGTACCCCTATTTTTCAAATTATTATTTATTATGTTCACACATCAGTGTCAATATAATTGAATTTTATGCGACTGTTATACAGTTGAAGGTTTAGGTAGCTATTTAACCAAGTTTAACCCACCATATACAACATAAGAAATTGTGTGTACAAAGTCAGGAATGTGACAGTTGTCATTCATTCGTTTGATGTATTTGAGCTTTTGATTTCGCCTATTGCTGAAGCACTTTCCGTTTTGAATTTTGCTCAGAGTGATTTATTTTTTCCTTTACTTTTTGTCACCTTCCATCTCAGCCTTAACTTTTTTTGTAGGCAATATACTTTGTTTCAGTTGCTATTGATACTTTTCCGTTTGTTTCTTTTCCTTCCGATTGTCAGTGGTTCTATACGGGCAATCAGACTTCCTCAACGAATATTCTAATAAGGATCTACATTTAATGCTGAAAGTGTGCCAAAAAAGTGTTTCCTGTTGTGTACATGTACGTGTCGACGCAAATGTCAATTAAAATACTTGGTGAAATAGATAATATATCGAAGACGAAAAATAACAAGAACTGTGGATTTATTCATTTTCACAGATACAAGCAAGTTTTCTTAGAGTGAGGAAACAACATAATGTTTATTTTTTTCATGGTTTTGCACAAGTCTGTATTAATACTTTCGAAAGATTTGAACTTCGTTGACCTTTGATATTGGTTTTTCACATATACCAAAGTAATCAACGAAAAAAAGTTGATTGCTGGGAAATTTCAATGGAAAATATCGGCAGAATTTTTGCAAATAATAATAACAAAATTAAGGCCAGTCTCAATTGGGAAGTATTTTATTGGACTTGCAGTCTTAACTTCACCAATCGGGTCTCATTCACAAATGTTCTGCGGATATTTTCAATAGAAATCCCCCAACTATTGAAATTGAAATTTCATATTCTTTAGTAGATAAACTCTTCATAGATAGCAGGAATAAAATTTTATATTTACGCCAGACGCGCATTTTGTCTACAAAAGACTCATCAGTGACACTCGACTAAAAAATGTTTAAAAGGCCAAAAAGAGTAGGAAGTTGTAGAGCATTGAAGACCAAAAATTCCTAAAAGTGTTGCCAAATACAGCTAAGGTAATTTATTCCTGAGGTAGAAAAACCTTAGTATTTCAAAAATTCAAAGGTTTGTTAACAGTAAATTTACTATTATGAACATATCAATAGAATGCTTTAATTACAGTTTGCATGTGTAAACAAGCAATTGAAAGAATTGTGTTATTAACGTGCTTAAATGTACTATGAATAAATTTCTTCCATCTTTCTTTGTCTGTGCATGTCAGATGAGTGATGACCTCGTACTCCATATTTTGGTAGTAGATATAAAGACCCTCTGTTTGCTGATATACCATTACTGCAAAACAAAAATCAAAGGTAGTTTCATTTTTTATTTCATGCGATTACCGAAGAAAATTAATTTTTTTTTTTTAATATACTGAGTCCCAATGAAAACGCAACAGTTTTGTTTTTCAAAAACAATCTAATAATTTTTATTTTATTTGTATTAGAACTTTGTATAGGTGGCTGAAAATGACTTTTAGGAATTGTCGACAACTTAACGGTTGGGTGATTTTTGGAACAAATGCGTAGTAAGGGTTATTTTGAAAGGACATAACCCGAGTTCACCGCTTTTCAACATACGCCCCATTTTCACGATTTTGTCATTTAAAGCTTTGATAATGTCAAGAATTTTCCCGCCCTTATTGTTAGAAACTGCAATAAACATCTGAGTAAATGCCAGGACTTTCTGGCAACCAGCGACATTCAGTTTTGGGCATGATCCAATGAAGCCTTTCACAGCATACAATTACGAGAAGACTGAAGTTGTAGCCTCTACATAACCCAAATCATCCACAACTAAAACCAAAATGGATCATTTAATGATAAGCCACATCCCGGGGTACAAAAAGTAAGAAACGCATAAGCAAGACCGATATATTTCATCTTTAACATATCCGATATCGACTCTGATGGCTGTCCAAAGGTCACAAGAGTTCAATGGTTGTCACGGTAGAACCTTTGGAGCAATTTCAGTTAAGCACAATTTGCGCAGAAATTGTTAAAGAACACCACATTCTTTCCTTAGTGATATCTACACGGCCGTCTGGCGTAAACATCGAGTTCGGTAGATCAAAACTCATTCATTATGTACCAAAAACCGTCAGTGGTGGTTACATTGACATTTGGCAACCGCCTTGGCCAAAAGTCATGCTTTTCACCGGATTTTTGTCCGATCGAGCAAATTTTGCATCAGATTTGACATGGTTTAGACGATGCAAACCACCATCAAAATCATAAAGTCAGTTTGAGTGAGACAAGTGGAATAACATTCCTCGGGATCACATTAAACGTCCGGAGTGATCAATTCCACGGCGCTGTCGAGATTACGCTGCACCACGGGATTGAAACATTTTTTGTTAGGACTTTGAGTTTGGATGTTTCGTTTACCTATTGCGCCCGACAGATGACAATAATTTTTGTTTTGTTTTATATCGATCTATTGTTAAAATTGTTAATTTTCAAGAACATTTTATTTTAAAAGGTTATCATTTCTAATATAAATTTAATTTTTGAAAAACCAAGTGTTGCGTTTTTATTGGCACTCAGTATATTAATTATGACAAAACCGTGTTGCTTTGTGGTTGCATATCGTTATACCGTGTTATCGATAAACTCTAGACAGCGTTCAAATTCTATCAAAACATTAATTTTCTTCTCACACATTTATTATTTTTTAATGCAAAAATTCATTTACGGTGGCTGGTGTGTCTTCCTTCGTCTTGGATTTTGAAGTAGCATATAACATTTGGTTTAGATCTTTAATAAAATGTGCAGATTTGGAGAGTAGTATGTAACTCATGTGTAAGACTTTTCATGTTAATGTAGAAAATGTTATATCATATTAACGGCTGTTTTTTATCTTCTTCTAAAAATCCACCATTTTCTACCTAAGAAAATGCCTGTACCAATTCAGGAATATGACAGTTATTATATATTCATTCGTTGTGATGTGCTTGAGATTTTGATTTTTTATTAAGTTTTGAATTTTTCTCGGAGTTCATAATTTTTGTGATTTTACTTTTGATTATTTTTTTTCAACTTTGCCACATATGGGGAAATGACTCATATAGGAGGGGAGGTAACTCAGATAGAAGGGAATATAATATAATCGGTGACTATATAACGGAATTTGATGCGACTGTCATACAAGTGAGAGGTTTAGCTAGCTATAAAACCAGGTTCAATCCACCATTTTCTACATTTGAAAATGCCTGTACCAAGTCAGGAATATGACAGTTCTTGTCCATTCGTTTTTGATGCGTTTTGTTATTTGATTTTGCCATGTGATTATGGACTTTCCGAATTGATTTTCCTCTGAGTTCAGTATTTTTGTGATTTTACTTTTTATATATATATATAAGATTACTTAGTTTTTATAATAGAAAGTGTTGTAACATATGTAGATTTAAACCAAGACCCCAATCCATTTTAAATAACTGTAATATTCATAAGCATATTACATGCATGTTAATTGTACGTGAACTTCGAAGTTTTCGAAATAACAATATTTAACAAGCTAGTAAATTCTGTGATATGGATTTGGTCCCAGGTGTACTATTAAATAACTTTATTATTCTTATCTGAAGTTTTCCGGAAATTCTAAAATAAAACAACTAATTATTTTACTTCATTGTAACTCATTGTGTGTTGGTTGCTTAACGTCCAGTGGCAAGTATTTCATGTATATTTTTTGTATGTATTTATTACTGCTATATAATATCATCATAGAAATTGAAATTGTAATGGATTGTAATTTAACATAACAGAAATGATACTATAGTGGTAGGCGAGCTAACTCGACATATAACCACAATGATGAGTTTATTTATACTAGCAAATCTTAAATTCTCTTTATTGTATAGGATGTGTCACGGACCAATAGAATAATGTTTAATTATACGTGCAAATAAACTGTTCATAGATACCAGAATTAAAATTTGTATTAACGCCAGACGCAATGTGGTGAGTAATTTCTGTTGACATTCCTGATCAGAGATGCCAACCACAGTTGTATACACGTTTTTTGATAATTAAACGCGTAGATCATTCTGAAAATTTATTGAGGGACGGTATATCGTGTTCTTACATCCCCTTTATATACAATACACTCTTTTAGTATACATTGTCGGATTGAATTTTAAAATTCATTTTCTCACACTAAATTGGCGAATTGGTATGCATATGTGTATATCAATTTTCACGGAAGTAATGGGAGATATCTTAACAAAGTTTGTTCAATGGATGTTTGTCCTCTTTCGGTAAGTGTACAAAAATCACTGTTTTATTAATACAAAGAACAAAAGAGTACCTTTTATATAAAAAAAAATTCACTTGTATATGCGATTTATTTCTCATACTATAAAATTGCTCGGAATAACCGTTCCTTTATTTATATTTAAATTCGTTATCATTGTAATTGTATTTATGTCGCCTGGTATTGTCCGGAATAGATACATAATTATCAAATCAATATCAAAAGTAAAATCACAAAAATACTGAACTCCGAGGAAATTCAAAACGGAAAGTCCCTAATCAAAGGGCAAAATCAAATGATAATACACATCCAACGAAAGGACAACAACTTGGTACAGGTATTTTCAAATGTCGAAAATGGTGAATTGAATACGGTTTTATAGCGCTAAACCTTTCGCTTGTATGACAATATTTTACGACGATGGGTGAACAAAACAGAGATAATAGGTACCATTGTCAAAATGTTGGTATAGCATTCATCACTGTGTCACAATCTGAAAACAAACAAATATTTAACAAAAAAGCACAAAAAGCATCTATCAAATTTAACAAACACAGTCTTTGCTTACTTATATATGTATTTCAGTTGTTTCAAACTTAAGAAAATGAAATCTCAGCTGTTTAAAAAGGTGAAATGTAATAAGAATTATTTTTGGATTACTCCACCATGTTATAAATATTTATATAAAAACTTTATTCTAATAACGAATACTTGTATATATCATTACATTATTAAGTGTTACTACACTGAGACAGAAATGATTTTATAACTTGTACACAATAATACATATACAGACAGGAAATAGTGTGTATACGTGAATATCATATTTGAAAATCGTAGTAAATAAAGGCAAAAGAAGTACCGCTGTTCAATAGTCATAAACTGATTAAGCGAAAACAAATCCGGGTCACGAACCAAACAGCGGGAAACACATGAACTATAAGAGGAACAACGGAATTACAGCAATGCTGAACTGCTGCAAAAGTAAATGCCATCATACATAAAAAATAGTAATATGTTAATTTGAGAATGGAAATGGAGAATGTGTCAAAGAGACAACAACCCGATCAAAGAGCAAAAACCAGCTGGAGTCTATCAATGGGTCTTTCACACAGCGAAAAAATCCCGCAACCCAATGCGTGTTTCAGCTGGCCTCGAAATAAAATATCTACTAGTCAGTGAAAAACAAATGGCAAACTTAACCCCAAAACATATAAATAGACTCAAATCAAAATCATTCAAGACTAACAAAAGTCAGAGGCTCCTGATCACTTGGGAAAGGCGCAAAAATGCAACGGGAAAACACATTTTGTGAATCTCTACCCTCCCGCTATACCACTAGCCAATGCAAAAAAACAAACACACAGTCATACGCAGAGTAAAACTGAATTCAAAAGAAGTCCGAGACAGATATCAGAATAAGGTAGCAATAAACAGTAAGGAAAAAATATCACAGTTTGCTCTCATAAATTTTACCAACCCCTTTTCATTGCTTCCTTACAATATTAAGCTTACTATTTGTGTTATATATGTGCATATGTATGTAATCAGAATCTTCCATAGATTTTATATCCAGTATATAAATTGATAACAAAACAGTTTCTTCTGGGTGTATCCATGGCAACAATCTGCATTTATTTGCTTTAAAATATTGCAAAAAGGGGGGAAAAGATGTCACATATTTCCCCAAAATTTGGCTAAAAGTAGAATTTCAATCGCTTGGGGTAATACCTTTTCTGAAGCTGTTTACATATATCTTTCAGTCAATCCAATGAAAATCATATGTCTTTCGTCTCATTTTTATGTAAAATTGCGTCGAAAACTTCGTGAAGAAAAAAGTGTTTGTAAACATTACATTAGTTTCTGGACCGATGGCTGGTCTAGGTATGAAAATACGGAGAGTCAAACAGAAAATAGCCAATAAAACATGTAACAAATGATCTTGATGATCTTATAAACCATCTTTGAAGGCTAAATTAGTACTCAGCTGTCTAAAAATGAATTTTATTACACAATAACTTTCACATTGGAAAAATCCACCGGGGCCAAAATGCGAAACTAAACTCCTAACTTTGTATTGCTACCTTAAAAGTAACTCTTTTTTTTCAAATTCTCCCTTTTAACTAAGTTTCTGTGTTCTGGTAGCTAAAACGAGTAAAATGGTCTTTTATTTTTTAAAATTGGTTGAGTAATAAATATTTTATGAAGGTTAAAAACAAAGCTTTACGACAAAAGAGATGATTTCAGCTGTCCAATTGTGAACTTTCCATTTCTTAGTAGCAACATTCCAGCAGCACCTGCATACGGGGTATACATCTCCCAATTGATACGATATTCCCCGTGTGCAGGTCCTATCATGATTTTCTTGATAGAGGGTTGCTGCTCACAAGGAAGCTATTAAACCAAGAGTTCCAAGTGGTGAAGTTGAAATCATCCCTTCGTAAATTTTACGGACGCCATCACGAGTTGGTTGACCGTTATGGAATAACCGTTTCGAAATGATATCGGATATGTTCCTTACGTCGTAAATACAATCCCCTTCTCTTTTATGAATGTGACCTACCGAATTAGACCATTTATCGAATTTATTATCACATAAGCAACACGACGGGTGACACATGTTGAGCAGGATCTGCTTACCCTTCCCGAGCACCTGAGATCACCCCTAGTTTTTGGTGGGGTTCGTGTTGTTTATTCTTTAGTTTTCTATGTTGTGTTATGTGTACTATTGTTTGTCTGTTTGTCTTTTTCATTTTAAACCATGACGTTGTCAGTTTATTTTCGATTTATGAGTTTGACTGTCCCTTTGGAATCTTTCGTCCCTCTTTTCTTTAGCAGTTGACACCGAAACGCGACAAAAACTGGTTTAAAGAAAGGTGCCAAGTCAAAGTGTAAAATCTTGTTTCATTGCGAACCCTTTCCACACACAATTCCTAGAAACTTAAAAATTGGCAAGTACCGTGGGCTCATTTTTTATAAGGGACAAATAAATGAGAACAACACAGACATTGAATGCTCCAAATGCTTGCAAAAAGGACATAAAAAACAAACTGTAGCAATGATTGGAAATGCAAGACAATGTGGTGCAAATGGACACATCTCAAAGAACTGCACATATGAATTTGATCAAAACAGTCAAATTGTCTCAGAGGAGTCGACAGAAGAGTCCGATGAAGAAAGTGAAAATGAATCGGAGAAAGATGAGGAGATTGTTCCATCTCAATCGACTGAAAATCTCTTACATACTGATGATACTCCACAAAATGAACAAAACAGTAAAATCACCGAACTTACCAAAGATACTAGTAAAGTAGATGAACTAGAACAAAACCTATCTCAACTGGAGTCAGAAGCACCCATAGAACAGTCTCCTGAACAAAATTTAAAAAAAAAATAAAGCATCACAATCACAGGAAACAACTCACGGTCCACTGGACAAATATCTTGGGACAACCCCGCAGCAGAAAACAACAAAACGATCTGCCACCACACCAACCGATACTTTGCATGACCTTGAGATTAGCTTAACAAAACCAAGGACATCCGAAAACCCCTAACTATCACAAATTAAAATACGACCATGAATAATTGTAAATATTGTATTATATTTTTTACTTGTTTGTCTATTTTTCTTTTTATGCAGAAAAAAAATATAAAAAAAAATAAGTCAGAGTGTGATATAATTCTAGATTATATACACCTTGAAATTAGTATGAAAATAAATAATAATGAAAATGTATATATAGGTAATGAACTGTGTGTAATATTGTTTATTTTGAAAAAGGATGATTAACAAATAGCCCCATTCCTTAAATCAATAAATAAATGTTTCTGTTCTCAATTTGCGATCCAACAAACAAGAGATAAGAACAAGTCAAGTTGTGATAAAACAATCACAAAAACAGTTTTCCCTGTTTTAGAAAAATACATTCAAAAAATTGTATTGATAATCAAATGTATTCAGACGCAAATAATAAAAAATTACAATACAATAAACACATTAAATAAATATATATTTGAACTGTTTATAAAAAACAGAATAGCTGTTAGAAATAAAAATAAAATGAATAAAATAGATCCAACAAAATTAAAGTTCATAAAGAAATTATCCTTGATGAATATCAAATCATTAATCCACATATATCTGAATTCAATTTCTTTGTTTATCTCAATAGCTATCCATAACAACCTCTCCATGATACATACTTGCTCTATAAAAATTATCCGTCCATTTTAATCCTTATATTAGTAGAACCTATACATAGTCCTATTTTACATCACATAAACAACATTTGGATATCTCATGTAATCCACACATTAGGAATATTTCAAATGTCCCATTGAATCCACAATATGAAAATCTTTTGTCAATCTTTCACAAGTCAAATATCATCATCCAACATGCTCCTCGGTATAAAAATGCAAGCAATGATAATGCAAACTATAATTATTTCGATTGTTTCCGTAAGTATTGTAAACATGGTAAACTCCTACATCATGCACATGGTCCTACAATCTCATTATACTGTTAAAATAACAAACCTAAAAATAAATAAAAATGAAATTATTATACATGATATAAAAAAAATATATAGTATCAAATTATGGCAAAAAAAAGCAATCTAATATATGGGAACAAATAAATAAAAATGTGTGTTTAAATACATGTATGTATGCTAATATATGTTTGTGTTTTTATGTCTCATTTACTTTCATGAACATTGTTAAGTATGTGTATATATTTTGTTTACCGGTACTGTATATATTTAATTCACAAATAATCATGTACATGTACCAATGTTTTTATAGTACATTGTGTAACTTTAAAACCAAACATTTAATGACAGTACTTTCTAAATATGAGGTAAAAACAAAGATGTCTCCTTTTAAATGTAGTTTTGATATCAACTACACATTTAAACTCTAAACTAAACAATGGGTGAAAATCTTCATATGATATCACTAAACTGTCAAGGTTTAGGCCAAAAAGGCAAAAGAGAAAGATTACAATTATGGACAAAAAAATCAAAAATGTAACATTCTTTTCATTCAAGAGTCACAATTTATAGAAAATATTGACCAAAGAATAAATAATGAGTTTGATTGCAAAATGTTTCATAGTTATGGTAACACACAATCAATAGGTGTTTCAATCTTTGTCAAAAAATAATTTAAAATGTAAAACAATAAACGAGATAAAGGATAATGAAGGTAGAATAATTTTGATAAACATAGAAATAAATGACAATATTTCTACTCTAATAAATATATATGCTCCAAATCAACACAAAAACAAAAACAAGTTTTTCAAAAAGGTTCAAAATATAATTGAAAACAATCGTTTGGGTATCCTTATATTAGGAGGTGACATGAACGAAACTATCTCAATTAGTGATAGAAGAACTATTATCGGTCGTCCCACTGTCTATATCTCTCTGTTCAGCTCTTAATATTATTCCGTATCATGTCTTTGTGACGTCAAATACGTTGACCCGGCCTTAATAACTTTGACCCGGACATATCAGCGACGTCATTATGTTTGAACCGACGTTAATAACTTTGACCCGAACTTATCAAGTCATCTTTTGTGTGCTGGTGAAACAAAGAAAACACTTCTGAAACACGCAAATATAGCCCGATAAATCGATTATCAGATTATCTGCATATTGATATTGTAAAATATCAGCTGCTTGACATAATATGAAGGCTTTTTGATCTCGTTCGCTACGCTCACTCGACAAAAAGCTTCATATTATGTCTCGCAGCTGATATTTTACGATATCAACATACAGATAACCTGATAATCGGTACATATCTTCCCAAGAAACTACAAACCAGTAAATAATTTAAAAAAAACTAATAAAAAAAATAATTTAACAGATAAATGGAGAGAACTTAATCCAACTACTAGTCAATTCACATGGAGAAGGACAAATGATACAAACACAGCAAGCAGAATTGACTTCTACTTGATTAGTCCTGATATAAGACCACATGTTATGAAAGCAGATATTCGACCCGCAATGATCTCGTACACTGATCACCAGGCCATTTCATTACAAGTTAGACAAAATTCAGAAGAAAGAGGCAGGGGTATCTTTAAAATAAAAAATAATATACTTTAAAAGCAAAAATATATTGACCTCATAAATAACTTAATCGAAAACTATAAAAAAAACAAATACTCACCAAAAATTTAAAAACACTCTGGGATGTGTTTAAATCAGATCTAGAGGTAAGAACTACAACTCTTTCTTACTGCAAACAAAGATCATCTGAAAATAAAAATAATATAAAAAATTTAGAAATAAAATTAAGAAAGCTAAATGAGAAAAAACAATTGCAAGCCAAATTATTAAAAAAGAAATTAAAACCATTGAAAATGAACTTAAACACCTCTATTTAAATAAAGTTAAAGGTGCACAAATAAGATCTAGAGTACAATGGCTAGGAGAAGGAGAGAAAAATACTAAATATTTCCTAGGCCTCGAAAAATCAAGACAAACAAAAAAAAGCATTACAGCACTCTAAAATAAACAAGGGAAACTAGTAACAGACTCCGCAGAAATCCTAAACATAGACAGATCATACTATGAAAATTTATATAAAAGCACTTCTCCAAATTTAAATGATATCACAAATTATATAAATGAAACCAACATTGATCACAAACTATCAGGAAAAGAAAGTGATTCCTTTGGGGGGGGGGGGGGGGGGGGTCTTAACAATAGAAGAATGCACTAAAGCAATATTCAACATGAAATTAAATAAATCTCCAGGAATAGATGGGCTAAGCGTAGAATTTTATCGCACTTTTTGGAGTAATTTAAAAGAATTTACAGCTAAAGTTTTTAATAAATGCTATGAGGAAGGAGAACTAACAACCATACAAAAGATAGGTATCATCTCTTTAATTTACAAAAAAAAAAGACCTTTAGTCACTTGATAACTATAGACCAATAATGCTTTTAAATGTAGATACTAAACTCATTGCATATGCAATAGCCCAGCGCTTAAAACCAATACTGCTGAAAATAATTCATGGAGATCAAAATGGGTATATTAAAAATAGATATATTGGTTTTAATATACGCCAAATCCAAGACATTAAAGACTATGCTGAAACTTTTAACATAGATGGTGCATTACTCTTTATTGACTTTTCAAAACCTTTGATTCATTAGAATGGAATTTTATGTACGAAGCCCTTATAAAATTTGGTCTACCAAACTCATTTATTAAATGGGTTAAAATATTATATAAGAATATTGAAGGCTGCATGCTAAATAATGGGTGGATTTCAGAAACTTATAATGTATCTCGAGGGATACGTCAAGGGTGTCCTTGCAGCTCTCTAATTTTCACAATAGCAGTAGAAATTCTTGCATGCAAAATAAGACAAGATACTGGTATTAGGGGATTTCAAATAAAATTAGATTCTAAATTACATAGTCTGAAAATCTCACAATTAGCCGATGACACAACTCTTTTTTTTTAAATGCAAGCAGAAAATTAGCTATGCTTTAAATATTATTGAAATATTTGGAACACTATCAGGTCTTAAACTCAACCGATCAAAAACAGAAGGAATATGGCTAGGCAGACTTAAAAGTTGTAAAGATAAATATGAAAATATTAACTGGAATAAAGAACCTATTAAAGTCTAGGTGTATACTTTGGACTTAACAAAAATGAATGTGACAAATTAAATACTGAAAAAATTCTAAGAAAATCTCAAGATACAATCAATAGCTGGAACAGAAGAAATCTCACAATGATAGGTAGAATAACAGTAATTAAATCTCTCATCTTACCAAATTTAACTTTCTTGGCATCAGTTACAACCATTTCCAAAGAATTTTTAAATGAATTTAAAAAAACTGATTTACAACTTCATTTGGGGTAATGAAAAAGAAAAAGTTAAACGAATCACGCTATTTTAAGATTACTTGGAAGGAGGCCTCAAAATGATCAATATTGATGATTTTCTATCAGCTATACAGTTATCATGGGTCAAACGTTTAACATCAACACACTTTGCAAACTGGAAAGTCATTCCCCTCTTCTTTTTAAATAAATATGGAGAAAACTTTTCTTTATTTAACATGAATCCAGGTAGCATAAAAGCAATCCCAAATCTCAGTAAAACACTCCCTCTTTTCTATTTAGAAATAGTCAAAAGTTGGTTTAAGATAAAAAAAAATATCTCTGAAATAAAAACCAACAGTACAAATTTTATTCATATAAGACAACAATACATTTGGGGCAATAAACTACGGAAGCCGTAAGGGGACACACAAAACATTAGAAAATATTTTTTTAATTCGAGATCACGATAAAACATTACCATTTTACCGAGATCTCGATTAAAAATATATCGTTATCTCGATAAAACGAAATTGTTATATCGAAATCTCGGATTATTAAATCGTGATCTCGATTTATTATATCATTATCTCGATTTATTATATCGTTATCTTGATTTATTATATCGAGATCTCGGATTATTATATCGAGATCTCGGATTATAAAATCGTTATCTGGATTTATCAAATCGAGATCACGGATTATTATATTGTTATCTCGGTTTAATAAATCGTTATCTCGAGAAAACGAAACTGTTATATCGAGATCTCGTATTATTAAATCGTTATCTCGGTTTAATATACCGAGATCTCGATAAAAAATATATCGTTATCTCGAGAAAACGAAACTGTTATATCGAGATCTCGGATTATCATATTGTTATCTCGATTTATCGAAAGCTTATTTAAAGAGAACAAAAGACATATAGTCAATACGCTCCGCAACGCATATTAGATGAGTAACACAGACCCTTCGGCCCCTTTATACACTACTTGAAAGCTTATAGAAAGAGAGATAAAATGGTATATTAATAAGCTTTCGAATGAGGTATAATTTATATTTGGAATTAGGGGCTGAAGGGTCGCAACAGTCTATTCCGTTTTTCAAAATATCCATTCCATTATTCAAAATAAGCCATTTCTTAATTTTCACGCGTATTTTGGCATTTAGGTCCTCCGTAACCCCTCTTATGGTCATTGCGGTACAATGGACATGTGATATCTATAAATATGGGATGAAGAACAGCAAAGGTAACCTGAAAATAAAAATAGATATAGTTGAGTATTTTAATATTTATATATATGTCTTGGTATTCAGGTCGTCCATACATTAAACCAAGGAATTTCTGTTAAAAATAGTTAGGGAAATCCACTAGTTTATTCTCCGAAACTAAAAAAATAAATGAATCAAGTTAAAAATTTTAAAGAGTGCTTTGCATTTTTGTTTCTGATACTAATTTGAATATTTGTAAGATAACATTGAAATGACAAATTCAGAAATACAGATTCGTTTTATCGAGATAACGATATATTTTTTTTATCGAAGAGTCGATATATTTAACCGAGATAACGATTTAATAATCAGAGATATCGTTTTAATAAATCGAGATAACGATATAATAATCCGAGATCTCGATATAACAGTATCGTTTTATCGAAATAACGATATAATAAATCGAGATAACGATATAATAATCCGAGATCTTGATATAATAAATCGAGATAACGATATAAAAATCCTAGATCTCGATATAACAATTACGTTTTATCGAGATAACGATAATTTTTTATCGAGATCTCGGTAAAACGGTAATGTTTTATCGTGATCTCGAATTAAAAAAAATATTTTCTAATTTTGTTTGTGTCCCCTTACGGCTTCCGTAATAAACATATAAAATTTCAAAACAAATGTTTAATATTTTCACATTGGATAACAAATGGAATACTATTTATTATTGGTATAATAGACGAAGCAGGAAATATAACACGAAAGGCAATATTAGATAAATTGACCCTCAAATCTAACTGGATATCAGAACTATCTAGAATAAAAGCAGCAATACCAAAAAACTGGCAAATTATAATGAAATCAGATAAATCATTCTATACTAAAGTTAAAACAGATAAAAAGTTATACTTAAAAACACGAAATAATACAAAATTGATCAGCATTGAAAACCTTCCATCAAATGAAATTTATTAAAGCATTAACTCATGTTATATAGAGGAAAAAACACCAATTGGCTTTCTAAAGTTGAAAACACAATTTAAATTAGATTCATCAAGCTATCTATATACAATGCTTAACTTTATATTTAATAGTTTACAAGTGAACAAACTAAAAATATTCAGGTGGAAGTTACTTCATTATATACTTACTTGTAATAAACTATTGTACATCTGGCAACTGAAAAGTGATGACCAGTGCCATATCTGCAACCAATCAGAAAACTATGAACACTTTTTCATTACATGCAAATACTTTAAAAAAAATTTGGAAAAAAGTCGAAATACTCCTTGATAAAATAAAAATGGGAACACAGATAATCACCTTCAGAAATCTAATACTAGGCTACAAAATATATGATAAAAACTATTATGACATCAATCTATTTCTCACTGTATTAATATTTTCTATTCATAAAGCTACATATATGCATCAAAGTATAAACACAAAAGTGTTGATGTCTATGGAATATTTTAATTAGAATTTAAACAACATTATGAAAATATGAAACTTCTTGATAAAACAACAAGTAGATTTTCGAATGATGTTTATAAAAAAAATATAATAACCATATTGATTATTGCGCATGATCATTCTTCTATATTACTATATATGTCATGTAGAAAAACGTAAACAAGTCAAATGTTTAATGTTAAGATGTTTATATGTGACGTATGGTCAATTTTACCTGTAGAACATGCTTTTTGACCCTGTACTGTCTACTGTCTAATTACTGGAAAATATCTAATATTTCAGGATAAAAAAAAATTCCTTCTTAATCAATCTATCATAAGTCAATGGAAATATAACAAAACTCACCATTAGAAATACTCAGTTGAGATCCTTTGCTCTCGAAATCATTCCACGTGTTATCCTTCAATCATTTGATCATCTCAATTTTCACGGGAATATTTTGATTAAGGTTATAAAGTCAATGATTAAATTATAACCAACATCGGACAATAGATAGTACAACTTCCGTATTTACGTTACATAATAATGACCTCCACAAAACTAAGTTGACAAATTGTTAAAATCAATGTACTGTATTTATAATAACTAATCATAATTCATATATATATATATATATATATATATATATATAAATATACTGTATAATCTCCCTGGTTACCTCAGTAACTAATTTACAGGGTTACCCGGCTGAATGCTGTAATTCGAGTAATTTGTTAAACAGCAGAGAAATGTGCAATAAAAGATTTATCGTTTAAAAAAAAGAAAAAGAAAAAGATCTCTGATGATGCAAAATTGAACAAAATTAAGCAATTTCAAGCAGGAAAATGTTAATCTTTATTTTTATTGCATACCAAAGACTTGATTAAAAAACTTGGTAATAGGGAATCAACTTCTTACATCTGAATCAACTATACATTTAATATATGTAAAATGTAGCATGCAAACTTGATAAAAATAATAATGTGATATATTCGCAAGACAAAAAACAAAGCCTTGAATACTTAGGCTACTACATACAGCGCAATCCTTCTGAAGCAAGGGTTAGCTATAGGCCAATAGAGAACAACTATAAGCCTTGTGTCAAAATGTCTAATTTTTGTTGCTAAGGAGTGTAAACAATAAAATTGACATGTATTGTCATTCTTAAACACTCAATCCCCACAAAAGTTGATTTAGAATCTAAATATCAATAGATTTGTGGTATGAAAAGTCTTAAATTATACAATTCTGTCCTTGGCAAGTATGCCATAAGGTAGCAATAAACAGTTAGGAAAAAATATCAAAATTTGCTTCCCAAAATTTACCATCCTCTTTTTATTGCTTTCTTGCAATATTAAGCTTACTATTTGTGTCATATATGTGCATATGTATGTAATCAGAATCTTCAATAGATTTTATATCCAGTATTTAAATGGTAAAAATAATTACTTTTGGGTGTATCCATGGCAACAATCTGCATTTATTTACTATAAAATATTGCAAAAAGGGGGAAAAAGATGTCATATATTTCCCAAAAATTTGGCTAAAAGTAGAATTTCAATCACTTGAAGTATTACCTTTTCTGAAGCTGTTAACATATATCTTTCAGATAATCCAATGAAAATCATATGTATTTCGTCCATATTCGTTTCATGTCCGTTAAGCATACGTTTTATCCGTCGACTTTCGTTCTGTCCGGTGGGAAATTTAGAGCATGTTCAAAACTTGGAACGGACGTCCAACGAATGAAGTGTCCGTTGAACGTCCGGTAGGCATCCGTTTTATACGGTACTCGTCCGTTCCGTTTCCGTTTTGTATCCGTTACTTGTCCATTATACATCCGTTGGAGGTCTGGTAGGCAAATTCACCAACGGACTTATACCGGACGTTTAACGGATTAGACGGATGTTGAACGAATGTGAAACGGACTTCTACCGGACGAATAACGGATAAAACGGATGATGAACGGATCTGAAACGGATAAATGTCTATTGAAAATTTCGCGTCAGGAATGCCAATTATTGGCATGTCAGATTTCTTGAGGTTCATGAATTCTTATTATTCATAATCGATCCTAAAGTAAGGGCACGTCTTCACTATCAAGCAGCTCTTATTCAGGACAGACACTGCCCACTGACAACATTTTGATGAACAAACCAAAACCAGTTACACAGAAACATTTTTAATATTTATGCGATTTACGTGTATTTTTATTGTCGCTTTTAGTTTTTCCGTATATCTTGTTTCTCCGTTTTATCCGTTACGCTTTCGTTAGGTGTACGTTATAAGCGGTACTCGTCTGTTGGATGTACGTTCAACATCTGTTATTTCCGGTACGTTTCCGTTTCTTTTACGTTGCATATCTGGTGTGTGTCCGTTATTCATTCGTCAACGGACAACTTTTATTTTCATCCGTTAGTCGTCCGTTCGTGCTATCCGGTAAGGTGTAACTACGCAAAATAACAATGATACATAAATTATCAAAGGACTTCTAGCAGCTGGTATCTTTTCGCCCCTCTTTTATGCTAAATATACTATGCTTATTTTAGTTTTCCATGTAAAGATAAGAGTAGAATTCTTTAATATGCTAAATTAAAGTTTTCCGACATCGGTCATGCCGGTATCGACATACACTAAAGTTGATACAAATATTGTAACTTATACAAATTTTTATATCTGCACAAAATCATTAACAATGCAGTTACACTGTATAAACAGATCTTGAACATTATATCCATGTATAAAGCCACGTATAATGAAATTAAAAACATCATTCACTGTGTATGCATTATTAAGTATTCAACCATCACTGTCCGATGCTTTTTTCCTACATTATGAATATGACAAATGTAATGGAGAAATTTATTATTTTTCAGGCCCTTTTACCGTAATGAGATCAGAGCATTAAATGCAAATGTATTCCAAGGTTTGACTTCTCTTCAAGACTTGTAAGTAAATTAAATTAAAAAAAAAGAGGAATCATTGCCATCATGTTTTGATGTGTCCTGTCGTATTATATCTCATTCCTCATTTCATAAATATATATAACTTAACATTAAATAAGGTGGTGGTAATTCTGTGGCCGTTCAATTTCTAATAATAAAAAAACGCTTGGTTTCTTATCACTAATTCAATTATGATTTCCGTTTAATGAATGTCATTACTTACAGATGAATAGAATAAATAAAGTGCATAGAACTTTTCGACTAAAAAATATAAGGTGATTTAGTCATGCATATGTTTTGTCGTACCAAACATATCAGTTTAAACTACTAGTATCTTACCCGTCGAAATTGAAATAATGGATACAAACCGATTCAGTTAAGTTTGCCAATCGTCTTCATTTACAACTATAAATTGGAAATTAGGGTCGAATTAAGACATAACTTTAGGACAACACAGATAACTTTATACTCCAAATGTGTGAACTCACCATTTTATTCACCTCCAATGCAAGGTTGGGCGGTAAATATCGCCCCCGGTAATTACCAATGGTATTTACCGCCCTGGAAAATACTCCTCGAGTGGTCAATACTGTCAAAAACTGGTCGATTGAAATTTTCATGGTTGTTTTCACTATTTATTGAAGTACAAACTTGAAAAAAAATCAAATATATATATAAAATTTTATCTGTATGCATGTGTCAGCTAATATCATGTGTATAAATGAAGAAATTTGAAATGTTTTACAAATTTTTAACACTTATTCTTACTAATTTAGACATTTTGAGTTATGAAATAACATACTTTAGATACATGTATATAAAAATTGACATAATTATGATTTCAACTATTTTAACTCAATATGTTTTTTTTATTCAAAATTTATTATTTTTACAGTTAATTATAATAAAAATTAAATGAAATTGCATGTGTCTATCACCTGGCATTGCAATGTGTGAAAATTTAATATCTTAAACAACAGCCCCCAAAAAATGTTGAAAAAACATTGGTTGAAAGTGATAAAAGTGATATTCGACGACTCCCTTAAATAAAGGCAACATTAGTATACCGCTGTTCAAAACTCATAAATCCATGGACAAAAAACAAAATCGGGGTAACAAACTTTAACTGAGGGAAACGCATTAAATATAAAAGAAGAACAACGACACAACGTTAAAATGTAACACACACAGAAACGGACTAAACATTAGACAAAATCCTATGAGAATAACAAATATAACACCAAAACCAAATACGTGAATTTGGGATAGATAAGTACCGTGACACGTCTTATAGTAATGTAAATTCACAACCAAAAATAAGAGAAAACAAACGACACAACGGAAACACAACATTAAAATATAACACACACAGAAACGAACTATAATATAACAATGGTCATATTCCTGACTCGGTACAGAACATTTTTAAAGGAAAAAATGGTGGGTTGAACCTGGATGTGTGGCATGCCAAACCTCCTTCTTTAATGGCCATGTGAAATATAACATTAAAATGACAACACATTATTACAGGACTACAATATAAATAAATAGGAGAACATAATTGACAAAGAAACACAAATAATAGCTAACAAAAGGCAACAAGTTTAAAATTTTAATACGCCAGATGTGCATTTTGTCCACACAAGACTTCCTAGTGACGCCGAAACAAGTACAAAGTTGTACAGCATGGAGGACCAAAAGTTCAAAAAAGTTGTGCCAAAAACGGCCAGGGTTTTCTGTTAGGTATCAGAACATCCCTATTATTTAGAATAATTTATACTTTTGCAAACAGTAAATTTTATAAAATTACTATACAGAAGATATATGATAAAACTAAAGTATCAACTACTTACAAGAAACAACCGAAAAACACTACATTACCCGACGAAATGCAGCACATCCGAATAAGTTTACACCTCAACGCCAAGTGACGTCATATTTGAAATTGTAAAAAATGACAAAAAAATGACGTCACATTTGAATTTGTAAAACAAGATCATCAAAAAATGAAAAATGACGTCACATTTGAATGAATAAGATAGAATAAGGATTGATTTAAGATTATATTTGAACTAAATACTGACATTACATTTAATAACAATGCACATTTTAATACTTATTAATAGCAAACTAAGGTAGCAATTAACTATATTATATGTCCGGTTTGTTTTGAATCTAACTTCAAACTAAACCATCATACAGATTACGTTGAACAAAATGAAATCTAATTAATGAAGGCAATCAAATATTTCTTGTCTATTCAACTGTGAAAGACAAAATCTTCTTCATGCAGGAAATGGAAAGTTTGAAGCAGGGCCGAAACAGTTTTCATCTTTCACTTTTAATATTAAGTACTAACAAATAAATAACAATAAACAGTTAAAATAGAAAAGAAAGCATTAAAAATGAATTGAACACTTTCATTTTTTCATAACTAACAGTAATTGACCAAATAAAGAGTGGTTTTTATAGTAATGATCACTAAAAATTGTAATCGACCAGTAATTGCCGGTATTTGCCAGTATTTCCCGGTTATTACCGGTACTTACCACTGGCATGCGCTTTTGCCAAACTTGCTCCTATTTGATACACTATTTCAGAGCTATTGTTTCCCATAGCATGTATAATGAATATATTGACTGACGGTTGCTGCTTTCAAACAAGCAATTAAACTAAGGATTCAAAGTGAAAAAGTTGACGTCATTCCTTCATAAGTTTTACTGACGCCATCTTAAATTGATGAACCGGTAACGACATGGTACATCTTTGACACTGATGACAAGAATATGTTCTTATTGTGGTAACCACTATATTTTCCTCGTTTCTCTTTCCTTAATTGTGACAGCACCTTATTTGAACTCGCCATGAGCATCCTAAGTGCTTCATGTGGAGCAAAATCACCCTACACTATTGGATCACATGATATCATCCCAGAGTTTAAGTATTGTACAGGCTTGAGTTTTGTATATAGTGTTTTATAGACTGTTTGTCGGTGATCGGTGCTATATTGTTATGGCTTTGTTCCGGTCCTTTCGACACATTAGTTTAAAATATTCCTTTGGTATATTTCACCTTTTTGTTGATGTCCCACTGTGAACCACTTGTAGAGTCCTATTTGAAGGTAAATCAATTTGTCTCCAAGTTAATATGCATGATGTTTCAGCAAATATCGAGGTATTTCTACAGTTATTTTTTTAATTATTCTGAAGATTCAGAAGTTACCGAAGGAATTCAAATTCTTCACAAAGTTGAAAACAAGCAGACAATTCCATTACAAACTGAAATAAGAAACATAAGAACCTTGATACAGTTATACATGAATACTAGTTTTCTCTCTACGCCAATTTCATGAATATCACTAATGAAATGCAGACATAATTTTTAAAAGCGTTTTTAGCTCACCTGGCCCGAAGGGCCAAGTGAGCTTTTCCCATCACTTTGCGTCCGGCGTCCGTCGTCGTCGTCCGTCGTCCGGCGTCCGTCGTCCGTCGTCGTCGTCCGTCGTCGTTAACTTTTACAAAAATCTTCTCCTCTGAAACTACTGGGCCAAATTAAACCAAACTTGGCCACAATCATCATTGGGGTATCTAGTTTAAAAAATGTGTGGCGTGACCCGGCCAACCAACCAAGATGGCCGCCATGGCTAAAAATAGAACATAGGGGTAAAATGCAGTTTTTCGCTTATAACTCAAAAACCAAAGCATTTAGAGCAAATCTGACATGGGGTAAAATTGTTTATCAGGTCAAGATCTATCTGCCCTGAAATTTTCAGATGAATCGGACGACCTGTTGTTGGGTTGCTGCCCCTGAATTGGTAATTTTAAGGAAATTTTGCAGTTTTTGGTTATTATCTTGAATATTATTATAGATAGAGATAAACTGTAAACAGCAATAATGTTCAGCAAAGTAAGATTTACAAATAAGTCAACATGACCGAAAAGGTCAGTTGACCCCTTTAGGAGTTATTGCCCTTTATAGTCAATTTTTAACCATTTTTCGTAAATCTTAGTTATCTTTTACAAAAATCTTCTCCTCTGAAACTACTGGGCCAAATTAAACCATACTTGGCCACAATCACAATTGGGGTATCTAGTTTAAAAAATGTGTGGCGTGACCCGGCCAACCAACCAAGATGGCCGCCACAGCTAAAAATAGAACATAGGGGTAAAATTCAGTGTTTGGCTTATAACTCAAAAACCAAAGCATTTAGAGCAAATCTGACGGGGTAAAAATGATTATCAGGTCAAGATCTATCTGCCCTGAAATTTACAGATGAATCGGACAACCTGTTGTTGGGTTGCTGCCCCTGAATTGGTAATTTTAAGGAAATTTTGCTGTTTTTGGTTATTTATCTTGAATATTATTATAGATAGAGATAAACTGTAAACAGCAATAATGTTCAGCAAAGTAAGATTTACAAATAAGTCAACATGACTGAAATGGTCAGTTGACCCCTTTAGGAGTTATTGCCCTTTATAGTCAATTTTTAACCATTTTTTGTAAATCTTAGTAATCTATTACAAAAATCTTCTCCTCTGAAACCACTGTGCCAAATTAAACCAAACTTGGCCACAATCATCATTGGGGTATCTAGTTTAAAAAATGTGTGGCGTGACCCGGTCAACCAACCAAGATGGCCGCCACGGCTAAAAATAGAACATAGGGGTAAAATTCAGTTTTTGGCTTATAACTCAAAAATCAAAGCATTTAGAGCAAATCTGACATGGGGTAAAATTGATTATCAGGTCAAGATCTATCTGCCCTGAAATTTTCAGATGAATCGGACGACCTGTTGTTGGGTTGCTGCCCCTGAATTGGTAATTTTAAGGAAATTTTGCTGTTTTTGGTTATTATCTTGAATATTATTATAGATAGAGATAAACTGTAAACAGCAATAATGTTCAGCAAAGTAAGATTTACAAATAAGTCAACATGACTGAAATGGTCAGTTGACCCCTTTAGGAGTTATTGCCCTTTATAGTCAATTTTGAACCATTTTTCGTAAATCTTAGTTATCTTTTACAAAAATCTTCTCCTCTGAAACTACTGGGCCAAGTTCATTATAGATAGAGATAATTGTAAGCAGCAAGAATGTTCAGTAAAGTAAGATTTACAAACACATCACCATCACCAAAACACAATTTTGTCATGAATCCATCTGCGTCCTTTGTTTAATATTCACATAGACCAAGGTGAGCGACACAGGCTCTTTGGAGCCTCTAGTTTTTTCTCAGGAACTTGAACAGAAAACTGATCACCATTATCGTTGCAAATTTAATGGTCGACGGCTCTCTGAATCTTGTAAGTAAATTGGTTCTGCAACAAATCATTTTCGACATGTTCTGTTGTTAAACTGTTCTTATATTCCTATTTCATGTACAAATACGTTAATTTTGTAGGGTAGTTCAATTTGTTTAGTCCATTTTTTGTAATATCTTTTTGGCGTGGCTCGTTATTTATCCTCCCAATGTGGTATTATGCTCTGCTCATATTTTGTATCATTATCTTGCATTTTTGCTTATCTGCTTTATATATAGAGTGTCTATATGCCATTTTGTATTTCTTTATGTAACATACTTTTTGTAAGTGATTCAATATAATGGAAATATGTAACTGTCATACAACTGAGTGATGCAGCTAGCTAAGAATCTAGGTTCAACCCATCATTTTCAATAAAAAGAAATGCCTATACCAAGTCAGGAATATGACAGTTACTGTTGTTTTCCATTCGTATGAGCTTTTGATTTTGCCATTTGATACGGAACTTACGATTTAAATTTTCCTTCGAGTTCGGTATTTTTGTAATTTTACTGATCTCTATGATCCTTTTCTTGTATTTTAAAAAATATTTTTCAATTTTCTCAGATATAGAAAAATGTCGTTAATGATATAATGTCATCGTTCATTAAAGGTGTTCTCATAATAAGAAATAGAAAATATGGGGAATAGACTCTTTTAATTTAAATAATGTGATAAAGTACCCAATTTCGCAAAGTAAGGTATAAATGTCCGGATTAAGGAAGGCAAATTATTTAGCACTACTTAATAAGGTTCTATGGCTTTTATTTACAACCTCTGGGTCTATGTCACTGCTGGTGGAGTTTTAATTCCCCGATGGTATTACCAGCCCAGTAGTCAGCACTTCTGTGCTGACATGCATTATAATTGATATGGTCATATTTATAAATTAACTGTTTACAAAACTTTAGAATTTTAGAAATACTAAGATTTTTCTACCTTAGATTACCTTAGCTGTATTTCGCAACACATTTAGGAATTTTGGTCTTCAATGCTCTTCAACTTCGTACTTTATTTGGCCTTTTTAACTATTTTGGATTCGAGCGTCACTGATGAGTCTTTTGTAGACGAAACGCGCGTCTGGCGTTATAACAACATTTAATCCTGGTATCTATCATGAGTTTATTTATCTGGACCACTTAAGTTTTAGAGTTGAACACATTGGCATGAAAGAGTTAATGATGATGTCAAAAGAAGCTAATAAAATGTTTCAAGTATCAACCTGTGTAAGAACATCAGTAAACGGAATGGTTCTTTCCGGTGAAGCCCTTGTTTCACTTTTCAATGTTGATGATCTTTCTTTTTATGACTAAAATTTCTTAGCACATTTATAACCTAACTATTGCTAATTGTTATATTGAAGTTCGCACGATAACGGTGTCAAATGATGTTGAATTATGCTTTTACCAAAACATTGCTTCAAATTCCAGTGATTCGAATTTCGAAAAAAAAAATCAAAAGCTTACTTTATCGTCTAGGTCGTTTTTAATTAATAATCCTTTTATCAATTAGGAAGTATTGTCTTTCTATTGTATTCTAAACATTTATCATTATGATGGAAAACAGAGGATGTAGGTATCCTTCAATGACACACAATCAGGACATGTACAGCAAAAATCAAAGAAGCAGCGCTTTTCTTGCTGTACTTCATCATCGCAGTATGGCCTTCAACAAGGAGCAAAATAAATGCTTACCTCATTGCAAGTTTCAGACGATTCTTAGCACTGGTTTGAGCGAAATTATTTGAAGAAATATTTGGAAAGACTTTGTAAGATGCAACACAACCTTATATGGGCCGGTCAAAATAGAACATACTGGAAATCAAAGGTGAAGGACTGTTGACTTTTGTAAAACATACAATTTACAGACAATTTTTAATAATACAAAAATTTATGAAGAAATTCTAAAATTGAAGGCATCTATATCCTGTTTCTCAGATATAAAGTGCCAGGTTTGGTGTATCAGAAATTCCGGTAACCAGTGCAGTAGGGTCTGATGTATAAATACAGGTAAACTGATCCCGCTTCCATAAAATGTTTTGAAGTGATGCATTTAACATGTTGAACTTATATAGGAAACAGGACCAAGAATAAGTCTTTTGCGTCTTATAAAATTATCGCATTTGTTTACCACGTTTTTAGTTGCTTACTATTTACTACATAGAAAAGTTTTGTTACGAACTGTCGCAATTGTAAAGGAGGAAGTTATGATATTTTTCAGGACCGTAAAAAGTAATCGAATTACAACGCTAGATGGGAATTTTTTTGCAAGGCTTGACTGTTCTTCAACACTTGTAAGTAATTTGTTTTCGTTTGAAAAATCAACCACTATATATATATGCATTGTCGGTTTTCCGTCTCATAACGTCTCGCAACACTGTGTCTTTTGTTCGTTTATATTTTTTTGACATGATATTTTAAGTTTGTAATCGATTTGAATCATGATCATCCCTTTGGTTTCTATTTTGTCATCTCCCGCTTTTTATTCACGTACAATAACATTCTTTGATTACGTTTTTCAGTTTTCCTACAATATGTGTTTTTTCTGTGATAAAATTTTGTCGCTCGTTATCTGTTTTTGGCTGCCAGGAAACAGGAATCAGGAAAGACATTATTTTAATCAAGTATACATTGAATTTTCCTGCACAAAAATACCATTATCTATATACATCCTTGGTGATTAACTAATATCTACAGAACAACCAACACATCGTACTCTAAACTATTTTCATTTACCCTTGTGAATGTGAACGTTTAATATTTTATCCAGTTATACACATGCGGAAATACGAGCATATACATTTAACGTAAGAGAAGACAAATTTAATTTTGTCGTCATTAATAAATCGAGCTTGAGGTTAAATGTGGTCACTGACATAAATGTTTCCTTATATAAATTATTCAACATCCTTTGGGATTTAACAAGCTCCAGACCTCAATTAATGACTCATATTTTTGTTGTTCACAATTATATTGTTTCCGTGAATAGTGCGTATGTTTTCTTTATCTTTTCCTTTTTTATTTATTCTGAAATTTTATGAAAGGGAAATAAAAATGAGTGTTGGAATACATTTTTGGTAATGTTATTTTTACTGTTCAACTAATGGAAGGAGCTTTAATGTTCTAAATTTTGTCTACAAGGGGGGGAAATATACCAATATTCAAACTCACGTGTCAATATCATACTGATAACATCATGGCAAAAAAAACCACTATGAGACAACAATATACATAACACACCTGAGAAAACTAGCGACTATGTAATTTGGAATAAAAAGCAGATCCTGCTTGACACGTCGCATCCGTCGTGTTGCTCATGTGAGCACACACCCGGTGATAAGTCTGATTTAGTAGGTCACATTCAAGGAATAGAGGACAAAACAGTGATAACGACAGTAGGGACATATTAGTGTAAAATATTCATTGCACCTTTTTATGACAAGAAGTTAAAAGTCGCAAAGGGGAACTGGTTATGTAAAATTGAAGTCAGCCACCTGCCGTATCGAGATAGCGCTATTAAATAGAAATCAAATTTGACTAGTTTTGTTCGCCTGAATCGTTTTTTCTATGTTAACCTTCATCAAGAACACTGTAATACATACATGACAAAGCCGAGAATGTTTAAAATTTGATAAAGCAATTAAAATCAAACATTTTTTAGTTTAAGGAAATGGACAGCAATCAGATAACAACACTAGAATCTGCTGGTGCGCCGTCGTATATATATATATATATCGAATTTACGTTTCTGAATACATATCATGATTCAAGTACATTTATACTTTGTGAATGAAATTTCTAAAGTTTTTTATGATCTTATCTTGAAAAACGTTTCTTAAGGAGGCTAGCGGGTACAAAAATTTCGGCAAAGAATTAAACATTTGTTGTTTCATAACATATTTTATTTGTTACACTATTTGTTATTACTTTATGATATGGTACAAAAATGAACCAATAAAATCGATTCGGTTTGGCCCCAGATGACTTTTAAAATGTTTTTATCTTTGAAAGCTCCCTTTGGTGCAAAAATGCCTTTTTTTATATAAAAGTTCAAATATCTTCTTTAATTCATCAGTGACCTATATTTTTTATTATTGTTTTCAAATAAGCTTTACATAAACTAAATAATTTTAGCGATTTCTGTAATTAAGTTCTGTTTTTATTTCGATATTACCTTTATTTCTCCTTTTAGTTCAACAGAAAAAAGAGACATTAACACAAATGTATGCTTCTTCCGGAGGCAGATTGTGAGCTTAAATGAACGGTGACCCCATTTTTATATTTCATTTTTCTATTAAGTATATGATTAGGTTTATATATGAAAAAATATAGAGCAATCCTATGTTAGAAAAAAAATTGATTTAGACCCGCGAGCCCCCTTAAATGTCCTAGAAATAAAATTCCTATTTAATATCATAAAGTTTCACGTTAAAGTGTATCATTTCTAACAAAAATAAGATTGCTTTGCATCTTAAAAATTCTCAATTATAAACAGATTTTGTCGTTCGAATCTTGTTGATGATTGTCTTAACCGATCAATCAAAAGACAACTGAGATAACTGGATTAGAGAATGGCTGGTTGTTAATATATTGGCACCAAATTTTCCTAAAGGGGTATATCATAATCAATCAGAAACTATATCCTCTATTATTATCAGTGTAAACCAAGAAAACAATGCCATCTGACCAATCAAAATCATTTTTGGATGTTATGCAAATTACATAAGAATTATTCTGCAGTTACTACATTTACCTACAAAGATAAACTGTATAATATTTTTGAGCTAAATGACAAGGCTGCATAAGAGCCTTTTTTTCCTTTGATTTTAACATTTGTTTGTAAAGTATGAAAAAAAGGTAAAGGTATTTATACAAAGCGGAAATATCTTAATATTAAAGAAAAAAATAATTATATGGATTTTTCTTTATCAGGAAACACAGAGTTTGTAGTAAAGATGTCACTTAAACCAACGAAAAGATACATACAGTTATGACTGTGCATGCTAGAGAAAAAATGTATAACAGTACCAAACAACATGTACTAAAATAAGTGAACGTTTTAACTTCCATTGTAACAGTTTGTGTATTCCATAATAGTGAGTGAATAAAAGTGGATGTTTCAGAAATAAAATGTACTGTTTCGTAGATATGAATTCTAGGGAACTTTATGTTTAAATAATGGAGTTGATATTGATAATAATATTTACTTACTTAATTTATCCTATAAGTCATATGACTATTATGCGACATAAGACACAAAGCTATTGGCAATTTACCTAGGCACCCGATTGGTTCACTGTTAAACAACTTTTTATCTTTTTTTTTAAAATCAATTCTTTCATAAAAAAACATAAAACTCAATCTCTTGATTTGAAATCGAGTACCACTAATGGATGTTGTAATTTAATCTTATTTTTTAAATTAATAAACAGACAATAATTCAGTTTCAATGTTACAACATTTTTAAAGAACATTAGTTATGGGTCTATCAATCAATTTCCTCTTTTAATTCTTTTAATATGGCTTTGAATTTCAATTTTATCCTAAAATTTCAAAAAAAGACACAATACTAGTATTGGTTCGTTAATGAGTGTACATGTATTTTATCATCCTTACTTCTAAGTAATACAATTATATTTGTTTTCATAACAGCACATTGTCAGCTTCAATGTTTGCAAATATTGACATATAGTTAAACTTATAATTTGACACATTTATCGAACCTACAAGATTGAGGACATCCTAGGCCGTAACCTAGGATGCAATATGTTTTGTAACCAATAACTTGTATCTGAGGTCTACAACTACTCCAATTCAATGTGATATCAATTGTATCCGCTTGATATACATCTTTTCTGAAGAAACTGTTTATTTTAAATTGAAATGTGGTTTCTTTAATCAAACTGTATAACTGGTCATAAATATTAACCATGTGTTGTAGAACATCGCAGTAAAACCATCATCAAAGTGCACTGTAAGAAAATAAGACATATTTTCAATCGGTTAAGATTTGATTCCACTACATACTATATATAGCTAGTATCTACAATGCTCGAGTGGAGTAAATTTTAAGGATATATTGCAATTTCACATTTATATTTATATTACTGTATATATTATTTTTGTAAATATAGATAACTACTTTAAAGAAAGATGGTAGGAAAACCCAGTTTTAATATTTATACAGTTAGTCAAAAATCAATACCTTTCACTTTGGAATCGTCATAGTAACAATATGTATAGAAACATAAAGCAATGCTTTAATCATAGCCTAGAAAGGGAATTCAAATGTAAATAGATTGTAAGTATGCTTTATTTTATCACCTTGTACTTTGGTTTTATTTCGCTGTGTTTTATGTCTGTAATTTGTTAAACCGTTTGCATGCATCGAACAAATTGCAATTTTATCATAATTTTGAATGAACTGAATGAGTGAAGAAAGAGGGACGAAAGATACCAGAGGGACAGTCAAACTCATAAATCGACAATAAACTGACAACGCCATGGCTAAATTAAAGAAGATTCACAGTAATAATAACTTCACGGGTTTTTTTACCGACTTTTATTTTGATGATTAATACTGCAACCATTATGTTAACAACTTGAAAATCCCCGCACTTGAAAAATTCAATTATATTGTCTTACTAAATGATTTCCTTTTAGTTTACTTCCAATTTAATGAGCGATTAAAACATATGTGTTATTTATTTGCTTATCTAATATACATTTCTTCCATATTTCTTTGTCTGTTAGATGATTGATAACCTAGTACTTCATATTTTGTAAATAAATATAAAGACACTCTACTTGTAGATTTACTGCAAAAAAAAATCAACATTAGCTTATAAATTTTTTTTAATTTAATTTGTATAGTCCAACCCTATAAAATTAGTATGTCCGGTAAGAGCCGATTTTGGCCTCAAATTTTAGGTCCATCCAATGAAATATTTTGGACACTTTGTTAACACTTAAGTACGAACTACAGTCGATTCAATTATTTTATGTTAATGATGTGAACTGATTTAGTCATTTAAGTCGCTCAAATGCTAGCTGAAATAGGAAAAATCTATTTAATATGACATAATATATCACTTTTCGAATGTTTATTGTCAAAAATGAAGGTGGCCATATCCGTGTTTACTCTCAACCTTTATATATGATATGTATCACCATTAAATACAACTAACATTTAAATATTAAGAATGAACACAAATGCGGCCACATTCATTTAAGACCGACTAAAATTTAACTCAAATGTAAAAATTATGAAGATTTCAGTAATAAATCATAACTTAAGAATGCTAGTACCCGATATATATGGATTGTATTGTCAAATAGTTATCAAATGTACCAGGACCATAATTTAAAACGCCAGACGCGCGTTTCGTCTACACAAGACTCATTAGTGACGCTCAGATCAAAACAGTTATAAAGCCAAACAATTTCAAAGTTGAAGGGCATTGAGGACCCAAAATTCAAAAAAGTTGTTCCAAATACGTCTAATGTAATCTATTCCTGGGATAAGAAAATCCTTAGCAAAAAGAGCCGATATTTATGTAGCAGAAGTGATCTATTTTCCAATAAATAGCTAAAAGTTTACATTTTAACGATTTTGTAAAACTGCTATATTTTGGGGCCAAAAAAAGATTTTACTGAACCTTCTCCTTTCTAAATAAGGTCATTGATATTTTTGTTATCTTTACCATGACACAACCATGCTGTCTCATGATTGGATGATATTTAATAGAGTTATCAAATATTATTAAATCATAACAGAAATATCCCCTTCTAAATCTTTCCTGAAGTTTGTCAAATAAATCAATTTACTGTTTCCTTCACTTTGACTGATTGATTGTTGGTTGCTTACCGGTCAGTGGCAAATATTTCAAAGTGTTCAAGAAAAAATCTTTATTGTGTGTTGTGTATATTATATATTTAATCCAATCTCGTCATCATAGAAATTACAAATGAATAGGAAATAATTTGTTATTACAGAAATACTAATGTGGTGGAAGGCGAGCTAACTCGAAATAATACTACAATGTTGATTCTATCTATACTAGCAATTTCTTTATTGAATAAGGTTTGTCACGGACCAATGAAATAATGTTTCATTGAACGCGCAAGTCGGTGAGTAATTTCCGTTGATTTTCCCAAACGGATATGATAAGTTGCCGACCACTGTTACATACATGCTGTTTAATACACAGACACACATTAAAAAATAATACGCTCTTTTAGCAAACATTAATGTCGGATTGAGTTTTAAAAGTAATTTAAATACATCAAATTAGCAGATTAATATGCATTTGTGTATATCAATTCATACTGAACTAATGGGATTTACCTTTGTTAAATGGATGTTTGTGCAGGACAGGTAAGTAAACAAAAATCACTTTTTATTGAAATAAAGTACAGAAGACGATTTCCTTTTAAAGAATATCAATGAATATGAATATGCGATTACTTTTCATAATATTAAAGTTTGGTTGTTTCATTTTTAGCAATAAATGCTAATAATTAAAATAAGCGTTCCTCTTCTTTCAATAGTACAAGGAACCCCAATATGATTTGTTAAAATAACCAACTGTATCTATTTTCAATTCACCATAAGTGTATCTGTGTTGATGTCTTCTTGTATTGACCAAAAAAATAGGTATATATTAGGGCTATATTATAGTTGCATTACAAATAATTTAATGAAACCTCAGCTGTATGTTTCAAAAGGTAAAATGTAACGCTTAGCTATATTTGGCAAAATTTGAAGTAATTTTTGGTCCTCGTACTTTATTTGGCCTTTTTAACATTTTATTTTAATCGAGCGTCACTGATAACTCTTTTGTTGATAAAACGCGCGTCTGGTGCAGATATATAATCTTAAACCTGGTATCTATGATGAGTTTATGTAACAGAGTTTGTTCTGTTTTACTCCATCATGTTATATTTTTAATAAGTTAATAACATATCACACTTTCTCTACTTGTTTATAGCATTACATTACAACGTATTACTATACACTAAGTAGATTTTATTTAAAATAAGGTTGAACTTGATAAAATCGAATACAGACAGGAAACACTTAAAATTATAATAAAAATGTTAAAATTCGTGGTATCAAATATATAATCCTACTTAAATTTAAGATTTCCAAGTATTCTTCTCTATTCTGCTGTGACCCTTGTCATGAAGCTTTTCTGTTTAGGAAGGAAGTGAGTGGTTTTCAAGCTGGGGAAAATAACAGGAAAATGTTATAACAAAAAGAGAAGCGGCTGTGATGGGCAAAACTGGCCCCATTTCCGAATCTATTGATATTCCTTTCAATTTATAAGACATTGAAGATTATAAACATGTGTAAAGCCATGAATAATGACATTAAGAAAATATTTCAGTGTGTATGTATTATGTTTCGAAAGTTTTCAACTCTCTCTTTCCGATGCTATTTAAAACGAAAATATGTTTGTATTTATAAATATCATCGGATTATGACTAATGCATAAAACCACTATTTTTTAGGCACTTGTACAGCAATCAGATGAGAACGTTAAGTGCAAATTTATTCCAAGGTTTGACTTCTCTTCAAGATTTGTAAGTAAATCAAATTGAAAAAAAATATCTCTCCTTTCATGTTTTGCTAGTCCTTAAATCGTAATCTTACTAACGTTTTACGATACCAAGAAATACGTGTATTTTTTTATATAAATTAATCTTCTGTTTAATGTAGGCCATTACTGTCATTAATGAATGAATAAAAATACATAGATTATTTCGAGTAATTAGATAAGATAACTTTAAATTGTGTGAATTAAGTCAATACACATGATACATTGTATGAAAAATTAGCGAGAAAGACCTTGCTTTTTTATAATTGAGATCAGGTCTTCAAAAAGAATAATAATATTATCAATTTGCTGATATACACCCTCGATATGTAAGTGACTAATAACATAAACGGTACTACTTTTTCTGCACTACATGCGCATTTCAACAATCCATGTCACTTCAATGATGCTATAGTCCAAACTATTTGAAAATCTAAAGCCACTCATCTACATTTTAAACTATAAATTGCAAATAGGAGTCAGTTAATGACATAACTTTAGTACAGCATAGATGATTTTTATACACTGAACTGTAAACTGGCCGTTTTATATATCTATTTGATAGAATATATCGTTCTGCAAACAAAGAAGTTATTGAACCAAGTGTGCAAAGTGATAAAGTTGACGTCATCCCTTTGAAGGTTTTACAAACGTCTATGAAGCGGTACCGATATGGTAAATCTGTGTCAAATATGAATGAAATATTTTTCTAATGTCGTAACCACTATCTTGTCCTCTTTTCTTTTTTTCGATTGAGACCTTACCTTATAATACATCACCAAGTTTTAATTAACAATGGCCATCACCAGTGTTGCGTTGTCAAATGAAAACGCAAGAAGCAGAGGATACCGAAGGAATTCAAATTCTTTAAAAAGTCAAAAACAAACAGAGAACTCCATTGCAAACTTTAAAAAATCTCAAAAAGAAGAACCATGAGATGGTATCCTATACCGCTAATCAATACAGTTATACATGAGTACCAGTTTTCATACAAATAGCTACATCAATTTCATTAATATTACAAATGAAATGCATAAATTATTTTCAAAAACGTTATTTTCAGGAACTTGAACAGAAAACTGATCACCATCATCGTTGCTAACTTATTCCAATGGTCGATGGCCCTTGAAATCTTGTAAGTAAATTGGTTCTGTAAAAAAAATCATTGTTGACATATGCTGTTGTTGTACTGTCCTTCTGTTCCAATTGTATGTACAATTGCGTTCATTTTCAAAACTTAGAATACTTGAAATACTAAGACGTTCCTACCTCAGAAATAGATTACCTTAGCTGTATTTGGAAAAACATTTAGGAATTTTTTGTCCTTAATGCTCTTCAACTAAGTACTTATTTTGGCTTTTTAACTTTTTTTCAAGCAAGCGTCACTGACGAATCTTTTGTAGACTAAACATGGGTCTGGCGTAAATATGAAATATCAGTCCTAGTATCTATGATAAGTTTATTTACAACCTCTGGGTCGATGCCACTGCTGTTGGAGTTTTAATTCCCCGAGGGTATCGCCAGCCCAGTAGCGAACACTTCTGTATGGACTTGAGTTATCATTGATAGGTTCATAATTATAAATTAACCGTTAACAAAACTATGAATGTTTGAAAAACTAAGGCTTTTCTACCTCAGGAATAGATTACCTGAGCTGATTTGGCAAATCATTTAGGTTTTTTTGGTCCACAATGCTCTTCAACTTTGTACTTTATTTGGCCTTTAAATATTTTTTGTTATTTGAGCGTCAGTGATGAGTCTCTTGTAGACAAAACGCGTCTGGCGTAAAAATAAAATGTCAATCCTGGAATCTATGATGAGTTTATTTGTGAGGGTATTTCAGTTTTTTTTTTAGTTTATCTTTGTTACATCCTTTAGGCGTGTCTCGGTATTTATATCTGCCATTGTGATATTGTGCAGTGGTCATGCTTTGTTTCCTTGCCTTTCATTTTTGCTAATCTGGTTTCTCTGTAGAGTGCCTTTACCAATAATGACTGTTGTCAGTATTTTGGTACTATATGTGACTGTCATACAAGTAAGAGGTTAAGCTACATGTATTTATAAAACAGAATTAACCAATCATTTTCTACAATAAGGAATTCCGTTACCTATTAAGCAATATGACAGCTGTTTTTCATTCGTTTGAGCTTTTGATTTTGCCATTTGATCAGGAACTAACGATTTGAATTCGCCTTGGAGTTAAGTATTTTTGTTATTTTACTGGTTTCTATAATCCTTTCTTTTGGATTTTGAAGGAAAAAATCGATTTTCGTAGACATATATATTTATTTTGTTAATGATATCATTTTGTCGTTGTTTAGAGGTGTGTCATTAATAAGAAATTAGATATATGGCGGAATAGACTATTTTGAGTGGAATGACTTGATAAAAGACCCAATTTCGCAAACTAATGTCTAAATGCTCCTAGTAAAGACAAGCTAATCATGTGTATAACAATCACAAATACCTTGGCAAACGATTTAGATGAAATGATGCACTACATGGCTTTTCTAAGCACCACTTAAGTTTCAGAGTTAAAAACATCGGGCTATTGGCATGAACGTTTAAATAGTTGATATGAAAAGAAGCTAGCTGTTTTAGAATATCAGGCAACAGAAAAGTTTTTTCCGGTGAATCCCTTGTTTCACTTATCAATGTTGTTTTTCTTTTCTTTTTTGTGTCTAAACTTACTTAGCACAGGCATGTCCTAACTATAGCTAAATGTTATATTGAAGTTGGCACGTGAACGATTTCAAATGATGTTGAATTATCGACTTGGCAACATGAATCTTACTTACATGATATATGTTTTGCAAAATTTATTCAAAATAAATGCTTTCACAAAACATTGCTTCAAATTCCTCTGATATGAATTTCGAAAAGAAATCAAACATTACTTCACCGTCTTGGTAGTTTTTAATTAATAATCATTCTATCAATTAGGAAGTAAAGACATTCTATTGTATTCTAAACATTTATCAGTATGATAGAAAAAACAAAGGATGTGGGTATCCTTCCATGACACACAATCAAGACATGTACAACAAAAAGAAAAGAAGCAGCGCTTTTACTTGCTGTATTGCATCATCGCAGTGAGGCCTTCAACACGGAGCTAAAAAAATGCTTACCTTACTGCAAGTTTAAGACGACCCTAAGCATTGGCTTGAGCGGATTTTTGTGCAGAAATATTTGAATAGACTTTGTAAGATGTAACAACACCTAATTTTGACCGGTTAAAAAAGAACATACTAGACTTTAAAGGTGAAGGACTGTTGATCTTTGTGAAACACACAATTTACAGACAATTTTGAATAATACAAAAATGTATGAAGGAATTCTAAAATTGAGGGCATATATATTCTGTTTCTCAGATATAAAGTGCCTGGTTTAGTTTTTCAGAAAATCCGGTAACCAGTGCAGTAGGGTGTGATGTATTTAATACGGGTAAATTGATCCCACTTCCATACATTTTTTTGAAGTGATGCATTTAACGTAGAAAGGAAACAGGACCAAGAATAGGTGGTGTGCGTCTTATGAAATGATCGCATTTTTTTTACTTCGCTTTTAGTTGCTTACTATTTTCTACATAGAACAGTTTTATTATGAACTGCTACAAATATAGAAGAAGAAGTTATGTTGAAAATGATATTTTTCAGGACCTCAAAGAGCAATCGAATTACAACGCTAGATGGGAATTTATTTCAAGGCTTGGCTGCTCTTCAACACTTGTAAGTAATTTGATTCCGTTTTAAAAATCACTATGCATTGTAGGTTTTCCGTGTCATAACGTCTCGCAACCCTGTGTATTTTGTTCTTTTATATTTTTTTGCCATGATGTTTAAAGTTTCTTATCGATTTGAGTTATGATAATCCCTTTGATTTCTACTTTGTCATCTATGGTTTCTTATTCACGTAAAATAACATTCTTTGATTGCGTTTCGTAATTTTCCTACAATATGTGTATTTTCCTTTAATAAAATGTTGTCGCTCGTTATAATGTGTGCCAGGAAACAGGAAAGACATAATTTTAATCATGTATACATTAAGTTTTCTTGCATAAAAATACCGTAATCTATGAACATCTTTGACGATTAACTAACATCTTTAGAACAACCAACACATTGTTCTCTAAACTATTTTCATTTGCCGATGTGAATGTGTACGTTTGGTATTTTATCCAGTTATACACATGTGGAAATAAGAGCATATACACTTAACGTAAGAGGAGCCAATTTTAACTTTGTCATTAATAAATCGATCTTGAGGTTGAATGTGGTCACTGACATAAATGTTTCCTAATATAAATTTATCAATATCCTTTGCGATGAACCTAGCTCCAGACCTCAATTAATGACTCATATTTTTGTTGTTAAAATTTGTTTCTTTAAAAGTGTGCTTGTTTTCTTTATCTTTTCCTTTTTATTTATTCTTAAATTGTATTGTGAGAGTTGAAATACATTTTTGGGAACGTTATTTTTACTATTCCGATAATTGAAGGAGCTTTAATGCAAAATATCAAGGAGGATATATATGAGGGTTTTTTTTTAAACTTTAAGCCTTCTGAATTTTGTCTACGAGGGGCTAAAGGTATCAAAGGAATATTCAATCTCACGAGTCAAACAAAACATCATGGCAAAAAAAACAAATTTTAAGACAACAGTATGCAAATCACAACATAGAAAACTAGAGACTTAACAAAAGAAAATATCCAAAATTCGGGGGTTATCTCAGTATTTTGGACGAATAATTAGATCCTGCTTCGCATATCGCATCCGCAGTGTTGCTCATGTGAACACAAACCTAATGATAAGTTTTATTCAGTAAGTCATATTCGGGGAATAGAGGATAGAACTGTGATATTGACAGTAGGAACATATCAATGTAACATTTCCATAGCACCTTCATATGACAAAGAAGTTCAAAGTCGCAGAGGGAAACTGGTTAATATAAAATTGAAGTCACCACCAGACATATCGAGACAACGCTATTTAATGAAATTAAACTCGATTACTTTTTTGTGTCTGAATCGCTTTTTCTAGGTTTACCTTCATAATGAATGCTTTAATACACACATGACAAAGCCTAGGATGTTTAAAATTTGATAAAGCAATCTAATTCAAACATTTTTATGTTTAAGGAACTGGACAGGAATCAGATAACAACACTGGAATCTGATGGTGTGCCGTTACATATATATCTCGAATTTACGTTTATATATGCATGTCATGTTTCACGTAAATTTACACTTTGTGAATGGAATTTCTAAAGTTCTTTATTTTCGAATTTTGAAAAAGTTTATAAATTTTCATAGAAATAAGAAAAAAATATTCTGTTTAATATTTTAAGGTTTCACGTTAAAGTGTAACATTTCTAAGAAAAATAAGATAGCTTTAAATCTTGAAAATCCTCGATTATAAACATATTTTGTCGTCCAAATCTTGTTGATGATTGTCTCAACCTATCAATTATACGAAAACTGAGATAGCAGAATTAGAGAAAGAGAATGCCTGGGTTTTTTTCATATTTGCACCAAACCTTCCAAAAGGGTGTATCATAATCAATCAAAAACTATATCCTCTATTATTAAAAGTGTGTCATCGAACCAAACAAAATCTTTTTTTGTATGTTATGCAAATTATATAAGAATTATCCTGCAGTAACTACATTAACCTACAAAGATGTTCAATGTGTACAGTATACCGAGTAATATTGTTGAGCTAAATGACAAGGCACAAGATCCTTTTTCCTTTGATTGGTAAGTTTTACCTCACTGTATTATTGATGATAACATCAAAAAAAATTGAAGGTATTCATTCTAAGCGGAAATATTTTGAAATTAAAGAAAACATAATTATATGGATTTTTCTTTATCAGGAAACACAGAGTTAGTAGTACAGATGTCACTAAAACCAATGGAAAAGATACACATAGTTGATGACAGTGCATTCTAGAGAACAAATGTGTAAAAGTACCAAGCTACATGAACTAAATTAAGTCAACGTTTAACTTCCATTGTAAATGTTTGTGTATTCTATAATAGTTAGTGAAAAATAGTGAATGTTTCAAAAATAAAATGTACTGTATTGTTGATCGGAGTTCTAGGAAACTTTTTTTTTTATTAAAATGGAATTGATATTGAATTTCCGTAATAATTTAATTGAAAAGTTAGAGCCTACAGTGAATTTTCTAAGTCTTTTGTACATCCCTACTCTGTATTACAACTATATTGGTACACACTCTGTATTACAACTAATATTGGTATACACTCTGTATTACAACTATATTGGTATACACTCTGTATTACAGCTATATTGGTATACACTCTGTATTACAACTATATTGGTATACACTCTGTATTACAGCTATATTGGTATACACTCTGTATTACAACTATATTGGTATACACTCTGTATTACAACTATATTGATATACACTCTGTATTACAACTATATTGATATACACTCTGTATTACAACTATATTGGTACACACTCTGTATTATTGATATACACTCTGTATTACAACTATATTGGTACACACTCTGTATTACAACTATATTGGTATACACTCTGTATTACAACTATATTGATATACACTCTGTATTACAACTATATTGGTATACACTCTGTATTACAACTATATTACAGCTATATTGGTATACACCTGTATTACAGCTATATTGGTATACACTCTGTATTACAGCTATATTGGTATACACTCTGTATTACAGCTATATTGGTATACACTCTGTATCACAGCTATATTGGTATACACTCTGTATCACAACTATATTGGTATACACTCTGTATCACAGCTATATTGGTATACACTCTGTATCACAGCTATATTGGTATACACTCTGTATTACAGCTATATTGGTATACACTCTGTATTACAACTATATTGGTATACACTCTGTATTACAACTATATTGGTATACACTCTGTATTACAACTATATTGATATACACTCTGTATTACAACTATATTGGTATACACTCTGTATTACAGCTATATTGGTATACACTCTGTATTACAGCTATATTGGTATACACTCTGTATTACAACTATATTGGTATACACTCTGTATTACAGCTATATTGGTATACACTCTGTATTACAACTATATTGGTACACACTCTGTATTACAACTATATTGGTACACACTCTGTATTACAACTATATTGGTATACACTCTGTATTACAACTATATTGATATACACTCTGTATTACAACTATATTGATATACACTCTGTATTACAGCTATATTGGTTATACACTCTGTATTACAGCTATATTGGTATACACTCTGTATTACAACTATATTGGTACACACTCTGTATTACAACTATATTGATACACACTCTGTATTACAACTATATTGGTATACACTCTGTATTACAACTATATTGATATACACTCTGTATTACAACTATATTGATATACACTCTGTATTACAACTATATTGATATACACTCTGTATTACAGCTATATTGGTATACCTTTCTTCGTTAACACTCAAGCCTTTACTTGTATAACATTTGTTTCATAGTTTATACTTTATGACTGTCTTTTCAGTATTGTTAAATGCATTTATTTTAGTACTGTTTCAGTCTCTTTTTTTAATTACATTTTAAATATTCAGATGCAGTTCAATAGACACAAGATGAGTACAAAATTATATCTACGTTTATCCACTAGGCTTCCCATTAATATATCCATTTCCTTAATTTAGTTTCGACACAAAATCAAATCAGATTACTTTGAATTGGTTAAGTTCATATTTTTAGACGGGTGATTCAACTTGTGAAGTAAAAACTTGTATAAAGCAAAAGCAATGTCTTTCTTTTTGGATAAGTTAAAAACTTATATTTTCTGTTGTGATTGAAGCGGTCTTTGCTTCTGTTACCTCAGTATTACTAAAAAAGATATGTTCATAGTTATGCGCATATTAAGGGTGTTGAAGTGTGATAAAACATGCATAGTCAGTGCGGTGACGCTTTGCATTTACCCGTCAAATAATGTTCATAACCAATTCTATTGCTTAAATTTAGATATGTGACAAAGTTCTGCGACAAACTTCACAAAAGTAAACTTACCAGAAAAAAATTTCGCACGTCATGACTTACAATTAACTTGTTGGTATAAATTGTTTTGTGAATAGTTCCTCTGGAAAGCGAAGGTAACAATTTTTGTCTTTTTTTTTATAATTAATGTTAAATGCATTTGTTCCTTTTCTTCGCACACTTTCTCAATACTGAACAACTACACTTTGTCTTATTCTAATTCCCGTATTGACACGTTAGCTAAATCTTGATGGCTTGGAAATGTTGATGTGATATTCGTTTCTCGTTTTTTATATAGATTATACCGTTGGTTTTCCCATTTGAATGGTTTTACACTAGTAATTTTTGCTGCCCTTTGTAGCTTGCTGTTTGATGTGAGTCAAGGCTTCTTGTTGAAGACCGTACTTTGACCTATAATGTTTTAATTTTATAAATTATGACTTGGATAAAGAATTGTCTCTTTGGCACTTATACCAAATCTTCTAATATCTATCTATCCTGAACTTCGACAAAAGGTTGTCTCGAAATTGCTTAATAAAACATAAGATAAAACAGCAGAGTGACCAATAAAATTTAACAGTACTAATAACATCAACACCAACACTCGGTACCGATAAAACAGACGACAAAAGGGAGACAAAAACAATGTAAAAGTATATGGTCCGGAAAGCCTACAAGTAAGTGTTCATAGTCTGTGTTTCGGTTTTGTTTAGAGCTGTAAGTGTGTGACCTGGTCGTGTTTCCTTTTTGTTATTACATTGTAAGTTTGTTTTCGCAGTTTTAAAGCCCACTGTTAGTCGCTACTATAACAGTTGTTAGCCATTCGTTCGATGGGTTTGAGCTTTTGATTTTGTCATTTGATTAGGGGCCTTTTTTTTTAAATTTTTCTTTCTAATATTACAATATGATTTTTTTTACGAAAGTTTATTTACTAACACTAATCAATGCATTTGATTTATGCAGGTAAAAGGGAAACAACTTTATTTCAAGAAAACAATTCATTTACCTTTTACAATTATTTAAATGTATGTATGGATAGTCTGCTACATAAACGCAAAATACGTATCATCTGTTTTGATTTCTCAACTGATTGATACTGAACAACTTTGTAACCCTTTTTAAATTTTATGGGCAATAGCATAAACAAATAGTTCTTAATTATAAAAAAAACAAACATAGGCGATGGAGTATACCTAGTGTCTACAGCTCTACAGGTAACAAGCCACTGTCCGTTAAAAGACAATGAATAATAGTGTCTGTCGCTACATAAGTGAACAGTACTGAACTCTTCTAATGTGTCTTTATCGGATACTAACAGTGCTTGTAGGGTATCCTGTATCGACCTTTCGAAAGTCTTGGTCTCGAACATAATAATATAAGTTCCACTTTGTTATGAACTATCTCAAACAGAATGCTCAATATATTTGTGTCATTTTCCAAAAAATCATAACTGGAAAGATCACTCTGTTCAGAATCGACACAAACATTCCATGTTTCTAAAGTCATATCATGGACTTTATGGCTTTTAGAAAATACGAATTTATCAAAATTCTTGATGAGAATAACATTAAATGCTGAACGATGTTCAAAAAAATGTTTTTCAATCCATAGGTCTAGACCAAAAACCTGTTGTAAAGCGGATAATGTATGCAACATGATAATAACATCCGTTCATTTTCCTGGTCCAAATTATATGAGATTGATAACATTTAATTTGCTTGTAAAGCACCTAGCATGTCTAAAGCTATTTCTGTATCACTTTTATAATTTGCAATAGCAAACATCATTGTTTTTTCTAACCTGCTTAAGGCAAAGTTCATCGTGTCAGGTGAAATTTCTAAGTATGTATAATCTGAAACGCATTTAGGGATTTCAGTTTCAGCTAATCCCGAAACAATGGGAACAATAATTGGCTGTTTGTTCTCGTTCCTCATTTTTCCTGTGTCAACAAAACACATATAGCAACTGAGCTTTCAAGGCAGAAAAATCTCATGATACTCACATACAAATCCTTTTGACTCCATCAAAGCCTGTATTTTTCTTATAGAAAAACAATCACTTTTGCAGGTTTTATAAAGGAAAAAACATGCGAAACACTTTCCAAAAGGTAAATATTGCTGGTGAACTTCTGCCAGTTGTCTTTGGGACGCTTGATATCGCGATAAACTCATTGTGTTCGTCTGAAATTAATAAACTATTAATAAAAAAAATGACATTATATGTAAACGAAATTTTGTAATATTTAATCGTTTTAAACACTTAGTCTGTAAGTATTTCTCATGAAACTGTTACAAATTTTCTAGGATGTTGTGGTTGCAGAGGATATGATTTGTAGATCATTTCTTGTTAATTTTGTTTGCTATATGCAAACAAGTTTATGTCTATCTATAAAAGTGTTCAAGATTATCGACTAAAATTGTCATTCTTCAGCTGATTTAAAATATTTATATTGTAAAAAAAACCTTTCCTATTTGAAAACCCACTTGTGTCAAAATGTTAACCCCCACTCCAGTCTTCACTGAGTCTTTCTACCTGAGACTCATATCAGACGAGTTTTAACCGAATGTTACGATATGGTTCTAGGATTGATAGCAGGGCTGACATGGACGGACGGTTTAACACATACTGAAATTACAAATCAAATAATGCTCTTGAAATTAGTCCATTCGTTTATTTAATTTTTGTATTGATTTGTCTATAGTTTATACATTGTAAAGTCTTTCAATGATTCCTTATTATCACATATATTATTCTATGCATTTAAAAGATTAAAAGAGGGTCGAAAGATACCAGAAGCCTCGGTCACACCTTACCGGATAGCTCGAACGGTCGCCTAACGGATAACTTTTTTTTCAATCCGTTCATGTCCGTTAGACGTCCGTTCTCATCCGTTAGACGTCCGTCAAAATCCGTTGCATGTCCGTTAAGCGTACGTTTTATCCGTCGACGTCGGTTCTGTCCGGTGGAAAATTGTGAGCATGTTGAAAACTTTGAACGGACGTCCAACGGATAAAATGTCCGTTGACCGTCCATTAGGCGTCCGTTTTGTACGGTACTCGTCCGTTTCGTTTCCGTTTAGTATTCGTTATGTGTCCGTTATACATCCGTTGGAGGTCTGGAAGATAAATTCACCAACGGACTTCTACCGGACGTATAACGGATAAAACGGATGATGAACGGATCTGAAACGGATAAATGCTAATTGAAAATTTCGCGTCAGAAATGCCAATCATTGGTATGTCAGATTTCTTAAGGTTCATGAATTCTTATTATTCATAATCGATCTTAGTGTATAGGCACGTCTTCACAATCAAGCAGTTCTTATTCAGGCCAGACACTGCCCTTTTGCGGAATTTTGAAGAACAAACCAAAACCAGTTACACAGAAACATTTTGAATATTCATGCGATTTACATGTATTATTATTGTCGCCTTTGATATTTCCGTATATCTTGTTCATCAGTTTTATCCGGTACGCGTCCGTTATGTGTCCGTTTTATGCGTTACTCGTCTGTTGGATGTACGTTAGACATCCGTTTTGTCCGGTACGTGTCCGTTTCTCGTACGTTGCCTATCCGGTGTGTGTCCGTTATGCATCCGTTACACGTCCGTTTTATTCGGTCAGTACACCAACGGACTCCCAACGGATAACAATTTTGTCAACGGACAACTTTTATTTTCGTCCGTTAGGCGTCCGTTCGTGCTATCCGGTAAGGTGTGACCGAGGCTAGAGAAACAATCAAACTCATAGATTAAAAATAAACTGACAAAGCCCTGGCTAAAAAAGAAAAGTACAAAATGTACTATTCTAACAAGGATGTAAAAGTGTCGGATTGAAGTAATATTGCAAGAGGTGTGTTTTAAAGCTGCATAAATTAAAAAAAAAACTCCCAGGCAAATAAAATAAACGGGTAATCCATAAAAACTGACAAAATAGTTCGCTATCAATCAACAAAACAAGAAAAACACAACTGCCATGATCCTGATTTGGTACAGGCTTTTTCCGAAGAAAATAGTTTGTTAAACCTGGTCTAATATGAAGCTAAACATAGCTCTTGTATGACAGTTTTGTTTGGGGTTATATTTTAAAAAAAAATTAGGTGAGCAACGTAAACATAGTCGGAAGTCTGGTAAACGAATTCAAACGAACATTCACGCTTCTTATGATATTGATAAAAAGTCAATAACAAAACTATGCCGGTGACGATACTGATCAAAAGAAGGTTCGAATTATTTAATTAGGTAAACAAAGGTAAACAAAATGGAACCAAACTTAATAAAACTATGTGTGTCCGAAATTGCATCTCAGTATCCACGTGCACCGAGAATTATATGACGGATGCAAAAACACCCTGTCATTTCAAACGTCATACAGTCAGGATTCTACTTCGTCAAAATTATCTCCCCATTACGCCAGTTAATTTTCACAATCGTAGAAAGGGAAGCCATTGTAGGGATGACACACTGCCAATTTTCTCTTGAAAACCGATAAATTTATCCGCATAGCACCATTACGATCCTTATATGTCAGTTGTATTTTAAAAGACAAATGTATCTACTAGCTTATGAGCATCAGTTAATGATCTTGTCTGCATTGATTCAACTTAGAATTATTGTCTAATCGGTTGTCAGGTGGAATTTTTGAAAATTCATAAATATTTAAAAAAAATTCTAATTAAATATTTCGTGGAAGGGCAGACTAGATTTTTTTCGTGGTTGAAGACTATAAACCTTAGTTATCACACACAAAAAATTATTAATTTTCGAAAATATGCATTTTCATCATGCAACTTGAAAGACTGTTGTCAAGTACTTTTAGTAAAAAAAATAGCTATTCGAACACACCTACTCTGTTTTTATGATTCATTAGATAGGTATTTCACTTGACCCGTATATTTCATCTTTTAGTGCCGTTTTTTTTTAGGTTATAAAGATAGAATCTGAAGCGAGATGATGTATCAAATATTCTTGCATTGTACGCTTTCGAGACAAAATATTCAACTCAAACACGCCCTAACATAAAAAATTCATAGCTTTGTCAAATTTGTTAACGTCTTTTCTATTATATTCATGTGTTATGGTAAAGAAAATTAATCACCGCCTTCATTTATTAGATTTGATTTTGTTCAACGTAATCTGTACGATAATTTACGTTTCAAGTTGGATTCAAAACAAACTAGATATATATATATATTATAGTTAATTGCTATTAATAAGTATTGCAATGTGCATTGTCTAGCACGTCGGGCATAGTGCAAGACGATTTGGTGTCACGATAAATCAGTAGCATGAGTTCGAGTCCAGGCCAGGGAAGTACAAAAAATGTGCTTCCAAAAATTTACAGATCTAACATTGCTGTGCTGAAATTTAGACTTGTATATACATAATAAAAGCAACAGCAGTATACTGGTATTCAAAACTCATAAATCGATTGAGAAAAAAAACTTATCCGGGTTACAAACCAAAACCGAGTCGAAAACATCATCTATGAAAGGAAAAAAAGTACCAACAGGAACACCAAAGTGCAACAATAACAAACGTCAACAAACATAGATTTAACTATATGATAACAACTGCCATATTCTGGACTTAGTACAGGACATTAAAGAAAAATAGTGGGTTGAACCTGGTTCAATGACTTGCCTAACCACTCGTTAACCATTAACCTAGAAATCTTGTGACTTGTTATATAATTTTATTTACATTTTAAATGAAAGTTACCTCATTGCACTCATCATTTAAAAGGTGTTTAGTACATTTAAAAGTTTTAAGTTTCTCAAATACACAAGATTGTCATATCAAGTTTTATACATTGTCACTTTAAGTACATTTTATTGTAATATCTATATTGTTGATACGATTGCTTTGGTAGATTGAAACTTGAATAATGGCGGAGAAAGAGAAAAGGTAATTTTTCAAATACTTTCATTTCAAAATAGGAATTTATACCAATACTATATGATCATAAAAAGGCTTAATATTGAAAGAAATTAGGTTATATCTATAGATCCGTCCCGTAAAGGTCAAATTTACTACTGAATTACTATATATTTCCATTTTAATTAATATGTTATAGGTAATTTTTGACATTCATTAAAAAAAACATGTGTGTACATTAAATTGGTTTGGGTCATTCTATTTGAAATATCTAGTTGGGTGTCCAATGTTAAAAAATGTCCTCCGAGTTAAAGTGAACGGGAAAAAACCATACAACTAAATTGATTTGAAATGTATAGAAAAATCATTGTATCTTATAATTATGTATGTTTTGCTAAGTTCCTGTTGTCACAATTTCGTAAAATTTACTGGGTACCCCAAAATATGGGGTTATACGGAGGATCATTACCATAAAAATGATAATAATGCGTTCTTTGTTGGTTGTTTAACTATTTCATGAACATATAAAAAAAGAAGATGTGGTAGGATTACCAATGAGACAACTCTCCACAAGAGATCAAAATGACACAGAAATTAACGTCTATAGGTCACCGTACGGCATTCAACAAAGCTTATACGGCAGTCAGCTATAAAAGGTCCTGAAATGATCATGTAAAATAATTCAAACGAGAAAACTGACGGCCTAATTTATGTACAAGCAAATGAACGAAAAACGAAAATGTAACACATAAACAATCGTCAACCACTGAATTGCAGGCTCCTGACTTGGGACAGGCACATAAATACAGAAAGTGGCGAGGTTGAACATGTTAGCGGGATCCCAACACTCCCCATAACCTCTGACAGTGGTATAACAGTACAACATAAGAACGAACTATAAAAATCAGTTGAAAAAGGCTTAACTCATCAGATGGATACAAATACAAGTGGACGTAGACGAGTACTTGTACATCCGAACAACAAAAAGACACTGTAGGTACAGATCTGAGGGTACTCGCAGTTCACTGACTGCTAGTTCAAAGCCATCAACATTCATAACATGCATTTAAGACTAAATTATCAATCCGTACATCTCCAAGATCCAATGGATTAAGTTTATATATTTACAATAACATAAATAGAAATTGAAAAGTGATTTTAGTAGAAGCCAGTTAGTAGTATAGTAGGACTAAGCTTTTACCCGATTTGAATTTTAACAACTAACGCGCAAGTACCGGTGTATATTGCAGTATGTGTTAATAATTGTAGAAATATAAAATATATTTGTACGCGATACGAAACATAGGAAAAGCTTTGCGGTCCTCGCTAAATCGTCCTGTTTCTAACGCTCATAGAAATAGATTTAAAAAAATTTGACAATGTAGATATATTGTTTATTGACTCTTTATTTACCATGTTTTAATTCCGAATGTTTGCTTTCATTCTATTTAGAAAACAAACATTGAAAAAAAGAAAGGTAGCTTCAAAATATATAATCATATATAAAGGGCTCCGAAAAGACCAATTAATAAACAATCCGGACGGTCTCAGATATGCCAACAATAAAAAAATATATATATATAACAGACAGCCACCAATGACATCCACTGAATTGCAGTTTTCTGATGTTGTACGGCACATGCAAGATATAGCGGGGTTAAGTATTTTTGTAAGTACCAACCCTCGCCTTACCTTGGATGACTGGAATATAGAAATATGGTTACCCTTGGCATTCCTCCGTCCGGGTGTTTAACCTTCTTCAAAGATGACCGTACGATTGGCTGTGCAAAATGTAAGAGTACAGACCGTCCGATCAGAATTGGGACGTTAAATCAGATGCTAGACATAAATGACCCGCAATGTCAAACCACGCTCAGTCAAAATGTCACAATATAAAAACGTAGTTGATTAAGAAATGATTCATGGAAGCCATAGATTTGTTGGAAATTTACATATGGAGTAGACCGTGATATTTGAATTTTATCCTGAGCGTTTTTTCGATTCTAATAGAAAAAATACGGTCATAAAAAAATGAAGTCAGATAAGGTGGGTATGTCATGTCTGTGGCTGTTCTATTTTACCCTCTGTTCGATAACTGTAAACCAAAATCTAATAAATCTGCGTATTACATGAATCATTTCTTCAGTACGAAGTTGAAGAGTATTGAGGACCAAAATTCCTAAACGTTTTGCCAAATACACCTAGTTAGGTTTTTTATTCCTGAGGTAGAAAAGCCTGAGTATTTTTAAAATTCAAAAGTTTTGTAAACAGTTGATTTATAAATATGACCATATCAATGATAACTCATGTCAGCACAGAATTGCTGACTACTGGGCTAGTGATACCCTCGGGGAATTAAAACTCCACCAGCAGTGGCATCGACCCAGTGGTTGTAAATAAACTCAATGACATCATAGATACCAATATTAAATTTTGTATTACGCCGACGCGCGTTTCGTCTACAAAAGACTCATCAGTGACGCTCGAATCCAAAAAAGTTAAATAGGCCAAACAAAGTACGAAGTTTGAAGAGCATTGAGGACAAAAGTTCCTAAAAGTTTTGCCATAACGGCTAAGGTTTTCTATTCCTGAGGTAGAACATTCTTTATGGACTTTCCGAATTGATTTTCCGAATTGATTTTCCTCGAAGTTCAGTATTGTTGTGATTTTACTTTTTTCTTATTTCAAAAATCCAAAGTTTTGTAAACAGTTAACTTATAAATATGACCATATCAATGATAACTCATGTCAGCACAGAGTGCTAAATACTAACTGACTGATAATTTCTTTTCTGAGCACAGTAGAGTGATAAGAAAAATTATCGCTTGAAACTTAGAGTGCATGAGCCGTTATCAATAGAATTAACAACGTCTTCATGTAAGATAACGATGAACAGATCATCATTGTTCATCTCAACTGGATTGCTTTTCTCACTTTAGCCGTCACGGCTCAAACGCGAAAACCAATTTCGTTGACATGACAAACGATAATCTAAAATAATCAGTCAGTAAGAAAATTTCGTAAAATAGCGATAATAATATATATATTATAATTATTTTCAGAAATGTAAGACAATTTTACCCCTTCAATGAATATGAAGGTATGACACTACCACACATGTCACCTACAAAGAAAGATGTAGATAAGTTTATGGGCTCAGTGAGAAACTTTAATTCTCGTGAAACAGATGTCTTAATGTGTTCGGCAATGAAATCAGGTAATATACACATCTATTGTATTTTTAAGGTCAAAAGTACCAAAAGGTAGCGTGCACCTATAACAGTGTTACATGACGATTTGACACTTACTGTAATTTTCTGATTAAAAAAATCAGACGAAGGGTCATTAAATAAAATCATCACCTGACTATTGGATCAGCTCGCTCCCTTGACAATGTGCATAAAAACGTTATAATTTTATTTAAAGACAAATGCAATTTAAAGTTTAATGACTACCATATGCATAGGCCGCCGTAGGTACCAACGTAAACATCATTCTGAAATAATTAAAGCACACAAAACTGAAGAGTCATGTCATTTTAAAAAGTCTGTTAAATATATGAATCACTATAAACCAAAAAAAAAACTCATGTTGAAGGGTTGGAGGGCGGTAACAATCGGTCTGGATCTGTAATGAAATGTGCAAATTTTGAGAGTTGACTATAATTAATGTGTTTGACTTTTCATCAAGATAAAGAAGTGTACGTTTGTGTCCAATATTCAGGACTGTATTTACAAATACAATATTTTTTTTATCGATGCAGTTATTTTTTATTTCGCCATTTAAGGAAAGATAAGTCATATAATAGACCTTTTCAAAAAGAATGAAAAGCGAATTATCCTACTTTTGTAGGAAATATAAAAGATTCTCATTACAAAAACTTTAATTTTTTTAATTTTGAAAGAACATTATAAATGTTACATATTTTATATCAAACTCGATTATTTAATTTTCTAATCTATCATACAAAATTTGGGTTTCCATATCTGAACATTATAAAACCTGATAACGTTGCACAACCTTAAGTGAGAAAGTAAGAACCGTGTGCCATCCTTTCATCCCGTTTTTTTTTAAATGTAAAAACGACACATTTTTGTAAATAAATTAAAAAACAACAACTAAAGATTGAAATTAGACTAAAAATCACTATCAGCACCTTCTACCTTAATCAAAAGGTAAATATACAAAATAGTTCGACACTCACATGTAAGCACCTTCTAACTTAATCAAGAGGTAAATATACAAAATAGTTCGACACTTACATGTAAGCACCTTCTACCTTAATCAAGAGGTGAACATACCAAAAATGTTTGATAGGCTTTTAAAGTATCATTTCAATTCTTTTTTTTTGGTTTTATTAGTTATCAAAATCATAATGTAGTACGCCAGACGCGCATTTCTTCTACAAAAGACTCATCAGTGAATTAATAAATTTGGGATTAAAATATTTAAATATTAAGTTCTATTGTTACGGAAATATTAAATAAACTCTTCAAAAATACCAGGATTGAAATTTTATATTTGCTCCAGATGCGCGTTTCGTTTTCAGTAACGCTTGAATAAAAAAAGTTAATAAGGCCGAATAAAGTTCTAATTTAAAGGGCATTTTGAGGACCAAAAATTCCTTAACTTTTGCAGAATTACAGCTTAGGCAATCTCAATTATCAAAATAAGCGTCTGTCAATGATTTCATTTCGTTAAAGCTTGTAGTTCAAGTATTTTGAGTTTTTTTACATTTGTGTCAAAGGGTCAAATGAGTCAATATTTTGTCAAAGTTTTATGAAAATTAGAACATGTAAAAATCTCAAAATACTTGAACTACGTTGAAATCTTTTAAACTAAACATAGTTTAGAAACGTTTGACATTTTAGATCTAATTCACCCCTTATTTTACTTTGGTTTATGATGCTCAGTTTTTGTTTTTCTTCGAGGTGTTTTGTAGACTGACTTTGGTTTTTCATCGTTTTTTTGGTATTGTTTTTTTTCTTTCATTATTTTATTTTTTTTTACTTTTTGTACTTTTCATTTCTTATTGCCCCCATTACTTCTGCAGTATGGGTACAAATCAATTGTATGTATATGTCAATTTTAAATCATTTTTTTTGTATTCATTGTTTAATGATTTATCAGGCACACACTGGGTGCATGAAATTGTATCCATGTTGTTACACCAGACGACTGAATATAACAGCCATGGTGAATTGAATGATTGTAACTTTGAATGTCAAACTGACTGGGACCGACTGGAGCAATGGAACAGTCCAAGATTCTTCCAAACACATTTACCCTTAATGTATCTGCCAAGAAAGCACGTGGAAAACGGATACAAGATTATATATCTGAACAGAAACCCAAAAGATAGAGCTGTGTCAAACTTTCACTTTATGCATAAAAAAGGAGTACCTGTTGGGTCCTGGAATGATTTTTTTGACAACTTCGTTCTCAATGGTAACTATTTCTTAATTTTGACTATGAATGTTGTGTTAAATAAATATTTATCAACTATACATATCTATACTATTAAACGAGAAGACCTCATTTTGTCTCTCGCTCCTCCTCCTTCCACAATAAATTAATCATCATGCCCCTGTGTCCTAACGGTACCATGCATAGTCGCATTTATCCTCCATTCTTATAATTATTCAGTTTGGGTTATTTTGTGAGAAAAAAAGGCGTCCGGATATTGTTTCTGTCGTCGGACGGACTTTTAAGTCATAAACCAGACTTCCGTTTTAAGAGAGCACTTATTTTTCAATAGTACTTTGGATAGCACAATTATTTTCACGGTTTTCTGTTTACTTTGATCATACATATACTATGAATCAAATGTACTTGCTATTTACTGTTAATTCCAAGTTTACATCTGGAGTATTGAATATTTTAAACCTGGTGCCTTTTATTAGTATTATGCGTGTGTTTCTTTGTCTAATATATTCTCCTATTTATTTGTATTGTAGTCTTGTAATTTTATGTTGTTATTTTAATGTTATATTTAACATTGCCATTAAAGCGGGAGGTTTGTCATGCCACAAAAACAGGTTTAACCCACCACTCTTTTCTTTTAAAAAATGTCCTGTACCAAGTCAGGTATATGGCCATTGTAATTATAGTTCGTTTCTGTGTGTGTCGTTTGTTTTCTCTTATATCTGAGAGTGAATTCACATTACTATAAGACGTGTCAGGTACTTTTCTATCCCAAATTCATGTATTTAGTTTTGATGTTATAATTGTTATTCTCATCGCAGTATATCTAATGCTTAGTCCGTTTCTGTGTGTGTTACATTTTAATGTTGTGTCGTTGTTCTCTTCTTATATTTAGTTCGTTTCCCTCAGTTTTAGTTTGTTACCCCGATTTTGTTTTTGTCCATCGATTTACGAGTTTTGAACAGCGGTATACTACTGTTGCCTTTATTTACAATCCACAGCAGTCGCTGATGTGGTCACTGATATATTATATAAAGAGTCTCTTTTTACTATATCAGTGACTGCCGTGGATTATAGACTAGGAATTGCTAGTAAATAGCAAATACACTTTATTTTTAGTATATGTATGTTCATAGTGTACAGAAAAACAGAAAACAAGCAATAACGGTTTTTGGAAAAAGAGAGGGAGGGATAAAAAAAAATTGTCCTGTCAAAACGGCACCCACAGGCTAAGACTTTTGATAACTTTCATGATATTAGCCAAGACTTTTGATACCTTTCCTGAAATTAGCCAGTCATAAAATATTTTACGAAAATTCATTCTTCAACAGTTTACATACTTTCAACCACGCACTCAAAATTATCGCGATTTCGCGGGTGTGTTCTAGTATATATATAATTGTCGTTACATGAGTAACACAATGGGAGACACATGTGAAGGAGAAAAAAGTAAAACCAAAAATACCGAACTCCAAACAACTAACTCCGAGAAACCATTCTTAATGGGTAGACCTTAAGCAAATGGCACCGCACCATCAAACCCACTCAATATTATCAACCGAAAGGATGACATCTATTAAATTCCTGACTTGGTACAGACATTTTGTTATGTAGAAAATGATTGATTAAACCTGGTTTTATAACTAGCTAAACCACTCACTTGTATAACGATTGCATACAATTCCATTATATTGACAACAATGTGTGAACAAAACAAATAGACATAATAGAAAGATAATAGGAGTACAGCATTTAACAGTGTGTTATAATCCCAATCACTTATAAACAAACAAATATGTCAACAAAGACAAACAAAAAGGCATATAGACAAAGCACAAATTAGCAAAAACGAAAGACAATAATAAAAAAAATTACTTTTTATTCCTGAGCACCATTATTAGTCCTTTACATGTGTAATTCATTATTTTGGCAAATGAATCATTGTCCTGTAGATTTCAATTTAAATTATCACTTGCATAACGATGCTATAAATCATTACACGTCAGTGTAATTGGTGAAGATGAAAAATATACCAAAGGCTAAAAACATATGTATAATCTGAGCTTTTGCAGTTACTGTGTTTGATTCATATTTTTCAACTTAATATCATGTTACCGATTTTAATGGTACTTTTTTTCTATTCATCAATGTGGTATTAGAGTGAAAGAGAAGTAAGGGGATGGGCTAATATTTACAATAATGGCTAAAGCAGCCAAATGAGTATGTACCTGTCCAAATTCAGGAACCTCTTCAGATCTGTTTTCAACAATAAAACAAAAGCCCCCCGTCCCCTAGTCCTCAGTAACACACACATATTTAGATAGCACAAAGAACAACCACTTACATTTGTCCTGACTTCAGAATGGCACACAAATATGTGGTTATAATAGGATTTTTTTAAACTCAAACCTCCTCCTTTAAAATTGTATCGTTTGACATTCATGTGTTTATATAGTTGTAGATATATATATATATATACAAAATTCCATTTTCAAAAGTTAATCAATATTAATGAATATTATAACATTGTGTTAATAAATGCTTGCATTTACAAAAAGCAATCTCAACATACTTTTGCTTCTGATAAGAGTCCATGATACCTTTCATAACTCTTTTAGCAGTCTACTGTATAAAAACATTTTCACACATTAAAATCATAAGCAGTAAAGGAAGACACGACTTTTTGAAATTCCTAGAATACACTGAAAAGAGCAGTATAACAGAGGAAGATTCACTCTTGCCTCACTCTCTTTGTTAGCGATATGATTTTCATCCAAAATATAACAGACGCAACAATTGAAGTACACCAATATAAACTTAACCCATATACAATAAGCGGGGAAAATGAGAATGACAATTTTTAAACTTACATGTAGCTTTTTAAACAAAAGTCACTGCACAAGCTGCACATCACTTGTTATTAAAAACTTTTCAGAGGAACACTAATTCCATAATTTATTTATTTCCTTGTGATAGCATTAAGTAAAATCTTTACCAATTCATTAAATCTACAATCATGCTGCCACAGGTTTTGTTATTATATTACTACATTCTTTGAAAGAGACGTAATCGAAAGCCTGTGTGTAACTTCTTATAAGTGTTCACTACATAATATACTTAATCAGCTAGGGAAACATCAGCAGAAAGGATCATGAGGTGAACATGATGCTATTCCTTGAAACATTTTGACAAATTCCAAAATTGCAAACTCTAGCTAATGCAATGATAACTTTAAAAATTCATTATCTCCCATTTGGAAGGGTTTTGTGCCAGAAAGGGTAAAGAGAAAGAAATTATCACAATTATGAAAAATAAATTGAAATTTATCTTTCAATTCAAAGAATTTATTAAAAAGATATTCTCTAAACAAGCAAAAACAATTAAAGTCAAGCGATTAAAGCAAATACTTGAAGGGAGGGCAAAACTTCTTTCGAAAAAACACACATCGTTAGATAAAAAAGTGTAGAAGTATTATTTTATACTAGACTATATACAAGGAATATGTTCCTCGTAATGGTAAAAAGACTTTCAACAGCCTTCACAAATAAAGAAATACTATATGAACACAAAGAAGAAATATATTGTAAGATGTAATTTCACATTTTTAAGATTCGAACAGATATGTGATTGATGTATTGTACTGATATTCTACTACTGTCAAATACTTTTGATTTCTTGTTTTTAACATTTTTTTCTGAATATTTGTTGTCTTCTTTGAAAATTTCTACATATTTTTAATTTCTATATATTTTTTTAAGATTCTTTTTATGGTGGATGGTTTAGTTTTACCAAAGAATTCGAGAAAGCAGTATCTCAAAAAAGAAATAATATACTACCGATCACTTTCGAAAATCTAATAACTGTGAGTAAAATTAATGAAAAAGCTAGTCATTACAGAATATTACAGAAATAATAAAAAACTTGTAATTGCAGAGAGTCGATAGTTGAGTTATTTGTTTATAACAAAAACAACCCATATTCTTTAATCAATTTTGCTTTACTTTTTACCCTTATTTCCCCAAAAAAAAAAGAATATTGAACTTGATTCCGTTGTCCTGCGATTTGTTGATTAATTTTGTGTATATTCGTATGAATTTGTAAGTAGATTTCTACATGTATATGATACGAACAGGATTACAGTAATCATAAAAAAAAACAGACCACATTTATCGTCTAGTATATATAAAAAAGGAGATTTGGGGCATTGCCAATAAGACAACTCTCCACTAAAAACCAAATGGCACAAACAAATAAAAGCTATAGGTCACAGTACGGCCTTCAACAATGAGCAAAGCTCATACCGCATAGTCAGCTATAAAAGACACCGAAATGACAATGTAAAACAAGTCAAACGAGAAAAATAACGGTATGATTTATGTCCAAAAATGGAACGCAAAACCACCATCTAACACATAAACAAACGACCACCACTGAATTACAGGCTCATGACTTGGGACAGACACATACAGAATGTGGCGGGGTTAACATGTTAGCGGGACCCCAATCCTCCCTTAACCTAGGACAGTGATGTAACAGAACAACAAAAGTCGATACAAATAACATACACATAATAACCAACGTACGACAATGGTGTCACCAGCCCAGTAATCAGCAATTTTATGTCGAAATGAATTATCAGGTCCGAGACCACAATTGTCGTCCCATGATTTTCGTTGTCCACAAAGATAGTCCCTAGTGTTGACAGTGACTGTGGGTTACTTGCCAATATTTTTTTATACCTCTTACAGATTTATTTCTCCATGTTTTATGCCTCAGATTGCAAGTAGGGGGGGGGGGGTGAAATTAAAGGAAAGTAGTGATTTGGTCCAGCTGAAAAAGGTTACAAGTTAGCACTTCGGAAGCTGTCAAAAGATTTCAAGACGCCCTAAACATAAAATTGTCCATATTTTGAGTTAGAGCCGATGAAGTTTTCTATAATTCTAATCTAATTCGTCCCAAAAGTAACACAACATACTGTAAAAATTTCATTGAGAAAGCGCAGGTGGGATTTTTTTGATTTACATTTATATGTTCTAAAAGAAATGCACTGAGAATTAATTGTGGTCTCGGACCATCATTGATATTTTAAAATTTAAGGCCCATTATGCTTTTGACTTCGTACTCTATTTGTTTTCCTTCAAGAACAAAGTAACGACCATCCTATTGCTTTCGTAAATGACGTTCAATATTATTTGAACATCGTTTTGTATTTTTAACATATCCTATATTGGTTTAAAAAAAATTTGTGCATATCCCAAACGTTTTAAAGTCTAGACGTAAGAATGCCATTATACATCCACCGTGCTTACATTGTAAAAATAGAAACACATCATAGGACCTGTTACTGTCAAACTGTTAACATAGCAAATTTTAAAAGCACAATTCCGTATTTTTACGAAAAACGGTATCATTTTCTGCGCCAGATGCGCATTTCGATGTCTCTTCAATGATGCTAGAGGTCAAAATATTTGAAAATCCAAACACATTTAAAAGAGGAAATACTTGAAACCAAAAAGGACAAGAAGGTATAGCCAAATTCGGACAAGGAATCAGAGCTGTACTACATAGGGGAGATATATTCCTAAATTTGAATCCATAAAGATTTAATCTTTAACAGCACAAAATCCGTATTTTTATCCGTATTGTAAATGGATTTAAAAGTGGCAGAGGTATTTACGTGCATTGAAATCTAAAAATAGAAAACTAAGAATAGACAATTCTTCTTTCTATTTAGCAATACACCATAGATCTAGAGCTGTCACCGTCTGTATTATCTGTAAGTAAAATTAACATACCGAGCAATTGAATACAACGAATAACACAAACTTAAGTTTCATTAAGTCATTCAAAGCAAAATATTCGTTTCATTCATTTTGCATGATTTGTCATTTGTGATGACACGTTTTTTTAAATGTTCGAATCACAGACTAGAAGGAAATCTTCTGTTTTCAGAAGTTCCCAGAAAATGTAGATGAGAGTGGTATGTATGCATTTAATTTATTTTCATATTTATTTAACCTTTAAAATGATGGAAACATACACTATGTTTATATAATGCTGCAACTATTATTCTTTTTGAACTTAAAACTTTCAATCGTTTCTGGTAAAATGGCCACTTCGGCTTGATTGAACAAATCATTCTTTGTTTCTTGATTACCTTACACAAATATTGAATTTGATTACATGTGGTCATCTTAACCAGAAATGGGATTTGTTAACCTCTGTTGGACTTTATATGCTAGAATGGGGTAACTTCTGGTCACCTTATTCATATATTGGATTTGATGACCTCTGGTCACCTTATGTAAATATTGGATTTGGTGACCTCTGGTCACCTTATGTTAATATTAGATTTGGTGACCTCTGGTCACCTTATGTTAATATTGGATTTGGTTACCTCTGGTCACCTTATGCAGATTTCAGATTTGGTCATCTCTGGTAATTAACATTTACATGCAACTAGTTGATGTTTTTCATATCATTTGTAGAAAGTTTGAGACAATCAAAGAAAGAGAAAAAAGAAGAAGAACAGGTTTGATATACATTATGGGTTCAACAAGAATATAGAATATTATTACATTAAGTTTAATATATCCATAAAACTTTACACAATGAACATTATCTTTCACGATCATCTACAAACAAATCTAAGAAAAATCCTTGATCTTTCAAATATTGCCAAGAGCATGGACAGTTGATAATTTAGTCAATATTTCTACTTATCCTCATCAGATACTTTTGGATAAATAAAATTGAATTTACTAATACAATTATCATATGTTTATCTTCTTTTTTTCAGAAGTCATCAGAAAATGTAGATGAGAGTGGTATGTATGCATTTTATTAATTGTATTAAACCTTTAATATGATGAAAACATACACTATGTTTATATAATGCTGCAACTATTTTTCTTTTTGAACTTAATACTTGCAATCGTTTCTGGTAAAATGGCCACTTAGGCTTGATTGAACAAATCATTTTTTTTGTTTCTTGATTACCTTACATAAATATTTAATTTGATTACATGTGGTCATCTTAATCAGAAATGGGATTTATTAACCTCTTGTGGCCTTAACATGCTAGAGTGGGGTAACTGCTGATCACCTTATTCATATATTGGATTTGATGACCTCTGGTCACCTTATGTAAATATTGGATTTGGTAACCTCTGGTCACCTTATGTTAATATTAGATTTGGTGACCTCAGTCCACCTTATGTTAATATTGGATTTGGTTACCTTTGGTTACCTTATGCTGATTTCAGATTTGGTTACCTCTGGTCATCAAAACATAAGTCATGTTATGTTTTTTTATCATTTGTAGGAACCTTTTGCCGATTTCGGATTTTGTTATTCACTGGTCATTAAAATTTACAAAAAATGGTCATATGTAGTCTTAGATGTATGATTGTTTTATTAGTTGTTGTTGGCTTTGAACTAGTGAGTACTCTCTGATTTGTACAAATGGTCTTTTTGTTGTTGGGATGTATAAGTGCTGAGCCACTTTCACTCTTTTTTGTTAGATGTTTTTCTATTTGCATCCAGGGACCTATATTAACTGTTAATATAGGTCCCTGTTGTATCCATCTGTTGAGTTAAACCTTTTCCAACTGATTTTTATAGTTCGTTCTTATGTTGTACTATTACACCACTGTCCCAGGTTAGGGGAGGGTTGGGATCCCACTAACATGTTTAACCTGACACATTATGTATGTATGTGCCTGTCCAAAGTCAGGATCCTGCAATTCAATGGTTGGCGTTTGCTGCTGTATTACATATTTGTTTTTCGTTCATTTATATGGACATCAATTAGGCCGTTAGTTTTCTCATTGGCAATTACACCACAATTTCTTTTTTAAATGTTAAGGTTTTTTTTTTTATCATTTGTAGTCTGAAGAGTGTGAAAAAAGAAGAACATGTTTGTATATATCATTGGTTCAGCAAAAATATAGAATACTATAACATTGCATTTACTATATTAGTAACACTGAACAGAAAGAATGAACATTATCGTCCATGATCATTTAAAAATAAATCTTAGAAAATAATTGAAATTGCTTTTTTTGGCCGATCAATGCATTTGAATGGGAGCATATAGCTGGAACCCCCCCCCCTTTTACTCTGGGTTAGGAACCCCCCTTTTTAAAATGGCTGGATCCGCCCCTGCATTTACATTCGATAATTAAGTCAATTTATACGTATCTTCATTAGGATAAATCAGTTGATTTCCTATACGATTATTTAATATTTAACTTCTTTTTTCAGAAGTCAACAAAAAATGTAGATGAAAGTGGTATGTATTCATTTTATCATTTTTTTAAAGTATGATGGATAGGTTCATTAAGTCTATATGATACTGAAACCAAATTTCTATTTAAACTTAAAACTTGTTATCGATCGCTTTAAAATCGCTACTTAGGTAAAACAAAAATCTTTTTCTTTATATATCTGGTCACCTTATGCAGATATTAGATTTGAGGACCTCTGGTCACCTTATGAAGATATTGAATTTGGTTATCTCTGGTCACCTTATGCAGATATTGGATTTTGGGACCTCTGGTCACCTTATGAAGATATTGGATTTTGTTAAATCTGGTCACCTTATGCAGATATTGGATTTTGGGACCTCTGGTCACTTTATGCAGATATTGGATTTGGGGACCTCTGGTCACCTTACAAGATATTGGATTTGGTTAAATCTGATCACCTGATGCAGATATTTGATTTTTGGACCTCTGGTCACCTTATGCAAATATTGGATTTGGGGACCTCTGGTCACCTTATGCAGATATTGGATTTGGGGATCTCTGGTCACCTTATGCAGATATTCGATTTGGGGACCTTTGGTGACCCTATGAAGAAATTGGATTTGTTATATATCTTGTCACCTTATGCAGATACTGGATTTGAGGACCTCTGATCACCTTATGAAGATATTAAATTTGGTTACCTCTGGTCACCTTATGCAGATATTGGATTTGGTTAAATTCGGTCACCTTATGCAGATATTGAATTTGGTAGGTAAGGAATTGTGTATGGATCGAAAGGAACAATCAAACTGAAATTTGGAGAACAAACTGACAAAGCTGGGCAAAAAAATAAAAAAAGATGGAAAGTCAAAACTGCAATCATTATAATTCAATATAGAAAAAATCAAACTGAATAACATAAACCCCACCAAAAACCAGGGTGGTCTCAGGTTATCTAGAATGGTTAGCAGATCCAGCTCATTATGAGGTGCCCATAATATTGTTCATGCTTGAGTTTATGATCCCTTGGTATATTACTGTATCATTAGAAATCATATGTCTACTGAATCATATACATGTCGCTTTGTCAATCTGTAAGACATTTTTTTAAGTTGTAAAAACTTTCATAACGGTGCTTAATATGTCTTATTACATATATTTGTTAGCTTAACTGCAGGAAAAGATCACAACTGTATCTCACTTTATTTTCAGGTGATGTTGACTATCAAGTACAATCCTTAAATACTTTAACCGAGGCTCTTGTCAATAAAGAAGTAACAAAAAAGGCAGTATGCCGAAAAATGAAACATCTGCCCAAAAAAAGGGTGACATTGAAAAAACTAAGTAAGTGTTTGAGGGGAATTCAATTATTCAGATTTTACGAACATTGGATCTATAATGGCTACAAAAGCAATCGTCTTCTTGACATCTTTATTACATACTAAGAGTATGGAATAAAATACACAATAGAAAATGCAAACATCTAGATTAACATGAAATATATAAAACATACATTTTCCAAATACCATGATCATTATGTATTCATCTTCTAAACAATCAATAATAAACTGAGTATTCTCATCTCTTCAATTAATTGCTTATCTGTTTCAATAATTATTCTAGACTAAATTTGTAACAAAATTCAGATCATAAATTCATAATCAAGTCTATAATGCAATCTATCTTTTTGTACTCGAGGTCTACAAATGTATATATAGAAAATGAACAAGTGTGTTAACTGCGAAAGGAAATGTGTAGTTATCATTTTAATATACAGAGAAATGACACATCATAAGTAATTGAAAAAAAACATGATTCAAACACAAACATACTACCAGCCGTTCAAAAATAGATTTTGTTTGAATATAACTATATGGACACGGGGATTATGTCAAAGAGACACCAACCCGACCAAAACGTAAAAAACAACTCAAGTTTGTGCAAGTTTCATATTTCTCTGTGTACTAAATAATAAACTTATCAAAGCAAACTGACATGCAATCAATCATTTTAAAATTATTAGCATCGTTGGAATACTAACTATAAAATCATATACAATCTACTTCTTACTGGTCATAAACTTGAAACAATCCACACTACAATTTTATCGGAAAGCTAGGTAGATCAATTGACTTATAATTATTGATGTACAAATTACTATTTAATTTGGCCTTACAATTCGACTTCGTCCTATGTTTTATTGTTGATATGTATAACATTGCTTTTCTCATTTATTTTTCAACGTTTTAACATGCTCTATTTTAATGTAGCTAGGAAACATTTGAAATTATTGAATACAATTTTTGTTATAAAGGACATAAATTAAGCATTATAGTACCAACATATTAAAACATTTTAAAAAGAATATTTAGGTCAATGAAATAAAATGCATTCTTGTAAAGTCTTTTCTTTGTTTAGATTAAATGATTCTTATTAAAACTAGAAGCATTAAAATGGTGTCATTGTATAAAATTATGTAGGTAAAGAAATGTCCTGTAATCATAAAATTGCTGTCTTAACTTATATTTGCAGAGAAATTATTGGCCAGGTTATAGGCGAACTAAATAAAATAAATGTTAACAAGGCAATGCATGGGAAAGTTCTTTGAGGCCTTTTGGAAGACAATAGAGACAATGTTGCCAGGAAATGATTTATTAGACACATCACACGTATTATCTTAACTTAAAACATATTTGATCATTTGCTTAAAAAATATAACCTACTTGAGACAGCAAACAGACCTAGACCAATGTAATAATTAGCCAATGTATCTGCTTGACAAAATCTTCATTAGGAATAGGTATTTGTTGTATCAAATTATATACATTTGGTAACATCAGTATCTTTGCAAAACATTTCAAGAGCAAACTGTATATGTACTACTTTTAAAGCCTTTAGGCACCAATGTAACATATAAAACTTTTGAATGAATATCAAGAAAAAGCAGTTTTTCAAAATCAGTATAATATTTCATTATTTTTTTCATTGAAATGGTTTACGAATGAATCCTTTTTATCTGTGGGTAGATTTAAAACTGCCATCATCATTAACTGTACGCCCCCGTTTATTTTCAGAACACACTTTCGTCTTACTGAATAGTCATGATCAGTTTTTAAACTTTTGGATTTCTGCTTGGAAACAGCAGTTGTTGCTTTCGCTTTCTTGTTGTTTTGGAAAAGTTGGTTGTCTTACAAATATGTAATGCCGTTGTGAGTGCTTGTAAAATAGTTTTCTTTTTTTTTCACGTCAATTGTCTGAAATTTTTTATTGTTTACATATATATTGATTTCCTTAATTTTTCTTTTAATAGCCTGGTCGGTTGTTTCTTTGTCTTCCTTTAATTGTTGTCTTGTTTCATCAATTGAAGTAGACTCTATGTCAGGTGATGGAACTACCATTTTTGCTACCATCACACAAAAACAATGTATACCATGGCTATTGGCAAAACATGTACATTTGAATGAGGTCAAATCAACAACTGATACATTTCCCAATCTGGACAAAACCTCTACCTGGTTGTTATCTCTGTCATAAAAATATTGTTCTGCATTAAATACATTCATTGCTTCTGATCTGCGCTCTACAGTGAAGTCGATGTTCCTTTTAGAAGCAATCAATTCAGCTAAATGAACATGCTTACACATTCCTGAAAAATTGTAGAGAATGGAACATAAATAAATGCATTGTACCTTTATGGTTTACTTTCAATTGTACAAACTTTAAACAAAACCACCAATGAACATTCAGTAAAGATTTACTTAAATTGGATCGCATTGTTTTAGACAAGTTGATGAGGCAAATGATTAACCTGATGACGGTTGATAACGCCTTGTTAGAAGACAAAAACAATCAAAACCGAGGAGACTCATAAAACCAAAAGACATTTACAACAACAGTAAAAAAACAATAATAAACAACACGAACTCCACTATAAATCTGAAGTAAAATTAGGTGCTCCAGAAGGGTAAGCATTTCCGGGACCATTTACGGCACCCGAAATTAATTATCTTGATTTCAACAATTCATACTTGATGGTGTACTTTTAAACATTGTTGAACTGCCTTAAGATAATAAAAAAAACTTACCTCTTGTTGTTGCAGCTGGACAGTTACACACTACATTGACACTGTCCACATTATAAATCGTCCCAAATGCTGTCTGTGATAGAACAGTGCATTCTGTGGAAGAAGTCCATTGCACAGTTTGGTCGAGTCCTGCCTTGAGCATATTCTCTGCTATCAATTTACTTTTGTCTTCCCTTTGTCCTCCCATATTTTTCAGGCGACCAATCTTGTCGAGTTCATCTAGATAGCTGAAATTACGATCTTTTTTATTTATTTTTGATTATGAAAACATAATTCAAAGATCTATTAATAAATTATTTCTTAAAAAATTGAATTCACATTATTTAATACGCAATGTATTTGCATCTTAAATTGAAATGATCTTTCTTATTTCAGACGATTCAAGTGAACGATAAAAAGAACAGGATTGTGACAATTTAAACTTACTTACTCATAAAACATAGTTACATTTCCATGGAGTAGGATTAGTAAGTCCTCTACTCTGCTATTGGCATATCCACCAAGGAAATGGTATTTCATGCCCAGGAAAAACCTGAAAATGAAAAAATGTTAATGAATTTTAATTTATGATTTATGTTTGAATGTACAAATAGAAAGTACATAAGATTTTAATGTGTATACATTTGAATGTTATAAGTATCATTATATTTTTTCTTTTAATGTTCTCATACACATCAGGTTTTGCTAGACTACATTTTTTATTTTGTCTGCTTTTATGTAATTATCGACTTGCATTGACGATTATGATATTTGTATTAAATTTGCATAACCCTATCATGAAAGAACGGCAATAATCTCTCCGTATAGTTAAAAATTGTATAGTTTATATCATTTTAAGTCTTTTGTTACCCACGAAGAAGTAGGATTTAGACAAAGTGTAACACTTTCTATACTTCAGGTCATAAAAACAGAGACAGTTCAGAAAATTTATCCCCAAAATAAAATATACTTAGTTACTATTATCAAACAGATAATAATTAGATGATGCTTAAAATTTCGATCGTGTAATATATAAGGTGTATAGTAATAAAATGTATTAATAACATTTCAACTAAGTTATTTGTATCTTGATCTTCATAAAAAAATGTCTTCCATAGTTGACCCATCGACATCCCCACTTGTCAGTACACCAGTTGTCTAACAAGTAGTCTGTTATTTGTTTCGAATGCATCTTCTCTTGCAAAATTTGAACTTTTTGAGAAAAGTCTTCTTTCTGATGAAAAATTATATTGACACATTTCTTTTGAGTATAGAAACAGAATTTATAGATTAAACACGCATGTACTCATAAGCATTGTACATTTATAGGTAAGATCTTTAAATCGCATTAAGCATTTCTTTGTACTTTCTAAATTATTGTACTGATATAATTCAATAGAGATTCATTGCTATATGTTTTACTGGGTTTTTTTTTTTTTTTTTTTTTTTTTTTTTTTTTTTTTATCTTTTATCAACCAAAATTCATTGATTGTATTTTTTTATTATTATTATTGCGTTTTAATTGACTCATTTTGAAAAATCTTGTTGATATGATTTATCATCTTTTGATATTCAAACAATTACAATATTGGAAAAAGAGAAAAAGATCCTACTGATGTCTCATTTCTACAGGGATTTTTCTTATAATATTAACATATCAATAACCAATCGTGTTTCATTGTGAGGCAACAAACTCGTGATTAATTTTTAAAAACAATGTTTCACATCCTCTGCATATAAGACTGTTATAAAAAAAATATCAGATTCAGGTCCATTTATACTATGTAAATTAACATTCACCTAGTACATATTTAATATTCGAATACATTATTTGAATTTGTCAGGACCAACTCAAAATTACTGACCAATTTGAAAATTATTCTGTTTCACTGTGGTATCATAGGTTCATTATATTTTATTTGTCTTAACTAGCACGTTTGATTACCTTGGTACATATTTTCATAGTTCTGATATAGTCAATAACTTTTTTTCTGGTTTGTGCGTGCATGGGTCATGATACACCAGATTCTTTTTTATTCAAAAATCTGTACACAGCCTGTAAACCAAATCATTTATATTTAGTTCATGTCTTAAAGATTTCTTGATAATAATAACTTAATATTGTCTTCAATATATCATGACTAATTATTTTTCAACAAGATAATATTTGATCTATGAAAGTATTAATGCGAAAGAGTTGATTTATTAAATCAAAACTGACCTCAGGCTTATAAACAAAAACAAGATATAAAATGTTAAATCCAATGCAATTAATACCTATTGATTCAATAGAGTGAAATTTCACAGAATAACTCTCATTTAATAACTGATTTTTTCCCCATAAAGAATAAGGTAAAATGTATGATACATATATTGAATGATATAATACCTGTAAAACATGAAACCAGCAAAGTAAAACGGAGCTGTTTGTGAATACTTTATTAATTGCGCTGATTTCTTTGGTATCTCTGTCTACCATAAAAGATCTAGTAAACAAAATGTAACACTGCAGTCAGGAGCCTGTAATTCAGTGGTTGTCGTTTGTTTATGTGTTACATATTTGTTTTTCGTTCATTTTTTTTACATTAATAAGGCCGTTAGTTTTCTCGTTTGAATTGTTTTACATTGTCTTATCGGGGCCTTTTATAGCTGACTATGCGGTATGGGCTTTGCTCATTGTTGAAGGCCGTACGGTGACCTATAGTTGTTAATGTTTTTGGTCTTTTGTGGATAGTTGTCTCATTGGCAATCATACCACATCTTCTTTTTCTATAGTATCAACAATTTGTATCTCATATTGGTTTTATTCTACAATACTATTTGTTAATTTGTAAATAATTATGTAAATTCTTATTTTTTTATATCAATTTTTAGATTCTCAATTTGTGATTGAAAAGTTTGGAAACAAGCCCAACAAAGCTTTAATTATTATGTTATATGTAAATAAAGGCAACAGCAGTATACCGCTGTTCAAACTCATAAATCCATGGACAAAAATCAAAATCGGGGTAACAAACTAAAACTGATGGAAACGCATTAAATATAAGAGGAGAACAACGACACAACACTACAATGTAACACACATTGAAACGAATGTAAACTATGAATTAATCTTACATGCTCTGGTTTTATGGCCATCCATAGATCACTCTCAAAAGTTTTTAAGGAAATTGATGTTTTTTGTAAGTTTCATTAGTCCATGAGATAAATAATATTATGCAAAATTATTTATCTAATATTCTTTGCCAAAATTCAACTGAAATTGTTGTTGACCTTATTGTATTAATTTTGATATGCTAGAAAAAATGTTTCTTTAGATGAATCTTTCAAAGCATTGTCTATTGGTCAATTGTCAAATAACTATCACTGCAAGAATATGTGAATAATGTCATAGTTTAACCTGTAATTTTTACAGACAAATTAATTAAAAGATATAATTGAATGGCCTTTATTTATCTTTTATATCCATATCAGATTTGGTGTTGACTCCGAATAATGTAACTAATTGTAAACAAATAATAAGACGAAAATGAAAAGTGTTAATAAGCAATGATATTGAATTCGAAATATTGTCAACTTTGATACCCACAAACTTTGGATAGAAATCAAATCCATGATTTTCAGCCGTAGTCTTCAGAGATCTCAGAAATATTTTGACAACTTCACCAGTATCATCTGACGAGATACAATACGAAAGAGGAGTGTCCCGGCCTTGCTGTCCATCTCTTGCAACAAGAGCATATAATGAATAACCATAGGCAGTTAATAATTAAACAAACAAAAAATATGCTGTAAGTTTATTGTCACACAGTTCATTTTTTTGCTCACCTGGCCCAAAGGGCGAAGTGAGCTTTTCTCATCACTTGGCGTACGTCGTCCGTCGTCTGTCGTCCGTCGTTAGCTTTTACAAAAATCTTCTCCTCTGAAACTACTGGTCAGTTGACCCCTTTAGGAGTTATTGCCCTTTATAGTCAATTTTGAACCATTTTTCGTAAATCTTAGTAATCTTTTACAAAAATCTTCTCCTCTAAAACTACTTGGCCAAATTAATCCAAACTTGTCCACAATCATCATTGGGGTATCTAGTTTAAAAAATGTGTCCGATGACTTGGCCATCCAACCAAGATAGCCGCCATGGCTAAAAATAGAACATAGGGGTAAAATGCAGTTTTTGGCTTATAACTCAAAAACCAAAGCATTTAGAGCAAATCTGATGAAGGGTAAAACTATTTATAAGGTTAAGATCTATCTGGCCTTAAATTTTCAGATGAATCGGACAACCCGTTGTTGGGTTGCTGCCCCTAAATTGGTAATTTTAAGGAAATTTTGCTGTTTTTGGTTATTATCTTGAATATTATTATAGATAGAGATAACCTGTAAAAAAAGCAATAATGTTCAGCAAAGTAAGATTTACAAATGAGTCAACATGACTGAAATGGTCAATTGACCCCCTAAGGAGTTAATGTCCTTTATAGTCATTTTTTATCAATTTTCATTGGGCCAAGTTCATTATAGATAGAGATAAGTGTAAGCAGCAAGAATTTTCAGTAAAGTAAGATGTACAAACACATCACCATCACCAAAACACAATTTTCTCATGAATCCATCTGTTTCTTTTGTTTTATATTCCCATATACCAAGGTGAGCGACACAGGCTCTTGAGAGCCTCTAGTTTTACACGTATCAATATTGTAAATTGAAATTTCCATGATTATATATAAGTATATACCTTTATATGTAGCATCTAAAAACACCACATTTTCTGCTAGTTTCATCATTCTCTTTCTTTGTGCTTCATTCTGGTAAATGATTTCTAATGGCTGTACTCCTCTACAATGTAAATGTTACATATTTAATGTCCAGAAGTATGAGTATAAATTATATATTTCATGTTGAAATCATGTTCATGTAATGGAAGACAAGACGACAAACTAGCTACATTGTACTCATATTAAATAACCTCAATTAAAACTGAAAAGACAAAAATGTAAAATCTATTGACAAAATATATGACTTGTGAACAACACAGAAAACACTCAAAAGGATAAAAACCAAAAATACAAAGCATCTATTATAAAAAGTCAGATATACGTTCAGTCTACAGAAAACTCATCTGTACAGCTCTCATTGAAACATTTTACGCACAAAATCATATACGAAATTGGACAGACGAGTACTATAAAAAAGATGTCATTTGAACATAAGGCAATCCAGTCATGTCTGAAGAACAAAACAGAGTATCAATCAGTAATTTCTGAATTACTCTTTATCAGCATTATGCTTATATCAGTCATTAAAATTTACAAAAGTACATTATTATATAAGAATAATTACTCTTTCAATTCGTGGTAGAAAATTATCTCTTCCTTCAGTATTTGTGTGCATAGCTCGTGTACAGCTACAGCATCATTCTGGTGAATTCTAAAACAAATGAGGAAATATAAAATTTAACCAACTTTTGTAGAAATATCATAGATCAATACCAGTACTGATGTGTACAGAACCAATGTCAACAGTACATCTGTATAATTTGACCAGAAAACACCAAAGTTTATTTATTGTGTAAAGTGCATAATTAAAATCAGATTGGTAAAAAGATTAAATGGTGAATAACTCTAAATAGCTATATAAAGTAATGATTTAAACAGACGAACCATTGGGTTTGCATACAGTGCATCAGTTTAAATGACAACGAACCAAAGTCTGTATCTATGAATGTGATTGAGGTAACCAACGTCAATTCCAGTGTAAGGTACTAAATACCAAATGCTCTTTACATTTAACTTTACCAAAGTATGTAGATGTAACAAGACGGAACCAAGGATATACTTTGTGTGAAGCTATCAATATTTTTAAATTGTCCAGATGTGACCAAAGTTGCGGTGAACAGTGGTAACCAAAGTCAATATATGTGTACGGTTTCAAAAGGAATATAGAGTATATACATATCTAAAATAGACATAGGAAACACAAGTATGTTTAAGGTAGCCCTAGTCAATATCTGTGTATCATTATATATTATATGTTTAAGGTGACCAGAGTTAACAAAATGGTGAAAAGTGATCATCAAATTCTGCAAACATTTAAGGGTACAAGTGGCGACCCAGGTCCATATCTGTGTTAATTAACCAGAGGTTACCAAAAACCTTATATGTTGAGTGTTATCAGAGGTAGCAAAGTCTTTGTCTGTGTACGTTCAATATAAAGATTTGGTTCAAATAATCAGAGGTAACTTAAGTCCGGATAATGGTTATTTTTCGATGACTGAATGCGTAGAGACAAAGCCTGTTTCTTTGGGTTTTTGACAAGAACAAAGTAGTAAGTACATATTTTAAGTAAATCTTTTGATTATGTTTTGATACCTTTTATCCATTTTGTAACGTTGACATATATTCTTAATGTCAACTGGTGTCAGATAGTATCTTCTATCGTGCACATCAAAATGCCTTTGATCTCTAGCCCATTTCCATGCTTTGCACAATATTTCCATTGTTTTTTTCCCCTATTGATAAAGAAATAGAAATTAAATTCGTCTGAATTACAATTCATTTCAAATTTAGTAAAAATCTTTTTGAGGTTAAGGATTTTTTCAAATCAGCACAAAATATGTCGTTGTATCAATATATGTCATTGTATCAATATATGTCTTCTGGAATATTTTATCATCAATGCTATTCAGCTTCAAACTTGTTTTTTTTTTATTAAAATATTTCATTCAAGCGTCCGATATTTATGTAGATGCATTAAATGACTCTCTGGCAAGCCAATTTTATCCTAATCATGTTATTCTTGATTTATTTCTAACCTATTCATTAATTATAATCTTTGCAAATTATGAAAAAAATGCGCCGGAAGAAAATAATCTACGATATTTATGCATGGTGTTTTAAGATAAATAATTTCATATCTGTGTATGGTGACCCGAGGTAACCACATTCAAAACGAGCCAAAACGAGTCAATTGCTATATATATATTTGTTGACAATGGCAACATAATTCAATAAAAAACCATATTCAAAGTTTTGGTTGGGTGACCAGAGGTAATCATATTCAATATCTTTGTAGGGTGACCAGAGGTAACCATATTCAATATCTTTAGAGGGTGACCAGAGGTAACCACATTCATTATCTTGGTAGTGTGACCAGAGATTACAAAAATAAACATCTAAGTAGGTTTAATAAAGGTACCTACATTCAATATTTATGCATGGTGTCTAAAGATAAATAATTTTATATCTGTGTATGTTGAACCGAGGTAACCACATTCAAAAAAGGCAATTGCTATATATATTTGTTGACAATGACAACATAATTCAATATATGTGTACAGCGACCAGAAGTTACTATATTGATTATATTATTTATGAATTGTAACCATAGGTAACATAAGCCAATTTATTGTAGGGTGACTAAAGGTGTTTCAATATCTGTGTAGGATGACCAGAAGTAACCATAGCCAATATCTGTGTGGGTGACCAGAGGTAACCAAGTTCAAAATCTGTGTAGGGTGACCAGAGGTAACCATAGTCAATATCTGTGTAGGATGACCAGAGGTAAGCATATTGATATATGTAATGGTTTACCAGAGGTTACCTTTTTCAATATTTGTGTAGGTTGATCAGAGGTTATCACGTTCAATGTATGAGTAGGGTGACCGAAGTTTACAAAATTAAATATTTAAGTAGGCTAAATATAGGTAACCAAATTCACTTGTCGCGAGCAAAATTGATTGTTTTTTGCCGCAGGCGAAAAAAAAATTTGTCCAGAAAAAAAAACCATAGCCCCAACCCCGCCCCCCAGAAAATCAAATAGTTGCTGCCTAACCAAATTTTATATCTGTGTATGATTAGAGGTAACCACATTCAAAATATGTGAAGGGTGACCAGAGGTAACCCCATTCAGTATTTGTGTAGGGTCACTTGAGGTATTTAAAGTTCATATATGTATAGGATGACCAGAGGTCACTAAATTCAATATTTTAGTAATACATGTATAATTAATTGTATAAAAACTCTTCCACAGTCATCAGTACACTTTCATTATTACCGGACTTACGAAAGAACTCACACGATGGGAGCGTTCAAAACATCAAACCTCACTCACATGATTAAGAAGATTCCTGTTGTTCCTTACTTTTTTAATGTTGTTGTGAATGTCTTTTGGTATATCTGTTTACTTCTTGGTTTTGATTGTTTTTGTCTTAGTAGGGTGACCAGAGATTACCAACATCAAGACCGATTTAATGTGAAAAGAGGTAGTAAAAGCCAGTATATACGTTTTTTACCGAACCTAACTCAATTAAAAGTATGTGAAAGGTGTCCAGATATAACCGTGATCATTATCTGTGTAGGATGGCAAGTTTATAACTAATTCAAAAATCTGTGTAGGGTAACCAGAGGATTCCATATTCAATATATGTGTAGGGTGACCATAGGTAACCATATGCAACATCTTTGTAGGATGACTAGAGGTAACCTTATTCAATATCTGTGTAGGGTGACCAAAAGTAACCATATTCAAAATTTTGGTAGGTGACCAGAGGTCACCACAATTAATTATGTAAAAGGTGACAAGATGTAACGAAATTCAATATCTGTGAAGGCTTGCCAGGGTAACCAGAGGTAACCAAACTCAATATCTTATATATAATTTTTAGGGGAATTCAATACATGTGTTGGGTGACCAGAGGTAACCAAATTCAATATCGTATAATTTTTAGGGGAATTCAATACATGTGTTGGGTGACAACAGGTAACCAATTTGAATATATGTGTAGGGTGACCAGAGGTTACCACAGTTAATTATGTAAAACGTGACAGGATGTAACAAAATTCAATATCTGTTTAGGGTGGCAAGGTTGGCCAGAGGTTACCGAATTCAGTGTCTTATAATTTGTAAGTAAATTCAATATATGTAAAGGGTGACCAGAGGTTACCAAATTCAATATATGTGTAGGGTGACCAGAGGTCACAACAATTAATTATAAAAAAGGTGACAAGATGTAACGAAATTCAATATCTGTGATTGGTTGCCGGGGTGACCAGAGGTAACCAAATTCAATATCTTAAAATTTTTAGGGGAATTCAATAATGTGTTGGGTGACCTCAGGTAACCAAATTCAATATATGTGAAGAGTGACCAGAGGTCACCACAGTTAATTATTTAAAACGTGACAGGATGTAACAAAATTCAAAATCTGTTTAGAGTGGCAAGGTTGACCAGCGGTTACCAAATTCAGTATCTTATAATTTGCAGGTAAATTTAATATATATGAAGGGTGACCAGAGGTTACTAAGTTCAATATATGTGTAGGGTGACCAGAGGTCACTGCAATTAATTATGTAAAAGGTGACAAAATGTAACAAATTTCAATATCTGTGAAGGCTTGCCAGGGTAACCAGAGGTATTTACCAAACTCAATATCTTATATATAATTTTTAGGGGAATTCAATACATGTGTTGGGTGACCAGAGGTAACCAAAATCAATATCTTATAATTTTTAGGGGAATTCAATACATGTGTTTGGTGACAACAGGTAACCAATTTGAATATATGTGTAGGGTGACCAGAGGTCACCACAGTTAATTATGTAAAACGTGACAGGATGTAACAAAATTCAATATCTGTTTAGGGTGGCAAGGTTGGCCAGAGGTTACCAAATTCAGTGTCTTATAATTTGTAAGTAAATTCAATATATGTGAAGGGTGACCAGAGGTTACCAAATTCAATATATGTGTAGGGTGACCAGAGGTTACAACAATTAATTATAAAAAAAGGTGACAAAATATACCGAAATTCAATATCTGTGAAGGGTTGCCGGGGTGACCAGAGGTAACCAAATTCAATATCTTTAAAATTTTTAGGGGAATTCAATAATGTGTTGGGTGACCACAGGTAACCAAATTCAATATATGTGATAGAGTGACCAGAGTCACCACAGTTAATTATTAAAACGTGACAGGATGTAACAAAATTCAAATCTGTTTAGGTGGCAAGGTTGACCAGCGGTTACCAAATTCAGTTAAATTCAATATATATGAAGGGTGACCAAGGTTACTAGTTCAATTATGTGTAGGGTGACCAGAGGTCACCAATTAATTATATAAAGTGACAAATGTAACAAATTTCAATATCTGTGAAGGCTTGCCAGGGTAACCAGGGTAACCAAACTCAAATCTTATATAATTTTTAGGGGAATTCAATACATGTGTTGGGTGACCAGAGGTAACCAAAATCAATATCTTATAATTTTTAGGGAATTCAATACTGTGTTGGTGACAACAGGTAACCAATTTATTATATGTGTAGGGTGACCAAGTCACCACAGTTAATTATGTAAAACGTGAAAGGATGTAACAAAATTCAATATCTGTTTAGGGTGGCAAGGTTGCCAGAGGTTACCAAATTCAGTTCTTATAATTGTAAGTAAATTCAATATATGTGAAGGTGACCAGAGGTTACCAATTCAATATATGTGTAGGGTGACCAGGTACACAATTAATTATAATAAAAGGTGACAAAATATACCGAAATTCAATATCTGTGAAGGGTTGCCGGGTGACCAGAGGTAACCAAATTCAATATCTTATAATTTTTAGAGGAATTCAATAATGTGTTGGGTGACCACAGGTAACCAAATTCAATATTGTGTAGAGTGACCAGATGTCACCACAGTTAATTATTTAAAACGTGACAGGATGTAACAAAATTCAATATCTGTTTAGGGTGGCAAGGTTGACCAGAGGTTACCAAATTCAGGTAAATTCAATATATATGAAGGGTGACCAAGGTTACTAGTTCAATCTATGTGTAGGGTGACCAGAGGTCACCACAATTAATTATATTAAAGATGACAAGATGTAACGAAATTCAATATCTGTGAAGGCTTGCCAGGGTAAACAGGGGTAACCAAACTCAACATCTTATAATTTTTAGGGGAATTCAATACATGTGTTGGGTGACCAGAGGTAAAACCAAATTCAATATCTTATAATTTTTAGGGGAATTCAATACGTGTGTTAGGTGACAACAGGTAACCAATTTCATTATATGTGTAGGGTGACCAGAGATCACCACAGTTAATTATGTAAAACGTGAAAGGATGTAACAAAATTCAATATCTGTTTAGGGTGGCAAGGTTGACCAGAGGTTACCAAATTCAGTATCTTATAACTTGTAGGTAAATTCAATATATGTGAAGGGTGACCAGAGGTTACTAAGTTCAATATATGTGTAGGGTGACCAGAGGTCACCACAATTAATTATGTAAAAGGTGACAAGATGTAACGAAATTCAATATCTGTGAAGGCTTGCCAGGGTATCCAGAGGTAACCAAACTCAATATCTTATATATAATTTTTTAGGGGAATTCAATACATGATTTGGGTGACCAGAGGTAACCAAATTCAATATCTTATAATTTTTAGGGGAATTCAATACATGTGTTGGGTGAAAATAGGTAACCAATTTGAATATATGTGAAGGGTGACCAGAGGTCACCACAGTTTAATTATGTAAAACGTGACAGGATGTAACAAAATTCAATATCTGTTTAGGGTGGCAAAGTTGACCAGAGGTTACCAAATTCAGTATCTTATAATTTGTAGGTAAATTCAATATATCTGAAGGGTGACAAGAGGTTACCAAATTCAATATATGTGTAGGGTGACCAGCGGTTAACACAATCAATTATGTAAAATTAAGGTGACAAGATGTAACGAAATTCAATAACTATGTAGGAGGCCATTCAATATCTATATTTGTGTCAGGTAACTAGAAGAACCACTGTAAATGTATCTGCAAAGGGAGTAAGGTTAATAAAGTAACTATGTATTTGTATAAAATAACCAGTGTAACTGTAAGCACTATTAGTTTCTGTGTAGGGTGACCAGAGGTAACCAATGGCAGTTTCAAGGTACCTGAGTTCGAGGCATTCCATCTTTTTAGTTATATGTCATGAGAGTGCAATATAGGCCATTAGGTTATTTTTTTTCTGAAAAATAAGCCATGTCACTCGCTTTAAGATATTAATAGAGTAAAGGGTGAATCTTCTATACATTTTCAATTATTTGTTTTGAGTGAATCATTATGATAATTGATTATTTGTCTATTATTTTTTACTTTTTGTATTTCTCTCAACAGTATCCTTTGAAATATGGTTATTCCGGAACTTTGAATTACGATCATATCCGTATTGTATAGCAGCAATTATAAACTGTGTATCCCCTTAGTAACGTACTTTCACTTTAAACCGGAAATCATGTACTATTTTTTGTCGCGTATAGACTCAATTTTAACCGTTTCTGTTCAGGTGACCAGTGGGCACCGTTCAGCGTAACTATTATCCTTGTGCGTTTCTGTTACGGTCATCTCGATTGTGATTTACGGTCATCTTCACGATTCTTTCAAATCGAAATTCCTGTTTCATGTACATTTCTCTGTAGTATTTAGTGATTTCCGTGTGAATCTTTTATAAATTTTCATCGTTTCAATGTATGATTTGTAAAGAAAATGATATAGAAACACTTTAACAGACAATACAGAAACTGACCTAATTTTTCATCCGACATCTTGGAAAGACCGTGAATGCAGTTACGGTCATCAGCTTTACCCCAGTGTATATCGACAGAGATATGTAACTACGGTTTGACTTGTGTCTGTAAAACAGCAACATATACCTGAAAATCATTTGTTTATGTCAACGTTACTGTTTATGCCCTGCGTTAGCCGTTGTCAGTTTCATCACATTGCTATAAGACATGTCACGATGTTTGTTTATGCAGAGTTCATGTATGTATTTAGTTACGATGTTTTGTTTGTAATTCTGATCGGATATTGTTTTGTGTCTTATCGTTTGTAGAGGTGATTCTATCTTTTATTTTCTATTCGTATGTAAAAGTAAAGATAACTAATCACCCAGTTCTATCATTTGTATAATTTTATTTTAAAGCAACTATGTGCACACAATTTATTTGTTTACATAGTTAGTTGCACTATCACTAACACAATTCTATATTAATATTCTTTTCTCTAATGTTTGTGCTATTTTAAAATTTCCTGACCGGTGTGAGAACAATATTTCTCCTCACTAGTGAAAGATCTGTTCTCGGCAAATGGTTGGTTGAAATTTAATTGTGACGTTGAATTTTCTTATTTCCTTCTGAATTTTCTTATTGTGACGTCATGAAAAACACAACTTTCCTCAAATCTTTGAAAAGGAAGAATAAAAATCATTAGAGAAACAGATTCCACCACTGTAACTCGTGTATGACGATATTTCTCCACTCTCAACAGTTAAATTTTAATTATCTAAAAAGCTCGGCAAGACTCGCGCTTTAATTGTTAAAATTTAACTCTCTCGAGTGGAGAAATATCGTAATACACTTGTTGCAGTTGTGGAATCTATATGTAATCGTTATAAAATATGTCAAATAACAATTAGAAATCTACTTGATTTACATCCAATTTTTAGAAATTTACATGTGACGTTAATTTTTGTGGCGTTGATCAATTTGTGTTAAAGTGTGTCATTCTATTAAGACGTAGTTGTGAACAGTCCTAAATTATTTTAGTTATTTGTAGTTATTCTATGGTTAACCTGTCGATAATGTACTGTCATATTATTTATATATATTTCTCTGTCATAGGTGTTTTTGCATTTATTTGTACTCTGTTCCATGACAAAACCTTATGTTGATATCGATGATGATTTAAGACAATGCCATATTAAGCTGATTAAGTGTAGACCTATTAGACATATTGATTAAGAATGATATGATGTTCTCAAATGATTTTATTCATGACATTTATACAAGGCAATAATGTTTTTATTTCTTCAATTTATTCGGGGTTTTTTAAACGAATTTCCTATTGTTATTTAGCTTTCACATGATACTGCTATATGTGATAACTATTCAGACAGGTCATACATGGTTACTCACAAATACTGTAAAAATACAGAGACAGTACAAATATCAATAAACATGTGATATTTAAATCCATACATCTGAATAAACTCATCATAGATACCAGGACTAAATTTTGTATATACACCAGACGCGCGTTTCGTCTACAAAAGACTCATCAGTGACGTTCGAATCCAAAAAAGTTAAAAAGGCCAAATAAAGTACGAAGTTGAAGAGCATTATGGACCAAAATTCCTAAAAGTTTTGCCAAATACAGCTCAGGTAATCTATACCTGAAATTTGGAAAAATAACAGGGTTTATTCATTTATTTGTAATTTGGCTTTTTGACTATTTATAATTGTTTCGTTCCTATCTGATGAGTGAATTGTCACATTATTTTTTGTATATTTTTGTTTGGAACTTCACCACTGACCCATAAATAAGGAAATGGTTAGCGCCCAAAAACATTTTTAACCGCAAAACAGTCTCAAAGTAACTGTTACTCTGGTGCTTTTGAAATTGGTGGTTGTCTTTGGTTTGCTGTCTCCCATATTTGTTTATATTTTTAGAAAAATATCTGGATGTCTGTTTTTTCACCTGAAGACGTTGTCATTGTGGTATTAGTCTTGTTCAATGCTGAGGGCTGTACGGTCATCTCAAGTTTTTTATATCATAGATTATGTGTACTGATTGTGAGTTGGCTCTCAATTGAAGTCGTACACCATCTTATTTTACCATTGTTGATATCGCATTTGAATAGTGTTCAAAAGCCAAACTAAATTGAGTGAATAGAGAAACAAATCATCAATATCGACAACAGATGAGCAATGAGAGACTGGATCGTTTATATAAATAACTGAGGCAAATATACATTTGGAACATACGTTAGTTGTCAATATCAACTTGATATCGATTTTGAAAGAGATACCAATGTGATTTTCGCCTGTAGCCCCTTTTCTTACATGTTTTTTTCTAATGACATAACGTTGTGCCCACTTGTATCCGCCTGTAACTCCCGTTTCATTCATTTTTATATAGAAAAGTGTCCATTTGTATCCGGTTTTATCCCCCGGTAACCATAATTTTATGAAAAAAAGAACTGTCAGTCGTGTTCGATTGTAATCTCTATGAGGGTGGTAAAGAGTTATTTTCGTGCAACGTGTTTTGCCATTTTTATTTCACGTGCAGCCGTGAAAAAGGTTCGTTATTCCCCGTGTTTCATGAAATCAGTTTCTTTAATTTAGAGAGGAAAAGAATTGTTTTTATTTATTTATGCCTGTAGCCGTATTTTAAAATTTTCATATATAAATTGAATTCTTGTCCACTTACATATCCGTTCTATATAACGTATAGAGGGTTATGTAAGCAGGGTATTTATTATCGCTTACTATATTCCGTTAAAATTTATGCATACGGTAGGTACTTTCTTATCTCTAAAACGTTTTTAAGCTATCTATTTTTCTCGTTTGTCGGAACGGGATCAATAATGATTAATGTTAATGTAAACAACATAAATGCGAAAGACAACTGTTCCCTGGCTGCCAGGAGTTTTTACTACTGAATTCTGCATTGGTTACATAAAAAAATAATTAGTCAATATGTAAGAGAATGATATTCCCTTTCTTCATGATAAGAAGATGTTAGCGTTAGCAGGTACTTATCATGAATTAAGGGAGTATAATTTACTTACAAACTTAGAATATTGTATGCCCTGATATATTCTATATATAAATTGTCTTGTGTCTACTTGTATCTATATGTGTTCGTCAGTATCCCCCTGTTTCTATAATTATAAATAGGAAAGTCACTGTGTTCAGTCGTATCCGCCTGTAGCCCCTTTTTCATATTTTAAAAAAGGTATACATTGTGTTCACTTGTGTCCTATTTCAAATTGAAAGAGCCACTATGTCTGATGTATCCACTGTGTCCACACCAAATTCTATTCATATAGAAATAACAGTCTGTCCACTTGTGTCCTTCTGAAGCCCCTGTTTATTTGCTTTAAATATTGAAATAGTGCTCTGCCCATTTGCGTTCACCCGCTCTATCCACCGTTCTCGAATTCTATAAAGAAATAGCATTAAACGAAAGGAATTTATTTTTTCATTGAAATTACATGTGCCTTAGTCACTTTGTATAATAATTATGTATTCATGAATCACAAAATAACTAATACTATAAATCAAGAACCAAACCGAGAGCAACTAATCCTTACTATTTGAAATAAAGCTGACGTTAAAACTTGCTTAAGTCAAATCGTTTTTGTCTAAAAACAATACTATTAAAACTTTTCGAAATGTTCAATTGCGTTGATAGACATCAAAAAAAGTATTGCCTTTTAAGGTCATATGGCCAAATAATATTATGGTAACATTCACAATATATCGATCTTTAAGAGATCTTTTTGTGCATTTTTCTTTTTTGTTTAGACAAACTTCCGGTTTTTCATTTTGCATTACATAAATATATATAGGTAAATAAGACAAAAAAAATATGACAAAATTACAGAACTGCAATGCAAATTCAAAAAGGTAAAGTAATACAAATTGACAAAATCAAACGGTATCAAAATATGGAAAAATAATGATTTTTGGGAATTTTGGTTAATCAATTATGAAAATTTATTTAATAATCATTTCAGAAAAAGTTATTCGTATATTATCGGAATAGAAGTTTTTTAAAGTCCTATCAAATTAGAATAAATATTGTAAAAATCTATATGCATCACTTTAAAGATACAGTAGTACTCATGCCATTCACAAATACCAATCACAAAGTATGGATTTTACAAATTTTAAACCCCGTATGTCATTTTTATTTTTAATTCCCCGAGGTTATCACCAGCCCAATAGTCATGGAGTTTTAATTCCCCCAAGGGTATCACCAGCCCAGTTGTCAGCACAGAAGTGCTGACATGAATTATCATTGATATATAGATATAGGAAGATATGGTGTAAGTGCCAATGAGACAACCCTCCATCCAAATAACAATTTTTTTAAAAGTAAACCATTATAGGTCAATGTACGGCCTTCAACACGGAGCCTTGGCTCACACCGAACAACAAGCTATAAAGGGGCCCAAAATTACTAGTGTAAAACCATTCAAACGGGAAAACCAACGGTCTAATCTATATAAAAAACAGAAACGAGAAACACGTATAAATTACATAAACAAACGACAACTACTGTACATCAGATTCCTGACTTAGGACAGGTGCAAACATTTGTAGCGGGATTAAACGTTTTAATGGTACCAAACCTTCTCCCTTTTTCTGAAACAATAGCATAACATCATAACATAGACAAACATGCGACAAAATATCAATTGGCAGGCTTAACTCAATCAAAGAACGTAAATTAATACACTATGAACGAATAAATTTGATCTGCGATATCTGAATGTAAATTCACAGTTCATAAAATATTAGGGATAAACATTCAAGGCCAAAAAGCAAACAAATAAGTCCAAACAAAGCCATGGCAATACACCACTGCGTAATTTTTAACCCTACGAAAATTATCACATTTGGAAAAAAAACGGTTTTAATAATACAGGTAAATCTTGAAGTTTATACAAATGTAGTGAAAATTAGAAGATATTCCAAATAATCAAAGCTGGTATATAGACAAGTTCAATATTAATATAAAATAACAAAAAGGCATTATAAACAGTTTCAACAGGTCGAATTAACAAGAAAATACGATTTGAGAGTACTCGCAGTTACTGACAGCTAGTAAAAAGCCAAAAACAATTAATAATAAAAAAATCATGCTTCAGAGACTAAAATCAACTAAAACAGATCCAAGGGATCTAGCATTTTAACGTCATGAACAGTCAGAGAAGACATGAAATGTGGTCATATTTATAAATTTACTGTTTAACAAAACTTTTGACATTTTGAAATACTAAGACCTTTCTACCTCAGGAATATATTACCTTAGCTGTATTTTGCAAAACTTTTAGGAATTTTGGTCCTCAATGTTCTCAAACTTCGTACTTTATTTTACCTTTTTAACTTTTTTGGATTCGAGCGTCACTGGTGAGTCTTTTGTAGACGAAACGCGCGTCTGGCGTAAATACAAAATTTAATCCTGGTATCTATGATGAGTTTATTATTATACAATAAATTATTAGTATCTAAAATTATAAAAAGATTATATTGTGTTCCAAATAATACCTTTTTCCAAGTAATTTACTGCACTGGGGTTAATATCAATTTCAAAAATGTTGTATTCGCCCAATTCTGCTGATATTATAAATTCAGGGGTAGATTTTGCTCAAGTTTATAGAATTTTAATCTACACTTTCAATGACAGAATTATAACCATTAACCCCATACTTTACAACCATGATTTGATATGGGTTATTAAAACGTCACCAGTTTCTGAGTACTCAGTTTATAAACCAGTGTTATGTCTTAGAACGTGTCGTCCTTTTTCTAAAAAAAAATTCATTAGGAAGATACCGTTGTTTAAAATATTCTGTATCAACTTCACAAATAATACATACTGATCTTGAAGTACAGATTCTTGGTAATGACGTTCGTTATCATCTGAATAACGTGTTTTTGTGTTCTTTTATTTGTCTTTGTAGACTATTAACTGTTTAGTAAATTTTTCGTAATATCCTTTTGGCGTGGCTCGGTACTGCGCCCTGTCAGAATGTTGTTTTGCTGAGGTAATATTTTGCACTGTTGTCTTTCATATTTTTCTTCCATTGATTTTTGCTTATGTGTTTTGTCTTTGTGCCATTTTGTTTTCTTTGTTTACAAATTTGCTTGTTTTATATTGATTAATATAATAATACAATTTAGATTGTTTGCCCATATTCATGACAATTTTACCTATTGTGTCTGTTTGTTTTATTCACACATTGTTTTCATCTGAATTTCTTGCTACTGTCATACAATTGAACAGTTTCGCTAGAAAAACAGTTTTTTTCACTATTTTCTAAACCTCTCGCCTGTACCTATCAGGAATATGACAGTTGTTTTCCATTCGTTTGATGTTTTTTTTAGCTTTTGATTATACCAATTGATAAGATCTTTCTGATTTAAATTGTCCTTTGAGTTTGGTAATTTTGTTATTTCACTTTTTTAAGTCATATAAAAAGTATTTCTTGAAAATTAAATGTTATAGAAATTATTGAACCAATGTATGCATATGTATTATACTAAGGCTTCTATTCCCTTTTTTTTTTTAATAATATCTATTATTGATAAACAATAAAAACAGATCACGTACAAAGCGTGACTAATAAGTGAATTCAAGGAGCAATGCCATACGTTAGTTTTATATATTTACCATGTGTTTCATTTTGTTAATTTAAAAAAAACCATCTCCCGTTTACAATAACGTCATAAATACTCATATAAATTCATTTTCATTTTTCTTTTTAGCTTTTGAAAATGTTCCCGTTCTTCTGATTAACCCACCCGGATATGTACCCCATTAACAACTACGTATCTAATATTATTATTTCTCGTATTATGAACAACAAAATTATTTAATATCTAAAAGATATTTCCGTTCTCCATTACTGTTTACCCTACAACAAAATAATTTTCATTTACCTGTGTACATTATATTCTATTAAGCTGTATTTTATTCAAGGGTACGGTTGTTTTTTTAAATTGTTTAACTTCTCCCCTTATTTTTATATATTTTGTATTTACTTTGTGTTATAGATCAAATTTATTCGTTCAGTGTTTTTTCATTTATCTGTATTAACATGTCTTTTGATTGAGTCAAGGTTGATGGGGGAATTAAAATCCATAGAACTTTTTAATAATTTGTCAAAAAGTAGTTTATATCCTTCCTTTTCTAAAAATATAATAAACATTTTTGGTCACTGGAATTTTATTTATAATACGGGTTGTGCAAAATTGTGAAAAATTGTATAGATTATGCATGGAAAATCCAATTTTGTGTGCTTAAAATAAACTGAACTATAAAATTTGAACATACAATATGAGGAGAAAGCTCTAATAATATGCCTTCAAATAAGAGAAAGAAAAAATGGGGTCGCCGGACTCGTTTTTTTTTTGCTTCACAATACAATAGGTAAATTCAAAACATAATCTATTTTAAAAAATACTTTATCTGAGTTATCTCCACTTATATCTGAGTTACCTTACTATGCTAACCTGAAAGAAACAAAAAAAAATCTGTTTTTTTTCTTCATAAGTAACAGATTTGTGTTTTTCTATAATTGAAGCTCTTTGCGTACAATTTCACGAAAGTCTACATATGGATACAATGTGCAATAGTGCCGAATCAGAAATTTATTTAATACTCTGAAATTTGAGGCAATATTTCAATTAGTCAGCAAAGAAATAAGTTATAGATATTTCATATCTTTTGGACTGTTTTGTGGTGTATCGTAAATTATACCATAGCTTTTTTTAAACCTCCGGCAATAACCTCACGAGACGAAGTCGAGTGAAGTTGCCGAGGGGTTTCAACAAAAACTATGGTATAATTTACGAAACAACACAAAACTTTCCAAAAAATATGAAATATCTGTTTTAACCTATTGCATCTTTCGCTGTTTAAAATTGTGTATTTCATATATTTTTGTTTGTTTACTTTTGAAATTATTTTAATAAGAATCTGTAAAATAACCCTTTTCGGACCTTACACTTAAGGCTCCGCCTACTTTTTAAATCAGATCAGATCAGAATAATTTATTATAGTGTCACATACCAATATAAAACACAATGAATACATATAATTACATAATATGCAATTAAAAATTAAATATTACAATTAAAATATTGGTACCCATTCAAATTACTGACTTATGAGACACTTTGAAAATATAATACATATCATAAGGCTCCGCCTACTTTTTAAAACTAACGCGGGCTTCAGAAACAGCGGGTAATCAGTTTGAAAAGATTTTTCGACAGCGATGGATGCATCTTTACATTGGTGACGAAAAAACTGTTTTAGATGTTCTGGATAAGAACACAAGAAACTTCTAGTACAGATATCTGATATTTTGGAAGATTGCTGCAATCCCAAACTTATGTACAATTGAACTGCAAAGGGTAGGTTTTTTTAATTTTATTATTTGTTTTCAAAATGTTCGAAATGTTTTTTTTTTTTTTTTTTTTTATATTAATTAATGATTTTGAGGGAATTAATTTCACAAGAATCTGTCTTAGAGTTTGTATGAATTATTCCACGTTTAACTTGAAACCAGAAGCCCATGAGGGAGGGTAGGAGGGCCTTGATCCCGCAATCCCGGGCTTAAAACACGAAATGTCGAGGTCCCGAAATTCGAAAAAAAGAATTCCCGGATCCCGAAAGGGTCGATCCCGAAATCCCGAGCTTAAAAACACCCGATCCCGGAGTCCCGATAAAGGTCCTACCCCCTCCCCCCCCCCTTTTCCCATGGCGTACATTAATTAAACGGCATTTCAAAATGTTCACGATTAAATTCATTGACATGCGACGATATAATTTAAAAAAAAAAAGAAAGAAATAGCTCATTTAGAGTTGGGAAGAGTGTATCTAACATATATATATTCCTGTTTAGAGTAAAACGCTATATAATTTTAACGGTCAAACATAAAGTAGCCTCATTAAAAGTCTAGATGTCAGCAGTGTTTAATAAACCGGGTGTGGATCAAACACTTTTAAAGTGGGGGTGGGGGTAAAGCAAGCCAACATTTGAAAATACTATTAAATAGGTTATTTGTTTACCATATATAAAGTTCTTTAAAAGGGACGTGCTTCCTGTCCCCTCCATCCCCTAAAAACTAACCCGCCTTGCCAAACAAACGGTTAGATGTGATTCATGTAAATGTAGCTGTACAGTGGAGCCTATAGAAAGTTTACCATTTAATAACCGAAAATCAACATATTTTTAAACTTTATTTGTTTGTTCTGGGAGCGAATCTTTTAAAATATAGGAAAATAGAGTTGGTGTATGTGGGTTCGATTCCCACCCTAAGCAATCATTTATTTCAGCTGGTGCAAAGCGGGCAAATTAGCTTAGTGGCCCCACACTGACTGTTGTTTCTATTAAAAAATTCTTACGGCCGCGGCTAGGTCTTGTCAATGTTTTTCTTTTGAATACCTTATACAACAAAACCATGGTATAATTGTGAAAATTATACCATGGATAGCTATGGTATAATTTTCGGTTATTGAGATTTATACTCGGGTTGCACTCCCATAGGTTACATTGTACATCTACCTAAATTAAACACTATTTGAAAATTTGTTTCAGAAAAGAACAGGCAAGTAATGGTAATTTTGGTTTTCGTGTACCTAATTCAACATTGCTGATTTGGTTTTGAATATAAAAAAAAATTTCAATTTCCTTTGCTTTCAGAATGTTCCAAGATGGAAGCGTTAAAATACCTAACTAATTTAGAAGCAGACAGGATGTCCTTTAATTCATCTGAATTTCAAACAATTACAAGCTTCATTCAATATGAAACAATAAACTTTGATTATTTATGACCACACACATCCTTTCGAAAGTTTACTCTTCTACTGCTTACATCATGACTATTTTTATATATATATATGTCACTGTTGAGCCTTTTGTAGACGAGAAAAACGTCTGACGTTTGGAATTTTAATCCTGGTATCTCTGATGATATTATTTTATTGTTACATCACGAGTATATGATACCTGTAAGATATCTGTAAGATCGTTCTGGGGCTCATATGGAAGCATCCTATCCTTTTAATCCCACCATATTTTGGTACACTTTCAAAACTGATACAGTCATAAATCCTGCATTATTTGGTGCAATATTTGAAGAGCTGGTCTAAAACATTATGAAAGCCATCATCTCAAAAAGACCGAATCTGTAACTTAAGGATTCGAATCAGAAACAGAGTTGTTCTTTATGTATTTACATCGAAGATGGTCACGGTACTTCTTGATCCGCAATATGTAGATAACGGGATCTACCAAAGGATTTAGTAAAAGAAACACATTGTTGCAAATTATGAATATGGTATCATCAATTTCATATTCATTGACCGTATAGAAATAGAGCACAGCAATACTTCGTAGGAGAAATGCCACTAATACTAGTGTTATAATAACACCAAGCGTCATCACTCTTTTACGCATTATTATTGTATCTCTTGTTTTCTTCGCAAACTGGATGGCTGACAATTCACTTGCTTCATTAATTCCATGTGATTGGGTTATTCGGTAAACCACGACCCCGTAAATAGAGATAATTGAAACAGTAATAAATACATTAGGAATGTCGAATGAAAAAACAATCAATGGCGTAGCGGTGTTTTTAGGGTCAGGTGACACTGGTCCACCAATTGTTTCTACACCAAACATCAACACAGCAAGGCAGTGACTAAGAATGAAACATAGAACAACACATGTGTTACTGGTTAAATGCACCAATAATCCCTTCTTCATGGTAAATGTAGCATTCAGTCGCTCTAAGCATATCAATAAAGTCTGCATAAGAGACCAGAGGTAAGTACCACAAGTTAAATATCGAATCGCCATGTACTGATATTGGAATGTGACACTTTTTGAATTTATAAAACGCAGAACATTGTGATACAGGAATTCTAGACCAAATGTAATATCACTTAGACTTAGATACAAAGATAATACCAAGAAACGACTCTTCTTTAATTCCTTTGAAAAAGTCAATATGTAGATAGATAATCCATGAAGCAACAGCAGTGCTGTAACAATTCCACAATTTAGTATCTTTATAACAAGCAACATAGTAGTCCATACAATAATTTGAAATGTATTGGTACGACTACATAACAAATGATAACTATATAGTCAAATTGCAATAAATGATAATCATATCTTATTTTACCTCGTAACATGAATAAGTCAGAACATGATATAGAAATATTAACTTTTTCGTTGTGGAAATTATCTCTATTGAAATCTTAATATATCTCCTCATTTTAATATCACGAATAAGACATCAAGACATCCAGGAATACCACCTCTGCAGAAGATAATGCTTTCAGATTGTCATTTAATTTTGTACATTATTTAAAGACAAACATAAAATAAAGAAATATAGAATCCTTTGTATGAGCTTTAATGAGTTACGGCCATTATTTTTTTTTATACAAATTCAACTTCCAGGAGTGTGATATAAACAATGACAGTACACGATAATGAGATAGATGTCAAATAGAGAACTTCTATAGTATCCTGATTAATTTCTTTAAAGGTTAAGTATGAAAAATATCAATCTCCGGCGCAGAGATCACATATCCGTTCCGTTCAATACTTTGGTACACTACACTCATATTAAGTGCAGTATTGCGGAGCATGTATGGAATGGATATAAACTCTGCGCCGGAAATTGGAAAAATATATGTCTGTGTATCGTTACTCGTTTTTATGCTAGAAAACGTTAAATGAAAAGGTGACTAAACAAATATTGGTTAAAAAAGGCAAAAAATATGCACAGATCTTGCAGTTTGCCGTTCGTTTTTTTGTAATTATTCTTGTTAACAATGTCCATGAAATAGAATGTAATCGAGTGTGATTTTTATTTTAGTCTGTCATAACTTTATAAGGTATTCAAATAAAAGCAAACAAGACATATGTTCGTTTTTTGTTTAATCAAATGTGTGATACAAAACCCCAACATAGGAAAATAAGGACTAATCAACACAAACATCACAAGAAACGTTATGTTGTCATTTTAGCGGTATATACAATATGGTCATAAAGCGCAAAGGTTTGGATAGCCACAAAATCATGTTCAAACCACCAAGTCAGGAATATGGCTGTTGTTATCTCATAGTTCGTTTCTATGAATGTTGCATTGTTGTTTGTTTTTTGGTGAACTTCTGTATTCTGTTATTTCGTTGTTTTTCTCTTATAGTTGATAAGTTTCCATCAGTTTTAGTTTGTAACCCGGATTTGTTTTATCTCAATCGATTTATGACTTTTGAACAGCGATACACTACTGTTGCCTTTATTTTTCAGTATTATTTGAGAAAAGACTAGGTTTACGTTTGGCCAAATATGGCATTCAATTTCAACTTTATCATTTTATTTTGTCAGTAATCATTATCAAGTTCAGAAAGTGTCATTGAGAGGTTAAACAAAGTTCTTCTTTCGAAAACATTAGGTTCCTAAGTTAGCAAAGTTTGGATATATTGATGATATTTTTTGGGCTGAAGGAAAAAATGAACCACAACCTATGATCAAAAATGTTCTTGAACAGATTAACAAAATACTTAGTAAGTTATATTGAGTCCCTTGACGTAACAGTATTCTAGATAGGGGATTGTTGCTAAATTATATTGTGCAAAAATCTGTTATAAACTATGGGAAATTGACCAAAATGAACGTTACACCATCAATAGTGCATAAATAAGAAATTCATTCTTTGTAATTCAGTTATTTGTACATATAGATATGTTCAAATATGTATATGTTAAATATGTAGTATATGAAATCACGTGATCTTAAAATTTTGCCAAACTCCTGGACAATCTACTATTATGATATTGTTAGTATTATCCGTATCATGAATATTTCTTGAATAGAACGAACTTTAAATCGAAACTTAATGATGACAACAAATTTTTGTTGTTGTGTCAAGAGGATTGAAACGATATTCTCGTACAACCTGAAAAATAGCAGCAATATAACTGTACATGATATGTTATCTAAAGAAGCTAGGTCCAGAACACCAATACAGTGAATTGCAGTGAAGTTTGGCGTTTTTAATAGTTCATTGATAACATTCTGGCGTATCACAAACAAACAACTTGTTACGTCTCATTTCATTGGCTGAAAGATTCAAATTCAACAACAATGTTAGTGAATTGACACAGGTGACTACTGACAATGGAATGTACTACGTTACTACGAACGTAAAAACAATGATTTGTATAGTTTACAAATTTTTGGTCAAAATAATTAAATAAATGTTTTGTGAATTTCAAATAGTGGTGTCGAAATATTATACATTTATTACTGCAACAACACAATTATCTGGTACATCATTATAAAAAAAATGAGGATAAAATAAAGTACATGAGCAGCTTTTATACCGATGATTAAGGAATCACTTTTAAAATTTCTTTCAATGTCGTAGTTACTTATAATAAGGATCTCATAATACTGATCCATTAATTACAATAAGGTTGCTCATTCCTCTTTTTGGTGTGTTCATGCTATAAAACGAACACCAGAATGTTACAAAGTAGCTAAGCGTTTAGTCATTCAGAAATTAGGTATCATAAATGGAGCAAATTGTCCCTGAAATGTATAAACAATACAACAATAATCGTATCATTTCTGTACGTGAATGAAGACGTAGTATCCACTGTACTATTATGGTCACCACGAAATTCAAATGAATTCAGTGAAGGCATGTTGGTGTAAAAAGGATTGAAATGTAATTTATTGTAACCCTGTCGTGCAATGTTGTAATTTTAATGTTATAATCAACACTGCCATTAAAGCGGGAGGTTTGGCATAACACAAAACCAGGTTCAGTCCACCATTTTTTCATAAAATGCCCTGTATCAAGTCAGGAAAATGGCCATTGTTACATTTTGGTTCATTTCTCTGTGTGTTACGTTTCGATGTAGTGTCTCTGTTGTGTCGTAGTTCTCTATGTTTGATACGTTTCCCTGAGTTTTAGTTTGTAACCCGGATTTGTTTTTTTCTCTATCGATTAATGAATTTTGAACAGCGGTATACTACTGATGCCTTTTTTTTTACATCGGCGAAGATTTTCCTTTTGCATGTGTGGAACTAAAAAAATAAATGAATACTTGTGAGAAATATAGGGAACAATATAAATGTAAAGTTTTCGATTTTAATTGGATGCAAACTTATCTTTTAATTTCATACCGTAAGAATAATGATTTGCATAACATTGTTGAACTATCCGCCAAATAGATGTGTAGTATGCATGCGTATTTAAAATGAAATACAAATTTAAAAATCATACATGTATGATAAACTGATAAACGAAATATTAAAAAAATAAAGGTGACTGAATGCATGTACAAGAAGGAACTAACTTTTTTTATCAATACATTTCATAAATAAACATGCTTTTAAAAAACTGATTGTTTTCTATGTAATTTTTAAATATCTACAATATATAACTTACGTTCGTTTTTCAACCCTGGAGTTTATAAAGTACATTTCTTTCCACTGTGCCATGATTTGCCATCTCCATTTTTCTCTAAACAAAGCATGGTTGGTTACATGTTATCCAATTTACTCAGAATTTCGGGATTTTTTTTCTTCAAAATAATGTAAACTGAATCAGAAAAAAAAATCACACTATCCTTAGTCGAATACCAAAATCTTGCGAGAGATATAAAAAGGCAGGATGAGCAACTTGGAAAAAAGGCAGGATGACGATTTATGTAAAAAACAAAAAACCGGACAAAATAATAATAAAAGGCATGACCGAATAGACTGAACAATAAAAAGACAGGACAGAGATTACAACTAAAAAATATAAAGAACAAAATGTTTAATCCAACCCTCCCCCAATGAAAATAAAATGGTAGATCTCGTAATCCAAAACCAACTGAGAGGAGACAGTACTTAAATATTTCGACGTGAAAACTGCTACTATTTTAAAGTTTAAAATTTTACTATTGCACAAAATTAATTATAAAATCAATGGATTTTACATGCACATGTATAAAAGCTAAAATTGCTATGGGATAATCAAGAAAACAATAAGTGAATACGACGATGGAAGGTTATAACAACCTTGACCGGCTACGTGAATACTGATCAGTCCATTCAACTTTATAGTACGCGTGTTCTATTTTCGCAGGTGTGAGGTCGAAGATTTGAATTGACCAATGAAAACGATCGTTCCTTTACGAGTTAATCTAATAGTTTGTTTGACTGATTACGTCAAACTACCTTTCGCTAAGCTTGGCCGCTTTTAAGTGTAGTTGAGTAAGATATTTTTGAATTTATTCTAAGAAGGAAAATTCGAAAATTGTTTTTAAATATTTAAGTTTTGTATCATTTGTCATGAGATATGCAGATGTCATGTGAAACAGTCTGTATTTATTAAAGTGTCATTATACATGTTTGTGATATTTATTTCAAAGATTTATTTTTCAAATACTGCTTATGAAACATAAGAGTCCTAGATCCTAGTTAATTACTCTTTATGTCATGAGCAATAAAGGCAACAGTAGTATACCGCTGTTCAAAACTCATAAATCCATGGACAAAAAACAAAATCGGGATAACAAACTAAAACCGAGGGAAACGCATTAAATATAAGAGGAGAACAACGACATAACACTAAAATGTAACACACATAGACAAAATCCCACGAGAATAATATATATAACATCAAAACCAAATACATGAGTTTTTATCATATATATCATATTGATCACAAATGAATTGTCAATAGATATAGGAAGATGTGGTGTGAATGACCATGAGACAACTCTCCATCCAAATAACAATCTATAAAAGTAAACCATTATAAGTCAATGTACGGCCTTCAACACAGAGCATTGGCTCACACCGAAAAAAAAGCTATAAAGGGCCCCAAAATTACTAGTGTAAAACCATTCAAACGTGAAAACCAACGGTCTAATCTATATAAAAACGAGAAACACGTATAAATTACATAAACAAACGACAACTACTGTACATCAGATTCCTGGCTTAGGACAGGTGCAAACATTTGTAGCGGGATTAAACGTTTTAATGGTACCAAACCTTCTCCCTTTTTCTGAAACAATAGCATAACATCACAACATAGAAAACCACACGATAAAATATCAATTGGCGGGCTTAACTCAATCAAAAAACGTAAATTAACACACTATGAAATAAATTTGATCTGCGATACCTGAATGCAAATGCACAGTTAATAAAACCTAATATCCTTATCAGACAGTTGATAAAAGTATATTGTCTGGAGCAATGTCTACAGGTACAACAACATATTACCACTAAGAAGTGCAATAGAGCTGGGGCGGATATCTAGCAACATGGACTTTAAACACCAATCTAAATGCCATTGAATTTTCAAATGTAACAGCCCTTACCGTTATCTTGTTGATCTTTTTTGTTTAATAATCATGATTCTCTGAATATACTACCGAATTACACCCTAAGGAACTTACTTTAAAGTAATCAAATATATCCCAGGTTAGGGGGAGAGTTAGACGCCTGCTTCCAAGTTTAACCCTACCAACTTATATATGTGCCTGTTCCATGTCAGGAACCTGTAATCGAGTGGTGTTTGTATATTGCTGTTGATCATTTGCGTTGTTTGTTTATTTATCCGTTCAGTTCTGGTATTGTTCTGATGCACTATTGTCCCAAGAATCGAGGGAAGGTTGGGCGCCCCCTAACATATTTAACTTCGCCGCATTCTGTATGTGCCTGTCTCAAGTCCGGTGCATAATTCAGTGGTTGTGGTTTGCTGTGTTACATATTTGCTTTTCGATTATCATTTTGTACATAATTAAACTAGGCCGTTAGTCTTCTTGTTTAATTTTTTTTTTTATTTGACATTTACAGCTGAGTATGCGTTAAAGGCTATGATCATTGTTGAAGGCCGTACAGTGACCCATAGATGTTAATTTATGTGTCATTTTGTTTCTTGTAAAGAGTTGTCTCATCGCTGGTGGGTGATGTACAATAATTATAATTTGTCACATATGTGTTATGAATACCTTCAACATGTTCAAGGCTTGGGTTTATATATATGCAATAACCTCAAAATTGCCCGGGGCAAAAAAAAGAGTATATTGATATTGTGCCCTGACATGCCTGATTCCAAATGATGAGACGACATTGCGTCCTTAACAACAATTTTTAACACTTTTCATCTTTTGTGATAAGAAATTTAAGATTTTACGGGGTATGATTCATTATTTTGTTATAAATGATTTGTTATGCTCTAAATTTTGTAGAACTTAAATATATGTTATAACAAGAAAAAGAAATTATGTTGAAATTTTTATTTTTATCTTTTGTATATTAATTATTATTCACTGTCATGACTGTCATGACTAAATAAAAATTAGATCCCACGCATGCGCGGCATAGTTACTGTAAATAAGTGCCGGACACGTTATCATCAGTATGTTGATGGATTATAAAGAAGAAGAAGAATCTTATAAATACTATTTGCTTTGTCACCATGTCACGTTGGTAGTAATATTCAACAAATTCTATTTTAAAATAAAAAAGTATTATAAATTGATCACAACAAGTATAGTGCTATACAATGCTATAGCCTCTATTAGACAGTAACCCTTCAATGAAGTATACACCTAAGAAAACATTGATGTAGAAAGAGAGAAAATTTTGTTTTAGAAATAGAACCTCAAAAAAGGGTTTTATTCTTCTTCTCATAAGGGACTTATCAATTAAATTGTATAAGTCATAAATTCATTTCTTTACATCATTAAACTTTGTTGTCAAGCAAATTATGATTGCTAGTTTTTCTTGTAGATAAATTATACAAGTTTATATATAATAAATACTTTATTCTTAATGTATGTTTTTTTTGTAGATAAGATATCACATTGGTTTGAGCATGATTCCCAGCCAGATTATGAAGCGGCATATATCATGTATATCAATGTATATATAGGAAATATATAGTGTCACTAAGTTACTCTCATATGGTACCTCATTTGTACCTGTAGCTATAAATTGTGAAATGGTGGATTCATTCATAATTTTGTGTTACTTATTGGTTTGGAAATAATGTTGATAGAGCTAACAGCATTATGTCATGATGTACAGTTGATGGGATGATCTGATTGGACAAAAAGAGAATTGTGAATTGAACAAATAGCAAACTTACAATTCATAGAAAAAATGTAGGAAATACAATGTACTACATTACTTGGTGACAGAGCATACCTTTGATATATATATATATATATTTGAAATAAGTAATATTAACAATTTGAAATAAAGAGAATTTAAAGTTTTCTAGGAATATTAGTAGTGCATCATATCTTAATTCCATGATTATCTTGGATAGTTATATCATTAAGAATAGAAAATTGGAATAATGGAAATTTCTAGTTTAGTGAATATCAATCATTGTCAATACTAAATGTGCAGCATCATGATCATACATCATCTGATTCCCCTTGGATAATTATTCATTTGAAATAAGAATTTGGATATAATAAGAGTTTCTATGCTGCCATTGCTATTGTTGGCTACATGTACCACCAGGGAGTGTTGAACCTCCTTTACTTTCCATGAGGGTCTGTCACGGTCCATCACTATTGGTTAGTGTCATATATATGCATGATGATGGAAGTTTTTACCCACCTAGACAAGCTTTAGTTTACAGCCCTGGCATGGTTGTTGGTTAGAGTCGAATGACAGCTTGCTGTATAGTTATAATAGTCTGAATGTATCTACATGTATTTTAATAATCTTCTAAATTACTGTTCATTCTGAAACTGGCATTTTATAATAGTAGTCAAACATATTAAACAATACATGTACTTCAAAGTATCATTTTATTTTGTCTCGCCTTACACAAAAGTCATGAAAGTTGGTTGTATACAAGAAATTTGAATTACAGTCTTGGGGTGATGATGTAAGCTATTTTATAGAGCTTTACATTTTAAAAGCAAAAAGAGCTGGATGTTTCTTGTCTTGTATTCAGATGCTAGTAGGTAATTAATATGTTATGATGTTTCAGTTTGCCATTATATGTACATTGCACCTGACCCCATTTTCATGGTTCAATGACTGCATGTAAATATACTGTCACTTAATCAATGAAATGCTCTTTTATACTGTATATTTTATATATGTAATTGGATACATTTTATTGTATATGAGTATCTTGAAAGATCTACTTGTCTATCAGATTGGGTTGACCTGACCTTGACCTTCATGGATAATTTAAGTGATTAAGGTTATTTCAGTTTGATACAATGTTAACATGGTTAGGTTTGTTTCTCAGTTTATACTTCCTAATCATGCTAATAAAATTGACACTGGAAATGGGGAATGTGCCAAAAAAGACAACAATCCAACTTCAGAGCAGACAATAGCCGAAGGTCATCAATGTTTCTCATAAGCTATAAGCTACATTGTACATGTATAGGATCACTACTTTTGGCATAATTATGGAATAAATGTAAGTTGTACATGTTTGACATTTTTGAATGGCTTATTTCATCTGACAATGACACCATTTTCATGGTTTTTATGTTTAGTCTTTTTCTCTGTTTCTATGGTTACTATAAACGTTTAACCATAAATTTGGGGTATGGAAGAACTGTGAAATTCAAAAATTCATGAAATTCATGAAATTATCTGTCCTATATCTGTCTGGCATGGTTATTTTGACTGGACTTCATTTTAATGGATTATTGATAATGTAAAGTTTATGTGATACTTATAGACTAGTAAAATCTTCTTATTTCAGAATTTCAATAAAAAGATCATGAATAAGTCCACATTTAAAAGAATGTCTGTTTCCCATCCCAGGGGGCTTATTTTTTACCTGGGTGTGGGGAGGGCAAACAAACAATTTTTATTTTGGCCTAAGGAGATATGGTGAGACGACTATCAACCATTTAAACCATGTAGACCAAGTGATTTACTTGTTAGTCACTATATAATAGGTCACTGCACACCCTTCAACAATGACCAAAAACTAATAATGAGCACCCTATAAAAGGTTCAGCCTGTAATGAGGCATCTGACACAGTTAATGTAAAATATTCAGACGAAAAACCCAACAGTGATGACAATTTGATTTATTATACCATACCCTCCCCCCCTCCCTTGAAGTTAAATGTCTAATCCCTTGGTGTACTAATATGAATAGTATTTTACTGGAAATGTTTCGGAAAATAGATATTGATGCTAACGTAAATATTTTATCCAATAAAAAGACAGGAAATAAGTCGGTGAACCAAAAAGTTCAAATCTAATTGAAAATTAAAGTGCCCATGAACTCACTGATCATGCACGAGTGATTCTATTCATAAAAAGTGTCCGTGTAACAATTAAGAAAAGTCTGTGTATCATCGAAAAAGAGTGTGTAACACCCCTTAATGTACTGTTTTTCTATAGCTCTGCAAAGGGGGGGGGGGGTCAAAGTCGTTCAAAGGTCACTGTACGGCCTTTAACAATGAGCAAAATCCATACAGCATTCTAGTACGGCATACGTTTTACCTCAGCGAACTCACTGTCTTGGTGATGTATCAATCATTTGCTTCAGGTTGATCCATTTCGCATCTCGTCATGAATATGCGTGATATATTTGCCACTGGACATTAAGGGAGCAATCAGTTTATCAGTTTCATTTAGTGATGCATGCTAATTATATATAGTTCTCAAATGATAATTGTCTAAAACTGTTTCCATTTTTGTGTATTTTATTTTTTAGCGTAAATTTTAGAATTTCTTTCCGAATCTTTCTCTTTGCATTTATTTGTTTGTAAACATTTAATAAAGTAGTCCATGTCAGGGGTTAGATTGTATACAGCCAATCTAGGACCAGGGCAGTAGAACAGAAAACAGTCTCCATTGTATACATACATATGCATTTATGTTGAAGCGTAAAACAACGACATGTAGTTGAGCTCGTTTTGGTGAAACAATTACTGTCAAATCTTTATATATATATATCTGGTAAAGTTGTCATAAAAGCAAAAACGGACGAAAAAGTTGGCAACAATTTATAATAAGACTAAACTTATTTTGGCCGTTTCGTTTCTTCTAAAGTGTTAAATTCAAGTTGACAACCATGCGACTGGCTTACTTGGAGATTCAGGTGACCTTTTTCGTTTTTTAGAAATTTCAATCAAAGTTCGTATATCCCTTCAACGATTTATTCAATTTTTTTTAACGTATAGATAGCGCGAAACTCTCACTACACCATGCATAGACTATTTTTTTTTCGACCAAATGCGGCTGCTTATATATACAACCGAACAACCAAACATCCGCACCCAATTTTAGCAAAGATATACTGTCGAACGGGAGATGTGAATATTTCTATACCCAATCAATCATTTGGTTTTGAAAACAATTTTAAAGGTATACATTAATACGACATCAACCCAACGACACATATCAATCAAAAACATTAAGAGTCAACACACAGATTTTTGTTATAGAAAGAAACCTATACAGAATAAAAAGCCTAAACCGCAACAAGACTAAATAATACGGGAGCAGTGATTTTTTTTTAGACAAAAATGCAAGTGTTCCGTAGAAATATTTCACGTACCATTTTTTTTTATTTCGATCGTTGAAAATTATAGCAGGTGTGATATAAATCAGTAGATTCAGGCCAAAACTATAATATGGAAATATAATATGAAAATTAAGCCTGCTTTGTACTAGACCGACACACTGAGATGGATTTTTAACGTGTAAGTTCACAAGCTAACAGTTCGAAAGAAAGAAAAAAACTCTTTGTTAGACCCGTTTGGGATTCGGACTAAAGTCCTCTCGCTGTTGAGGTGAACTTATTCTCACGAGACCAACCAGGAGAGAGGTCGCATAGTCATACCATGGAAGTATTATATTGACGTCAATATAATACTTCCATGGTCATACCAAAAACTCGAGCATAATAAACAATACAGTTTAACAGAATTATCACCGTTACTAATGCGATTTTAAAGTCATGATCTTATCTAAATTAGATACCGTTATGTGATGTTGGTATCTACACGTATGAATAGAGATGGCCGACATCAGAGTAGATTGAGAGGATCATCGCTCTCTGCAAATTGAAAACTCTTCCTCAATGATGTTAGTAGTCCCACTGTAGCGAGCTGTTGCAAGGCTAAATTTCTATCCTTATTAAATCTTCTCTCATTATTCAGTGGTTACCGTATTTCAAGTTTACTTTTAATCTTATTGTCGAACGACTATTTGAAGTGCTTCCTATTATATTTAAAACTTGTGTTCTCGTTATGAACACGAATGAAATATTTGCCACTGGAGGTGACTGAGGCAAACAACAATGAATCACCATCACTAAAATATAAGTATTTGTTCTCACAAAATACTTTGTAATTAATTAGAAGAATGATGACAATTTCTCATCTATTCACGTTTTGATCGAGCCGCTTCAACCTCAAATCTTGCTGCATTGTTTTACATTTAGGCTACTAGTATTAAATACTATTGTATTCATTGAAGTTTACATGCGTAGTTTTTTTTATTCAAAAGAATAAATTAATATTTATTAATAAATTGGACTGAACAAACAACACTAATTATTTCGCATTTGCATGTAACGCAGTTTAGAAAAATAAAAGATTGGATTTTTTTTAGATTAGCACACATGCAACGCATCCCCACTTAGGAGTCCTCCAAAAAGGTAAAATTTACCTGTAAGGGAACATGTATGTCTGGTGTATGTATATCACTCGTTCCATCTACAATATACGGAAATGACACGACCGGGTATTGTAAAGCTTTGAGGGACTTTTAATGTCAAATTCATATCTCTGGGCGAAGAAATTACCAAGTTTGGAAAACACCGTGTGTACACTGACTTATAAAAGTGTTTATGTCTTTCATGCTGTCTAGTCTGAGAATAAAAGTTTGAGCAGTTTTTGAAGGTAAAAAATAAAGGTTTAATATTATTGCAAAAGTCTGTGAATAATTGAAAATAGGACGTTCCGGAAAACACAAGTCGCTATATTAAATGCTTGTAAATCTCTGTTACATGTGGTGCGCTTCTATTTAAATACCTTTCTGTTAATTAAGAAAGTGTAAAAACAGTTATTGAAATCCGGCTGAAAAAAGGGAAAACGAATAGTGACTATCTAACTTATTTTTCAAATATCGAATACACAAATAAATCTCTAACCATCCACGCTTACAATTTGTTTTTACTGACAGGTGTCTGCTGGCATTCGATTGGATATCAGTTTTATGTAGGCGTAACAATTCATCCCATTTATCCAATCAGCTGTCTTGTGTGCGATCTCATACGGTTCACATGGTCTAGTTTTTTATAATGATAGCGATAAAAATTATTCGTGCAGAATATACATACACTATAAAACAAAAATATCCTGTCCAAAAATGACTTACGAGACACCATATTAACCAAATAACTATTTAAAAAATTAGACAGCATACATGTAAAATATTATCATTCATAACAATTACTATTTAAAAGGGAAATATTATACTATTAGTATCATGGTCCCAGCATTTTAACAAATTTATCAAAACAGGACGTTGTTGCAATGGTGTGACTAGGACTTTACGGTGCGTCTAAAAATAACCTAGGCCGCCTCGGTGCACTATAAGCTCTCGAAACTGTACTAAGACCATGATGGAACACTATAGCGAACTTTCTATACTAATGAAATGTCCATGTGTGGAAAAAAGATCTTACTATACAGTGTACGGACATTTAGACTTATTCACTAGCTGTGATATACAGTAGAAGATTTAGCAAGGATAGCAAGGATACAAAAATTACGATATTAATAACGCTAAAAATTAAAAGGAAAGTGTACGCTATGTCGCCCGGAATCCGACACTGACCTAGCAAATTACGACATAATTAAACCATTAGCAACTTTGTAAAAAAATATATAGAAAAAATGTCTTTTCTTTTCCTTAAACTGGGAATATTATGATAATCAGATAAAGGTAATGTCTGTCAAAAAACGTATTTTACGAAATAATTGAAATCGGATTTAGATTAGATTTGTGATCGTTGGAATTTAAATAATCTATCTCTTTATAATTACCTTTTTTAATCAAACGGAACACATACTATAGGAGATGTGGGATATGTTTCAATTTGACAGCAACCAAACGACAAAAAATCATAAATGAATCAAGAGCGCATGTTTAGCCTTCAACAAGAAACAGGTGTCTACACAAACGGTCTGACAGCGTGAAAGACCAAAACCACACTATTATAAGTCATGGTATTCGAAAGCAGGAGATTAGTACTCTATCAGACAAAACTGCAATCACGTTTACCAAATACTTAACCAACGCACCACAAACTAATACCTGCACCAAGTTAACGTATAATTGTGATATGAAGAGATGGCAGATACCCACAACCAACTTGGAACCACCACCAGACAGAAGGACAAATAAGCATTTAGAGGGCTGGCACCCCATATGGAATTTACTGACCCCATATATACCGTATTAGGTCACTAGCACACTGTGTCACTAATAATATTCAGTATGGTGATGCAGCATCTTACATCCTCTATTAAACTTGGAAACTTGATGAACATTGAACATTCATATGTGTATATCAGTGCCTTGTACTTGTATGATATTTGTCTGTATTTATTCATTAAAATATAAATCTCTAATAAGACTTTATTTACAAAATATAACACATGAGTAAAAAAAAAACACTTTCAGAAAAAAAAGAGTAACTATAAAAAGTGCGACCCCAAAAATTAAAAAAAATATCTTTCCTTTAAAAAGTATTTCATGGTAGAATTTGACATCAAAATGGGTTAAAATAACAAATATCAACTTATTGCAATACTAACAAAACTTAACTTAATTACATTGTTTACAGAAGCCATTTCACCTTAGTTAATTCTTGTGTACCTAAAAATTTGTACTAAGGCAAACTGGGATTAATTATATATATATATTTTGACAACTAAGGCGAAATGAGAATAAGCCGTTCACACAGTGTTTTCACAAACCGGTAATTTCTTCGCCCAGGGATATGAATTTGACATTAAAAGTCCCTCAATAGCTTTACAATACCCGGCCGTGTCATTGCCGTATATTGTAGATGGAACTAGTAATATATGTTCCAGACCGTATGAGTATTTGGGCCGTACGCGTACGGTCTGGACCGTATGCGTACTTTTTCAAAATACTCATACGGTCGGACCGTACGCGTACGGTCTGACTAATATTAAGAAGTTGTCAAAGTTAATTAGATCCATATAACTGATCAATATAACTTAACTCTCAAATAGATATAAAAAAAGTTTAATTTTATAATTGAAAAAAAACAAACTATATATTTTAATGATTTAAAAAATTCACGCTAAGTGAATCTGTTAATCTCTTGTATTTTAAAACATGTCGATCACTCAGTAAAATAATTGAATTATGATCACTAAAATTGAAAATATCGGAAGTAAATATAATGTGGGAGGACAATTGTTTTAGAATATTTAGCAACTTTACCAAAAAATATTTTTGCTAAGGAACATACAGAACTGCAAAAATGTAAATGAAAAAATATTAGTACGTTACTTGTGGTAGCAAGTGTAACATTGGTTGAGAGTACCAAAATTAGGATTAAGATATACAATTAAACAAATATTTTATTTCACTTGTTCATTTGTTCATTTTATCCGTGTAATTGTAATAATATTAAATTAGTAAATCTGAAAATAAAGATTGTGATTAATGTTAATTTTTTGAAATTTAACCCATATGATCTAATAACATGTATGGTCAGCTCGTACTGGACCATACGCGTATACTCATACGGTCCGACCGTACGCGTATGGTCGGACCGTACGAGTATACGTATACGGTCCGGACCGTACGCGTACGGTCCAAATACTCATGTGGTCTGGAACATATACACAATGAATTTCATACACCAGATATACAAATACAGGTGAATTTTACCTTTTTGGAGGACTCCGAAGAGGTGGTGCATTGCATGTGCGCTAAGTTTGAAAAAAAATCCAATCTTTTATTTGGGGTACGTCTGAATACCGCTAATGACCTCCTGAGTGCACTCAGGACATACAATGTGCACTCAGGATCCTTCATATTCATCGTATTTGCAGGATGGATGCATATATTTGGTACACGCTGCTTATCTAAGAGTTAAATTTTGGTAGAATTTGAAATTGAACTAAGATAGATTTGTTAATTCTTTTGAAAAAATGACACCAATTACTGAGCCGTGAATTATCCAACCAAGCAGGAAAGTCCCTGAATCAACAAAATTGATCGGATTATCTTTTTTTTTGTTTATGAATTGTGTTGTTAGTACTGGTCCGGGAACACAATTATCCCCCTTCAATTTTCGTTGTCAATTTTCGTTCACAAATATAGTTCCCTTTAATTTCAGTATATTTTTTCTTAAATTTTTTTTTGCCTTTCCTTTGAATTTTTCTCAATTCAGAGTTTGAACTTTAAAAAAATGATTAAGTGTGTATTAATATAGTACATAATAGTATAGAATGTGAAAGCGATTCCTTTGATATAAAATTTGCAGCAATATTCCAGTATAAAATGTCTGTCTATCTGTAGCTACATCCAACACTTAACATGTCATGATATAATGATATTCGTCACAGATATCTCTTGAGCCGCAGAAATGACAAAGTCTGTCTTGAAAGGGGTTAGTTATTATAACTTTATGAAGTTAATCTCTTTTCATGCTTTTGGAGAGTTGTCTCATTGGCAATCAATACCACATCTCGATCTTTTTTTTATTTTTTTATTTTTTTTTTACATATATAAAGTTAAACTTCAATGCCCCCCCCCCCCCATTTTTCTTGAAACTCCTCGTAGATTTATAATAGATAGCTTACATATAACATATGTTTTGATAACTAATAATAAAGATCTTATTTTAGTTTAAAAACTTTACGAATGCCCAGGAAAGATTAAGCGTGTTAGATTCGAAGTGATCAGACTACCGCTAGGCCATTTCAACTCAAAATATATAAAATATCGTTGCATCGGTAAAACTTTGAATCATTTTTGACAAAACTATTAGAATTTAAGACTGCTCTGCTTTTACAATAACTGTTTACTTGTTATCATTTCAATGAATATCGAGTAATATTTGTCGATGGACGGTTGTTGAGTTAATACACGGTATTGTGATTTTTTTCACAATTGAATTTATAGAACCTTTTGTTAAGATTCATTGTCATATGTATCAAATCAAAATAGCTTTCTATTACTTGTTTATCACACCATATTACAAAATCTCGGATATCTCTCAATATTATAAAATCAACAAGTTTCTATATTCAAACAGTGAACAGACTGATTTATGCGGTATTTACAAATAAATGGTTTTATAAATATAATTTACAGCATGATCTAATACATCTATGCAACATACATTTAGGCGAGTCTTCAAAAAAATAGTTCATTTCACTATTAAGGCAGCAACCATTTGATTTTCTTGGGGGGGGGGGGGGATTTTTTTTCCAAACATTTTTTTGGCGACAATTTTTTTTTCTTTCAATATTAGCATTACATATAGTGTCAGCTGAGGGTAAAACAAACATTTTTTTTCTCAGAGTCAAAAACAATTTTTTTTTTTTCCAAAACTCGGAACAAAAAAAAAACATAGCCCCCCCCCCCTTTCCACCCCCAGAAAATCAAATGGTTGCTGCCTAAAGCTACCGTTTAATCTATCTTTGAATTCAATTAAAACAAGTTCACATTTTTTTTAACCCTAATGTAACCGTATGTTAAAGCGTTGTCATCCGTATCAATAAATTGTTTATCAAAATTGAAGTGCATGAGTATTATTAACGTCTGGGATGAGTGTGAGATTTCTCTGTTGATGGGAATAAACAAAATTTAGCTGAATTTGTATTATTCAAATTAATGAAAAGGCAAGCTAGTGTGTGTTTAAAATGATATTGTTGGAATGGATTTATAACATTAAAAATGTGTGTAACCGATTTTAGGTTGACTTGGACTGCGAATTTGAAAATAATTTATTTGTGAAATCACATTCTTTAAGATGACATATTTTGTAAGTACGTTAACCTTTTATTCTAATTATAGTATCTTTGAAATGCATTTTATAGCTGACTATGCGGTATGTGCTTTGCTCATTGTTGACGGCCGTACGGTGACATATAGTTGTTAATGTCTGTGTAATTTTGGTCTCTTGTGGACAGTTGTCTCATTCGCAATCATACCACATCTTCTCTTGTATATTTATATAGCTGTTACTTACAACTGTCATGTGTACATGTTCCAGGCTCGTGCCGCTGAAAGAGGTCCCTTTTCAAGTTTGAAAATAGGTGAATAGGTCGGGAAAACTATCAGAAATATATATGATAAAAAAAACAGTAAAGTTCCCACTACTTTTTTGGTAAACTTTCTTGCTATTCCCGAATGTGTTTTTGTGATTTATGCAATTTTATTCATGGACTAGCTAGCATAAAGAATTACATGTACTTTAAATGTATAACATAAATTTTTTCTACAATGATATATAATTAGGAATGGAAATTAAAAGCCTAATTCAAAAACATATATTAAAAAGGATTTTTTTATTTGTATCTTTAAATATCCTCGAAAATAACTGCGTTTGAAAGCTTCTTTTAATATAATTTACACGTATATCGAAATGTGTTCATACCAATTGTCCCGCTTAATACCGAACCCGCGTAACCTTAAAAATTAAGACATTACACAATCAAAACATTACAATTTTGTTTATTACAGATATATTTTATCATATCCACGGTTGAATGCACAATATCCCCACCAAGAGAACCGTCTACGGTTAGAGGTGGGACGACAGCCTAGATGTCGTGTGCAAAAATAATAATCACTTGGTACGGTTTCAGCTTGCGTATTGTAATTTTAAATAGTATAGATCGATTCGTGTTTTAAAATCAAACAAACGCTACTGCTTGCACTGATGATCAAAAATTACTTTTATATATATATATATATAAAACAATGTATTTGTTACATGTTATTGGTATTAAATTGTATATTTTGAAGATTATATTCCGTAATGTTATGCCCTGAATTCTATTCGATGTCTATAAAGCAAATAAAATCTATTTGTACTCGTAACAAGAAGGAGAAAAGATTGGGCTGCCTCTCTTCAATTTTGTCCAGTTACCAAAGTAAAATCAAAATTAAATTCTCCGACAATGCACATGTTGATATATTGTATATGTCATTCCAACACTTACACTTGTTCTTTTATTTGTGTGGCAAATTTAATGACCATTTTAATTCAAAGCTTGGATTTGCATCCTTCATTCTCCAGTACGTTTGAATTTCTACATACATCCAGTCAGTAATTAAAGTTGTGTGTTAAACGTCAATACGAAAGCAAACAATCCATAGTAAAAAAAGATATTTAGAGGGCACATATGTATCTTTCGTCTGACAGCACGTATACACCACAGTTATCATAAATTATATAAACATATAAAAAAAATCGTTTTTTTTTTTTTTTTTTTAAGACAAAAAAGAGAAAAGAACTGATAAGTGCGGGTAATCCATGCGCCTTGCCTCCTTCATGTTTCGATATCTTAAAAATTAATTATTCTTTTATCTATTATAACACGTGAAAACTACACCGGTGAGTTCCATACATGTCATAAACTTACAGCTGGTCCTGAACATGCATGAAGTATTTGCCACTGGACTTTAAACAACAATCAATCACACTACAACTTATAGTATATATAGTTGTGAAATACAAAATGTATATTATAATGATACATTTAGATGAATAAATAGAATACAAATACACACTACTTTATATAACTGACACAATTTAAAGGAATACTCTCTAAACTATATAGAGAAGCGAAACGTTTCTTTTGAATACTAAACAAACTTCCTAACAGTACATGTTTTTTTAATGGTTTTACATGCGGCGCTCAAATATTTTGCATGGTCTTTTGGTATATGATATTGTAAGAACCTTTAACGTTTAATAGATTCACATTCGTTACTTTGCTCAATATAAAAAAAAACATAAGCATTAATTTATATTAAAAACTGAAGGTCAGACATCACTAATACGTGTTCATTCATTCTTTATTAAAGTTTAGACCTTTTTATCAAGAATGATGATGAGAGTAATTGTAAAATATAATAGGCATGTACTTTCTTACGTTATGGATCATTGATTTTGTTACCTGTTGACCCGGTTGATTACTAGCACGTGCCATTGAACTCGATTTCAAATCAACGCCATATATATATATATATATATACGAGTCTAAATTGAAAACTACGTTCAAACCTATGATTGCGTTGGATAAAAACCGCAATTTTTATACGTGTGCATGTCAAACAAATTTCGTTGTAGAAGGGTCTAAAAACAGCACAAACAACATTTTCCAAAAGACCAAAAAAGTGAAAAAGTATATTTAAACAAAACGCATTTGACTAGCAGGTCGAACAACTGATGTTCTTTAACCCTGCTGACTGCCATTGACGATTGCCAAATAAAATTGATCACAAGATGTAACAAACTGGATCTGAATATAAATTTAATACGTCACAGAAAAAAAAAATTGTTAACTTGTGGCTACGATGTATTGCCACAAACATTCGGTGTCAATATTTCTTTAGTACACCAGATCTAGATTTCGACAATATATATATATATACAAAGTATATACAAAGTACTATATACATATTATATGGATAAGAAAATAAATATTATAAGGATATATTGTTTAAATGAAAATTTTTATACGGTGATATTTTAACACCGTCCCGACAGAGACTGAATGCAGTATATGATCAGGTTTCGGGATCCGGGAAGTCTTTTTTCGAATTTCCGAATGTCGGGAATATTTTTTCCAACTTTAATAGAGTAACTCGCACGAAAAAAAAAAATAAACATACCAAAAAAGCAACAGCTTCAACGGTAAACTAGGACATATATCAACAGAAAACGAATTAAAGAAACTGTCATGCATAAAACAAAAATATGCATGACTGTGTTAATTTGCCTCCGCTGCATTTCTGTGGATTGTCTCATTGGCAATCATACCACATCTCCTTAACTTTTTTAGGTTACGTTTAGGATTTTCCGTTACTAATCTTCAAATACAAAAAAACATTTTTACCGGTGTTCACAACATTCCAAGGTTAAATTTATGGCATACATTCTGGTGTGTATACAATTAACGTACGTCCTTGCATTTAACTATCAATATATATTTATATAAACTAACATTTATTAAAAAATAAACAACATATATATATATATAGAAGAATAATTTATTAGTTTTTAACAAAACAAGAAAAGAAATAAAGAATTAACACAAGATTTAATCTTTTTTTTTTTAATTAATCAAAATATACTTCAAATTCTAATAATAAAATACATATATACATGTATTAATCTAAAATGCATTATCGAGTAGAAGGGGCGCAACTCGTGGTATCAAACCGGTATACTGAACGGATCAAAACAGGGTCTGAAAATTTTGAACGTTCTTTTGTATCCATGGTCTGTTTTGGTCTGACACGGTCTTAACGGGTCTAAACAACCCGCTAGACGATTCAGTCTTTTCCGTCTTGACACGCCTTAACGAACTGATTTACCTGATGAGGCTATCGATCTGAACGGCGACTTAACTATCTGAAATATCTTGACGATTTTTTCTAGCGGTAAATCCAGTCAATCAAGATGTGATCAGACCAAAATGACCGTTTCAGACTGAAATCGTGCTACTAGTGAACGCAAAACAATATAGAGTAGACCTAAATCTCTCAAACTGTTACTATTTACCTCTGTCTTATATGCAACGATAAAACAGGCAAACGTACTGTTGCTTGTGAACAATGCGATGAATTGATACATTTCAACTGTGCTGTTTTAAAAGACAGTGAGATTAATAAGATAAGAGACAATCCATTTGCCTGTCGCTTATGTATTGAACATAACCTATTATATAGTAATACTGTATTGAAATGGTCCATAACAAGACCTATGTAAAAACACAGCCAAGGAAGTGCTACATTTAAATCAACAAGAACCAGCAATTGAGTTTAAAGAAAAAAACAAAGACCACTCTTCACTCCACCAGAAAAGGGAATGGAAAGAACTCAACAAAATATCCAGATTGTTAAAACCAACAGTAGCATAGTCATATAAACAGAAGAATCGCAATCAAACGACCAAAATATGCTAACAACCTCGAACTCTTTACAGGTAGTTGCGCTAATTAAAATAGCAATAGAACCAGAACAAAGACCAACTGTAAAGAAGAAAAATACCAGCAATCAAAGAAGTTCGAGCCAGATTAAAGGCCAATAAACAAAATCTAAAGATATTGAAGAATTCAAAAATACATATATGAGCGGGAAAACAAACGTTAAGACCGAGACCAGAAAATAAACCTTTTGGAACGAAAAATGGCACTATTAGAAGGTAACATACAAATCAACAGATAAGAACTAATAAACATTTAAATTAATAATCAAACAGGTAACCACACAATAATCGATGCCATTCAATGTCAATATCAGCTCCTCTCCAACTACATTCGGGCTTTAGAACAGCAAATGTCTCAGCACATATCGATCACTACTGCATTGACAACACAAATTGCAATGTAACTGCAACAGTCTGTTTCATCAAGGAACAAAGTGCCACCGGTAGCTATCCATCTGGGCTGGTACCACAACTAGCTCCATACATACAAGGACAATCACAAATATATCATCAACATCCGATATATTATTATACTGCTCAACCAGCTATGCCGTCATGACTATTCAATCAATTTCATGTTCCGTAAGATACTAACTTTGCATTCCATCCTACTTAAGAATTTGCCAACTCGAATCTAGCCCTCCATAATCATAATAAATACATCGTAGTACTCATGGTTATCCAAGCAGAAATCATCTAAAACCAACAGTTACACAAGCTTCATATCAGTCCTAAAACAGACATACGAACGGGCACATTCCACCTACCAGCAAGCCAATCTACAAAGGTCATCTCAATGCCAGCAAATGAGAAAAACAACCAATCAAGGACGACTCAACATATCAATAAAAACATATCTAGCAATATATTTGAAAAAAAAACAACAAGAAAATACTTAACATGTATTGTATAAATAACATTAACGGTACCAATTTTTCTGCAAATACATGCTCTGATGGACAAAACAAAATGGTGCATAAAAAATGTAAGAACTCAACACATACCAATAAGAAATTAGACAGCCCACAACAATAATTAAGCAATCAGAATTAACCATAACTCCAGTGATAATTGAGAACGTTTAAATGTCGACTTAAACCGTACAATAAGTAGTACAATAAGTAGTACAGTAGTACAATAAGTAGTACAATAAGTAGTACAATAAGTAGTACAATAAGTAGTACAATAAGTATACAATAAGTAGTACAATAAGTAGTACAATAAGTAGTACAATAAGTATACAATAAGTATACAATAAGTAGTACAATAAGTAGTACAATAAGTATACAATAAGTAGTACAGTAGTACAATAAGTAGTACAATAAGTAGTACAGTAGTACAATAAGTATACAATAAGTAGTACAATAAGTAGTACAATAAGTAGTACAATAAGTAGTACAATAAGTATACAATAAGTAGTACAGTAGTACAATAAGTATACAATAAGTAGTACAGTAGTACAATAAGTAGTACAATAAGTAGTACAATAAGTAGTACAATAAGTAGTACAATAAGTAGTACAGTAAGTAGTACAGTAGTACAATAAGTAGTACAATAAGTAGTACAATAAGTAGTACAATAAGTAGTACAGTAAGTAGTACAGTAGTACAGTAAGTAGTACAGTAGTACAATAAGTATACAATAAGTAGTACAGTAGTACAATAAGTATACAATAAGTAGTACAATAAGTAGTACAATAAGTAGTACAATAAGTATACAATAAGTAGTACAATAAGTAGTACAGTAGTACAATAAGTAGTACAATAAGTAGTACAATAAGTAGTACAATAAGTAGTACAGTAAGTAGTACAGTAGTACAATAAGTAGTACAATAAGTATACAATAAGTAGTACAATAAGTAGTACAATAAGTAATACAGTAGTACAATAAGTATACAATAAGTAGTACAATAAGTAGTACAATAAGTAGTACAATAAGTATACAATAAGTAGTACAATAAGTAGTACAATAAGTAGTACAGTAGTACAATAAGTATACAATAAGTAGTACAATAAGTAGTACAATAAGTATACAATAAGTAGTACAATAAGTAGTACAGTAGTACAATAAGTATACAATAAGTAGTACAATAAGTAGTACAAAAAGTATACAATAAGTAGTACAATAAGTAGTACAATAAGTAGTACAATAAGTATACAATAAGTAGTACAATAAGTAGTACAGTAGTACAATAAGTATACAATAAGTAGTACAATAAGTAGTACAATAAGTATACAATAAGTAGTACAATAAGTAGTACAATAAGTAGTACAATAAGTATACAATAAGTAGTACAATAAGTAGTACAATAAGTAGTACAATAAGTAGTACAGTAGTACAATAAGTAGTACAATAAGTATACAATAAGTAGTACAATAAGTAGTACAATAAGTATACAATAAGTAGTACAATAAGTAGTACAATAAGTAGTACAATAAGTATACAATAAGTAGTACAATAAGTAGTACAGTAGTACAATAAGTATACAATAAGTAGTACAATAAGTAGTACAATAAGTAGTACAATAAGTATACAATAAGTAGTACAATAAGTAGTACAATAAGTAGTACAATAAGTAGTACAGTAGTACAATAAGTAGTACAATAAGTATACAATGAGTAGTACAGTAGTACAATAAGTATACAATGAGTAGTACAGTAGTACAATAAGTAGTACAATAAGTAGTACAATAAGTAGTACAATAAGTATACAATAAGTAGTACAATAAGTAGTACAATAAGTAGAACAATAAGTAGTACAATAAGTAGTCAAATAAGTAGTACAATAAGTAGTACAGTAGTACAATAAGTATACAATAAGTAGTACAATAAGTAGTACAATAAGTAGTACAATAAGTATACAATAAGTAGTACAATAAGTAGTACAATAAGTAGTACAATAAGTAGTACAATAAGTATACAATAAGTAGTACAATAAGTAGTACAATAAGTAGTACAATAAGTATACAATAAGTAGTACAATAAGTAGTACAATAAGTAGTACAATAAGTATACAATAAGTAGTACAATAAGTAGTACAATAAGTAGTACAGTAGTACAATAAGTAGTACAATAAGTAGTACAATAAGTAGTACAATAAGTAGTACAATAAGTAGTACAGTAGTACAATAAGTATACAATAAGTAGTACAATAAGTAGTACAATAAGTAGTACAATAAGTATACAATAAGTAGTACAATAAGTAGTACAGTAGTACAATAAGTAGTACAATAAGTAGTACAATAAGTAGTACAATAAGTAGTACAATAAGTAGTACAGTAAGTAGTACAGTAGTACAATAAGTAGTACAATAAGTATACAATAACAGGGCCGTAACTACCTTTGAGGCAGGGGACTGCCTCCCCTGAATTTTCTGCACCATTTTTTTTTAAAGTAATAAAATGAAATATTGACAATATGTACAAGAAGAGCTTGAATTTATATCATAAACAACACAAGTTTACAGTTTTAACAGTGTTATCATGATACATGATATATCTGTCATTGTCTGGATTTTTGATTGATAGTGAACCGTTTCAGTATTTGTTTTATTTTTATTTTTTCGTGTGGCCGTCCGTCTGTTATTCAGTATTCGTACGAGAACACATATGAAACTTTGCTTTCGACAATTTTGAATAAAACCTAACTATTCACATTTATTTAGGGGCTCAATTAAGCAGAGGAAATTCACTTTGTATTGTGATTCTTTTATGATATCGGAAATTCGTTACCGGCTAAATCAGCTGTTGGATCATTTTTTTAACATCTCCCGATCATACTAGAACAATATGGTCAATGCCTTAGTTACTTAGTTAAACACTCCCATTCGTTGTAGCAGGGACTTTCTATACTAAGTATATACTAGTATAGAAAGTCCCTGGTTGTAGTTTATACATGTCTGTCCAGCTTTCAACAATATTGAAATTCAAGGTCCTCGATAAAAAAAATATCTTGCGTTCTATGATCTTGCTTTATATGTTTTTTTAACTTACCAGTTTGATTTCTTACAAAAATATCTTTAAATACAGATAATAATTGTTTGCATAAAAATTGCTTCCAGGATCCAGCAATACTGATGTTTCTTAAAGAAAGGAAATCGAAGAAAAACGGGTAATTTTTATGGCCACCGATTTTATTCAAAAAAAAATCCGCGTTCACATTGTATTTAATGTTAATAATTATAGGTCAAAGTACGGCATTCAAGACGTAGCCCTTGCTCAACCCGAACAGCAATCTCAGATCGTTTTTGCATAAAATTGCTTCCAGGTTCAAGCAATACTGATGTTTCTTAAAGTAAGGAAATCGAAGAAAAACGGGTAATTTTTAGCCATTTTACTAAGAGAGAAAAAAAAATCGGCGGATCTAGGGGGCCTCAATCGGCGGCCCCCAAACCCCTAGCTGCCTCCCCTGAATTCGAACCCTAGTTACGGCCCTGAATAAGTAGTACAATAAGTAGTACAATAAGTAGTACAGTAGTACAATAAGTATACAATAAGTAGTACAATAAGTAGTACAATAAGTAGTACAATAAGTATACAATAAGTAGTACAATAAGTAGTACAATAAGTAGTACAGTAGTACAATAAGTAGTACAATAAGTATACAAGAAGTAGTACAATAAGTAGTACAATAAGTAGTACAATAAGTAGTACAATAAGTATACAATAAGTAGTACAATAAGTAGTACAATAAGTATACAATAAGTAGTACAATAAGTAGTACAATAAGTATACAATAAGTAGTACAATAAGTAGTACAATAAGTATACAATAAGTAGTACAATAAGTAGTACAATAAGTAGAACAATAAGTATACAATAAGTAGTACAATAAGTAGTACAATAAGTAGTACAGTAGTACAATAAGTAGTACAATAAGTATACAATAAGTAGTACAATAAGTAGTACAATGAGTAATACAGTAGTACAATAAGTATACAATAAGTAGTACAATAAGTATACAATAAGTAGTACAATAAGTAGTACAGTAGTACAATAAGTATACAATAAGTAGTACAATAAGTAGTACAATAAGTAGTACAATAAGTATACAATAAGTAGTACAATAAGTAGTACAATAAGTATACAATAAGTAGTACAATAAGTAGTACAATAAGTAGTACAATAAGTATACAATAAGTAGTACAATAAGTAGTACAATAAGTAGTGCAATAAGTATACAATAAGTAGTACAATAAGTAGTACAATAAGTAGTACAGTAGTACAATAAGTATACAATAAGTAGTACAATAAGTAGTACAATAAGTAGTACAATAAGTATACAATAAGTAGTACAATAAGTAGTACAATAAGTAGTACAATAAGTATACAATAAGTAGTACAATAAGTAGTACAATAAGTAGTACAATAAGTATACAATAAGTAGTACAATAAGTAGTACAATAAGTATACAATAAGTAGTAGCACCTATGCCGAATGAAACTATAAAGGAATCAACTTAAATTGTTCATCTAGAAGAAAATTCAAACAAGCAAATGACAGGAAACAATCAAGATGCAGCTTCCATCTCGATCTTTTAAGAAAAATACAGTCCAGTCTTTTCGTAAAAGGACAGCATGTGCATCAGTATACCGACTTCTGGGAGATCTTTCGCGTAATGCTGAATTTCACAAAAGACCACTTAGGCTCTTATTTGGTGTTTGTTCTCAACAGCAACAATAAAACTATTAGATCACTAACTATGCGTCAATATATGTCCGGAAGATCTACAACCGTTCTTTACCGAAATAGTTGAAATTTTAGAGATGTTAACCCTACCTTTCTTTCTAGAATTATTTGAGAAAGAAGTATATAAAAATAGAATGAAACGAAACAGGCAGAAGTAGAACTGATTTGTCCAAATTTTAGAACCGAAATGGAAGACCTATGTCATGTGTTAACAGCTTGTTCATTGTATATGAACATCAGGATAGTATTATATACTTGAAGTTGAGTATTATATTTTAAAAAAAATATTTGCCAACTCATTTCAGTAACCGTGATGAATATGTACACTTATAGTAGACTGTCAGAACTTTTCAAATCTCAGAAATACTTGGAAATAATGAAAACATGTCCAGAATATACTGTAATGAAAGTCACAAAACGATATAATCCACCAAGATATAACGCTTTGGTCTCACAGCTCCTCATTAAGACACCAATTACAACATTTACCACCATGTGTCTGTATGAAAAATATTAAAAGCTAAGTGTGTACAGTATTTGCCAAGGCCGTAACTATCATTGAGGCAAGTGAGGCAATTGCTTCACTAAAATTTCGACACTGATTTATTTTTTATGATATTTAAATACGAAATATAATAGTCACTTGTTGTTCTGTCACAACCTTAATTTCTATAAATTGTCATAATTCCTTTCAAATTATTCTTCCTGTATATAACTCAGCATCCCAACGGGTAATGTTCATTCTTGATTACATTAACCTAGTAGCGAAACTCATCATGAATATCTGGTTAAAACAGATTTATTCTAAGACTCCAGGGACTTAGGAATATAACAGAACAACTGAAATCCATGACTTAACAGAAGTAACCATGACATTGACAATACGACGAGGGATATAACAGAACAACTGAAATCCATGACTTAACAGAAGTAACCATGACATTGACAATACGGCGGATGCAGCAGGTGATGACTTATTCATTGTTAAGTCTGTAATCTATTCTGTGGTTTATTGATAATGATTCATGTACCTTGTTTAGCTAGTTGCTTCTTGTTTATGTGTTCCTCATGATTCAGTAAAATGTGACCTTTAAAGAACTCCTCTTTTTAAGAGGTGTTTGTGGTGATTCTTTTATACCCTGTATTTGTAGCTCTCTTGTTTAGGTGTTCTCTAGTGTTCTTTTATACCCTGTATTTGTAGCTCTCTTGTTTAGATGTTCTCTGATATTCTTCAATACCATGTATTTGTAGCTCTCTTGTTTATGTGTTCTTTTATACCCTGTATTTGAAACTTATTTCTTAACATACTCATGAAGTGTTGACAAACTGACATTTAACGTGACCTTCAGACATAGACATCCCGATAAGATTGAAACAGAGAATCTAGTAAACCAAACATTATATCAATGAGTTTGCTGCTGACAACAAGATTATTTAATTTCTATTTTTTATTAATAAAACATATAAATAATTTGGCCCTTGGAAGTCAAGTACTGCACAAAGGGAAATTTAGCTCCAGGCCCTGTCGACGGCACTTGGTATAGATGGACCAAGCCCCATGGACATGGACCCTCCGTCAACCAACCGGAACCAGATGAGCTCCTATAAGGGTATGAAGCGTTGCTCCATCTCATAGCAGGTGGCTACGATAAAGGGGGTTAGATTGACGGTGGAGAGAGAAATAAATGTAGATGTATTACATTTAATGACTTGGGGGAAATGAGAAATTAGACCAGTGGTCAATTTCGAAAGGGTCCAAAAAGTCAGGTGTGAAACAGCTGAGTGACCCCAAGGTAATAAATGTGAAAAATTGGGTAATGGAAGAATTAACCTTCAACTACACTGTGGAATTCCATGAAACACAATTTAAGCTGTGCATAGTTTAATGATATAACATACACACAACTGACCAGTTCATGAAAATAAAATGAGCAAGAGTTATTCTTAATGCTACATAAATTTACATACATATATTTTTAGATGGTGACGTTCCCTTGTCACCATCTTACGGTGTTTATATATCTCAACTTGTACGATTCGCTCGTGTATGTTTTAGATTTTAACGAGAGAAGTTTATGTATTACTGAAAAATTATTACACCAGGGTTTTAAATATCACAAACTAGTAAAAACATTTACTAAATTTTATCATCAGTATAAGGACATCATTCGGAAATATAGCTCAACATGCAGACTTCTTATACGTTCAGGTATTTCACATCCAATTTTTTATGGAAATATTCTTTATAAAGCGCAAAGGTGTCAGTATTCACCTCAAAAACTAACAAAAGCTTTGAATAGACTTATTAAGAAGGGATATAGTTACGATACTGTTGTCAGGTCATTAAAGATTGCATATTTTGGCGTTAATATTGATTCACTTGATTCGTCTTTGCATCGGAACTAAACACATTTATTCAAATACCAGTTGTTGGCATGATACGGGTTATGTTCTTATCATATATGTTATGATGGTATGATACTAAACCCCTAACGGGAAGGATTGTGCCTAATGTTCATATGATGAAATCATAATCTTTCAGTCAGTTTAATTGAAGTCTGGAGCTGGCATGTCAGTTAACTGCTAGTAGTCTGTTAATTATGTATTATTGTCATTTTGTTTATTTTCTTTGGTTACATCTTCTGACATCAGACTCGGACTTCTCTTGAACTGAATTTTAATGTGCGTATTGTTATGCGTTTACTTTTCTACATTGGCTAGAGGTATAGGGGGAGGGTTGAGATCTCACAAACATGTTTAACCCCGCCGCATTTTTGCGCCTGTCCCAAGTCAGGAGCCTCTGGCCTTTGTTAGTCTTGTATTATTTTAATGTTAGTTTCTTGTGTACAATTTGGAAATTAGTATGGCGTTCATCATCACTGAACTAGTATATATTTGTTTAGGGGCCAGCTGAAGGACGCCTCCGGGTGCGGGAATTTCTCGCTACATTGAAGACCTATTGGTGACCTTCTGCTGTTGTTTTTTTCTATGGTCGGGTTGTTGTCTCTTTGGCACATTCCCCATTTCCATTCTCAATTTTATATTATAATATACATAATTTCTGTTAGAAAGATTTTAACTGTTACACATTTGTTGTTGTGCATTCTTAATAGAAGATTTATCTGTTCTTATATAGCGACAATAACTATCAGAACTCCATCTACCCAATGTTTTTATTAAGTGATCTTCAACATTAGCTTTTCCAGCACTGGTTGCTGCACCTATACGAAAGGAATGACCATTATATAGCGCTGCTTGGTATCCGCAGGCTTCTAATATTTTTTTTTAAATTTGTAATAAAATATTTTCTTTCTGAAGCTGAAAAATTTTCATTAATGAACAATGGATCTGAAAGTGCACATTTCCCTTTAACTGATCTTATTTGTAAGTAGTTCTTTAAAGTTGTATAGGATATTGTTTAGCCAATGCAATTGTATATCAATGTCTTTCCTAAAAGGATCTGTTTTAGACTGCTTTAGGTGAAAAATTGCAAAATCTTCGTAAAATGTAACATCAGAAACACATAAATTAGATTTGAATCAAAGTTAGATGCACTATCTACAGTAAATTCACCACAACGTAAAAAACCATGAAATGCTACAATACAAACAATTTCCAGCATTAAGTCTATAAATTCTGAAAAAAGCCTCTCTTCAGTTTTACACACATTTGCTTTAGTATGTCAGAAGTAATTGGAAATCTTGGCCTAACTGACTGTTTCTGTAAACGTTTAACCGACTTTAGATATAAAGATAGTCGAACCATTGATTTATGGTCCCTGTCTGATGATTGAAACGGTGAGGGAATGTTGTCTTTGAGACACATGTATCTAATACCACAAATATACAACTTAATAGTAGAATATTGTAATTTCAGAATTTGAAAACAATGACTACGAAATAATTAAAAGTTCTTCAGATATGGGAGGTAATTTTTTCCCAATCAGGTTGACCCCATTTAAAAGTAGAAATGTTTTGAAATGGTTATATCCTGTCTTATAAACAGCTCTTGTCCTCATAGTTACTGCATTATGCCATAGTTTGTTGACTGCGTTTGTTAAGACCATATTACTTCTGACACATTTGGGCATATATGAGGGTTCTGCTCTGCCTGGGGCCAGTTTTCGGAAGCGAGTCATCTGAAAACGAGACAAAGCATCAAAAATTTGGTTTATATGACCAGGTACATGTTTAGCATTAAAATGAAAATTAAACTGAGCTGCACACCGTGTAAATTGACGCATAGGTTTCATAATTTCTAAACATTTAGAGCGTCCCTTTCTGACAATAGCAACAGTAGCTTCATTATCACACCAACATAATATCTTTTTACAGGGCTAGAGGTGGCCCCATAACAATGCTGCTACTATACTAAGGTATAAATCAAGGAACGCCATTTACAAATTTTCAGTTAAAGTAGGTAAATTAACAGGCCAATAAGGAGAGAACCATTTGCCTTGGAAATATACCCTAAAGCCTATTGTAGAAGCAGCATCTGTATATAATTCAAAGTCATAACTGGATGTGAAATAACAATCATGGAACATTCCAAATTGACAAAAATCCTAACCAAAATTCTAAATCTACCTTACATTCTTTAGTTAAATTTACAAATTCATTTAAATGTTTAACAGTAGTTGACAAATTAATAAGGTATGACAACAAAAATCTGCCAGGTAAAATAACTATTATGGCAAAATTAAAATGTCTCAACAACTGTAATAACTGTCTCTTTGTACAAGATGATTTTGACAACAATTTGGAAATAAACTCACATATTCTCTGTACTTTAATATTTGGAAGTCTTGCGTCCATTTTGTTTGAATCTAAAATAATACCTAAATGCTCTAGACAAGAAACTAGTCCTTCAGTCCTGTGTTTGGCTATTGGAATATTTAAACGTTTAAAAATTGTCATCATTATAGCCATACTTCTTTCACCATCTTCACTTGGGTGATCAATAGTAAGAAAATCATCAAGTAGATGTAAAATGTTCTTAATCTTATAATTTTTCTCTGCAATATGGCAAATTGCTTGTGATACATTGTCATGTGGAGATGAAAGATCTAAACGTTTCTTCCCAAAGTATTTTCCTTCAGCAACACCAAGTGGACTAACTCTATAATTTGCAAAAGGTACGAAATGAAAAGGTCCATGTACAAAGCCTTTTTTGCATTCAGTTTTAATGAACTCTGATACAACTTTAACTTGAGTGAGACCTTACAGAAAAATTATGTTTACACTTTTTAGATTCTGAAATTTCTCCTTGAACTAAACAATCAAAACCCTGTCTCAGAACATTACATAGATATAATACAAAATTCTCAGGATGTGATGATAACTCTTCCTCCAATTTATCAACATTTATTGGTGTTGAAGCTTCACGCAAGAAAATTTTCCTTGGATAGTCATCCTGAATTTGGTTTCTCCGATTTATTCCCCTTAGAGGACATAGAAGATGTTGAAGAATTAACAGGCACATTGCTATTGGATTTCCTACAGGTTGTGGCACCATGGTCTGTTTTACGACATTTTGTACACTGGTGGAGTAGATAACACACTTTCCTATAACAACCTTTGGGATTATTGAAATTATTGCACATTTCCCGACCTTCGTGAAATACTCTTGAACGACCTTGCTTGTCTACCGATTGTAGGTTACTAGATGGAGATGATATTGAAGAACGATTTTCAACCTGGACTGATGATTGCAATGGGCAGTATTGTGTCGCATGATCAATTAAATTACAGATTTTACACACATTTACTGAGGCTCCTGCTGTAATCAATGAACTGATATCACGGTCGGGGAGACTCCAATCAACTTTAATCTGTTTCTCTCTCAAGAGAGCTGCAGCTTTAGCGGAAAATATTTTATAGTGATCATAAAATTTAAGGCCATGGAAATTATGGATGTTGATTATGTCGGCTTCGTAAGCATTTAGTTCCTCCCTACGTTCTGGATATGCATTACACATTATCCTTTTGAATTTCCCAAAAGCTTGGATGAATTCTTGGATGGAAAGATGCCTATTTAATCTAGGATCGGGTTTGTTTGCCATGTTGACGTGCAACCCATCGGCAATTATTGAATTGGTCAGAGGATCTTCAAAATTAGGAATGAGGGGAGCGCCTAAATTAACGTCCTTACCCTCAATAATATTCTTCTGTACCGATGGTGCCACAATATCTACGTTGGAATATGAATCCGATCGAACACCTGTCGCACCCGGTGTAATGGACGAGTATCCTAATGAGGGTGGTATTTGCCAGCTTTGTATGGCTCCATTCCCTATGAGTGGTGCGTCCTCTGCGTTTCTGTTGTGGTACCACTGGGCAAGATCAAATTTCTTCAAAGAACTGCTTTAGTGCTTTTTTGGTTAGCAATAAGGCTGACTGTCTGTTGGAGACCAGACGCGCATTGTGCTACGGACTGCGACACAATGCTGAAGAATTGCATAATGACAGCCATGTTGTTGCCACCGACGCTGTCGAACTGCTCACTTCCGGTTGAGTCGTTGACATTGTTCCGAGAACTACTCTCATCAGCTGTTGGATAACGCAATCCGTCTGTCACATTTGCGGTACTGTCTGAGGCACACGCTGAGGCTGAGGCAATCCCGGAGTGTTGTGCTATAGAATTCGGTACGGCACGTTCTGGATCACTTACAGCTTCCTCGTTCTGGGCAATATTAACATTGCCATTTTGGCGATCTTTATTTTCTAAATAAAATTGTTTAAGAACGGTTTTAGCAATATTTTTGGGTACAACAATCCCCAGCTGATGTAGTTTTATCCTCAGTTGCTGTGACGTCCAATTGTCTGGATTATTAAGGTCCAAATGTCTATTTGAATACGGCTGATTCCTTATATTACGTCTGGAAGCCATATATTATTATGAAAAGTTCAATATATTTGTATTTACGGGAAAGTTCTTTCAAATTGCTATACGGTGAACGGAATGTTAAAATTTTAACAATTTCAAAACACGAAGTTCCTTTTGTAAAATAATCGCAAAGATCCAATATTGAAAGATATTTAGCAGTCTAGTTCGCACTCACATATATGAAGATAAACACAAATGTCCAATTGCAATATTGCAATAATATACGGATATTAACACCTAGTTAATATTATGCTTAAAACGATATTTTGTAACTTTATGACAACTAGTGTTTGACTTTCCCTGTCAGCAGCAAAACTCAAAATGACCAACTACCTAGCATCCTTGGGAAATTTGAGAATGGAATATATCACTCCTTGCCTTATAACCAAATAAGGAGTGATCATGTAGTCAGAGGATTGTCAGTACCAAACCTGTGCTACACCCATGCAGACTATGATCTGTCATTAAATAAACAACGCTTATATTTACATAATATAAGCTTCTACTTTTGCAAAAAAAGGAATAGCGATACTGAAGGTAAAAAAAAAGAATAATATACAATTCTGGCCCGTTGAAAAGGTGAATATCCAAAATTGTCAACACGAGAAGGTTATTTCATTGAGGGCGCAGCCCGAAGTGAAATAACTTTTACGGGATGACAATTTTGGATATTTATCGCTTCTAAGGGGCCACAATTGTTTTATTATACCGAACTAACAGTGGAAGGGCATTTTGAATCAATGTTAAAGCACTTACCCTTACTTTAGTCAGTAACAAACACAAGTTGACGTTCAAAAATACATGTAATTTGTGTCTTAGAATTCTCGTATGTACAACAAAGGTAGATTCTTTTTGTAAAATATTGATGGCCATGAAAAGAACCGTTATTAGAGATATCATCGGCACAAGATGCACGTCAAAAGCCTTATTTTCTCTTCTCTCGATCAATGGGCTTCCTGTAACTTGAACGTTGCCATTTTGTTTATTTACGTCTGTGAAAAAAAGTTATTCGCCGGTGAATAATAGGGTTATTCAACGCTGGTGTAAATTTTTAGGGTTATTCGTTCTTTCTTGCAATCAGAGACATATATTGTATTATATGTCTCTGTTGCAATTGAATGAACATAAACTGAATTATTCAATGTCACGTGATAACGTTTTACCCAATAGAATTGTTTAAAATATATGTAAGGTATAATAATTCTAGTAAACTAAATGTTGTTTTTGAACAGAGTCTGAGTAGTGAATCTAACTACACTGAAACTAATCCAAACACGAGAAGTAGACTAAAAATGATCAAGTACTGGGAATCGCAAGGGAACAGTCCTGTCGTGTGTATTCATTTCTTCGTTTCACCAAATTTACTCGTTCTCTTTACAGTTAAACAAAATATAAATAATATGAAACATGAATGGATTAGTTTTTATCCAAGTTTCTTTAACCTTAAAAAATTAAAGAAAATCCCGTATTCCAATTTGACATTATTGAGGAACGGTAGGAAACGGGATTTTGTTTTTATCGGGAACAATTCCGTAGTCCCATTATAGAAATTGTGTGTCCCCACGATGGAGAGATCTACATAAATAAGAAGGAGAAGAAGTTGTGGTTCGATGATATTTGGTATGCAGTTGCATTTGCATGTCTCATTTCCATAGAGATAAAACAACTCAATCACGGTCTATAGACTTTGAAACTTTTTCTTAGTTTACATTTAAAGTTTGAGTTTAGATTAGATTAAGTAAAGCCGGGCCACTAGTGGTAGGTCAATGATATTTTGTATGCAGATGTATTGGAATATATTTCCATGGACATGTATCAGCTCAGGTTATCAGGTAAGGTCCTTTGACGTTGAAACCATTGCATAGATTACATGTTCAAGTTTGTGTGAAGCAATTATAGCAACACAATTAAAAAGCCCTATTTTGTAACAGAATTCAATTGATGAAAAACCAAAGTCCTGACGTATTTACGAAACTAAATATATAAGTAGATTTTTCATGAAGACAACGTATTGAATTGACCATTTTAGAGTTTTTATATTTTGCCTTGAGACGTCATTGCGTGATTGTGTGTAAAATTATATCCATGAATTCACAAAGTTCAATCATCATTCTCATCGCTTATAACACCCTGCTTAGTCGAATCGTTATTCTCATATCACGGATTTGAGATTTCGAAAGGCATTATCATTAACGTCACAATGTGCGAGGAGGCGTTATCAAGCATGGTTTCGTCAAGCATAAAATTTGTCTAAGGGAGGAAAAAGACCAGTGATTGAATGATAAACAAATAATAACATTTTCTACATATAGATTTTGTAAAATATCAGCCGCTCAACACAACGTGAAGCTTATTGGAAGTTCTTATTGTGGCTCACGGCTAATATTGTGTTGAAAACCAGATACTCTATAGGTGTACTCTCCTTACATCAGATTTAACGTTTCCATTCAGACGACTGCCACCAAATGCATGGTTGTGTATAACTTATCAAGTAAGGTTGACAATGTCAAATTGCTATGCAACCACTGCTAACAAGTCAGATGCAACACATTCTTGACCGTTTATGAGAATACTATCAATAAATAATAAACTGTGTGGTTAAAAAAAAATGTTTTCGCTTAATTATGACTATTGAACAGCGGTATGCTACTATTTTCTTTATTTAGTATAAGATTATGAAATGAAGATGAATTCATAATGTAACTCCTGTTTGTTGTTCTTTATCCATGATATCGTTTCATTTTTCGACACGGTGTGAGATTTTAAAATTGCTTTAAAGGTAATTAACAACTACAGACATTAACAAGGAGTCTGACACTCTATACAATATAACAAACTTCTTACTCTGAGACTAATTACCTGAATGATAAACTATCACATGATTACGTTTTAAAGATAAGGGCCATATACCTACGATACAGATACCAACTGATATAAATAACTAGAAGACATATAGAATATGTGCTAACAGTGCGAATCTGATTAGAGGAAATTCCAACTGGCATGGAAACAATTGTTTTTTTTTTTTTACAATTTCACAACAATTGTATAATATACTCAAATTTTAACAATTGTTTTATTCGAATTAGAATGAGATCACATGACAAATATTCAAATAAAATGGCGGAACATATAGACGAAAGATTATTAGAAGTAACTATTAATAAAAATTCAATTATATAAAAACTGTGTACAGATGGGTTAACTTTAATTTGAACAAAGCAGAAACCAGTTTTTATTTGCTATTTGAAATGATATCATTTTCTGATTGTTACTATGCCTGAGTGATGCTAGCGCCATGAAATAATGTATAGGTATTTGAATCCTAAATGGTTTTGAAATGTTCTTGGCAATCTATGATATTTTATTAACCATCAACAATAATACATTTCTGTACAAACAAAGAATTCAAGAACTACATTTACAGAATTTCTTTATTTAAAATAGTAAATAATACGCTTATATAAAATTATGTTACATGAGGATTTCGTTACCACAAACAACTTAAAACCTTTACAATTAAAAAAAAATAGTTACATAGATTTGATTTGCAAGTTTGATCGTATCTGTAGAACAATTATTTCAATCAGAATAGCTCAACCTAATGTCAACGGTGATATTGTTTGACGTTATAATTGGGGTACCTTCATGACGAATAACGGTAGAAATTACGTTAACGATACACAATTTTTAATGCATGACAATAAAATGTTCACTTTCTTTATGACGATAACGCGGGATTATTTGAGACCTGTGAAGAATCACGAAAGTGACCGTTTGACGTCTGACGTTAAGGGCAATCATACATATTGTTTACCATGGTGCTTTGCTTTTGCGCCAATTGGCATTTCATTTGCTCCAAAAAAAATCTTTCATTTGCGCCACAAACCATATTTCATTTGCGCCAATACTGAAACCTTTCATTTGTGCCAATATTACAGGTAAATACAGGCAATACATTTATGATATATAGCATTATAAAAAAGGATAAAATTGTCATTTTCATTAGTCGAGATTCATAATTTATCCACAGACTTTTTAATCAATTGAAATACGATCCGGGTAAAATTATCAGGACTTATCACTCCTTTAAATTAACTAATTCTAAAAGGTTACCAATTCAACACTATAATCATACCTTTAATATTGTTCTTCATTGAAGACTGACAGGTAAAATTATTTTATTTGAATTTATACATTAGTATACAAAACTATATCCACAGGGACCTATTGCACAAAGATTCACATAGTCTACAGTTTTATAGCCACCTCTTATGTAAAATTTAAAGAAGGGGCAAGATTTAAAAATTGTAAAATATACAGTAGAGTTTGTGTCATTTGAATGATACTAATGATTTATGCCAAGGAGACAAACTAGTTCCAATGTTAAACAACATTTTAACTAAGTGTAAACATTTGTTTCGGGAAAATAGCAATATTGTAAACTATATAGATTTGAACACCAAAATATTAAGATTTATGGTATTACACATGTTGTATCTATGGTGCGACACAATCAGGATACTCAGTCTGCAGTTTACACATGAGACATCGGTTTTTCAAAATAAAGACTTCTTTCTCTAGTTTTAAATTTTCTTGTACAAGTTTAAGCCTTTTTGTTTCTTCCCGTAGACGTTCATTATCTAAAATCAGATTTTCTTTCTTTAATTCTGCCAGAATCCTTCTGCTGTTGCTTCCCCTTTTCAAGTTTCCTAGTAAAATGAAATATAAATTTAACATAAGGTTGTTATCATGCTACATATATTTATATTGTGTTGTATTATGTAACTTTATGCAATAATCCCATATATGCACATTACAATTGTACAATATGGTTGTTAAAAAAAATAAAAAGTTGCCCTTTATTTCAATTTGTAATATATATTTTCTTTTTCATATTCTTCTGAGATTTGTATCTTCAAATATTTGTTTTACCGTTCTAACAAGTGTTTAGATAATATAGCTGCATTTATGTACAATGTATACAAACTTCACAAAATAAAAATATTTCAGAAAAAAAAACCCATTCCACACAATAATGTATGCATGAACGTCTATATACAGACTTTTCTATTCCATTGAATTATCAATAAATGACCATCAATGGCTTCAGTGGTAGATTAAATTTATAAATTTCCCTCTACATATAAAATAAATATATAATATCTGTAAAGTATCACTTTACATAAATTTAGAATATCTTTAAAAGTATGATAATAAACACCTAAGATTATGCTTGATACAGAAGTTGTTTTGAAACTAATATTACATATCTGTTCTAACTTTTGCCAGAAATTTAACAAGAATGTTTTTGAAATCCAGTTACCTTCAGTTTCTTTGGTATAACTGCTTGTTGTACTTGTCACTTTTTCATTTTGTCCTAGTATATAAGATAAAAATTTCATATCAACATTTATTACTTAAAAAATAATTCATGCATTCTAAAAACATTTAAATTGGTTTTAATAGAGGTAATATTCAAAGTTACAATTGTGCAATATGGTTATTAGAAAATGTAAAGAGTAAGTTTCCCTCTATTTTGTAATATATATTTTTCATTTTCATATCCTTCTTGGATTTGTATCTTCAAATATTTGTTTTCCAGTTCTAACAAGGGTTTAGATAAAATAGTTGTATATATGTACAAAAAAGAGCGACGAAAGATACCAGAGAGACAGTCAAACCAACAATGTATACAAACTTAACCAAAAAGAAAAACAAAAATATTTCAGAAAAAAACCATTTTACACAATAATGTATACATGTACATCTTTAAAACTTTTCTATTCCATAAAACTATCAATAAATTACCATAATTTGCTTCAGTGGTAGAAGAAATTTTTAAATTTCACTCTTCATATAAAATAAATATATAATATCTCTAAAGTATCACTATACATATATTTAGAATATCTTTAAAAGTATGATAATAAACACCTAAGATTATGCTTGATACAGAAGTTGGTTTGAAACTAATATTACATATCTGTTCTAACTTTTGACAGAAATTTAACAAGAATGTTTTTGAAATCCAGTTACCTTCAGTTTCTTTGGTATAACTGCTTGGTGTACTCGTCACTTTATCATTTTGTCCTAGTATATAAGATAAAATTTTCATATCAATATTTATAACTTAAAAAACAATTCATGCATTTTAAATACATTTAATTTGGCTGACCCTTTATATTCACAATTTATCCAAAGTGATAAAGATAAAATTTACAAAAATGAAGGTAAAACCCATGTTTAAATGTACTATGTGTTAGAATAATGAAGTTAAAAATATACCCTTTGCACAAGTGCAAAGTATGTATATATTTGATTTGAAAAATCTAACAAATACAAAGTATAAATAGCGCGTCAAATTAGAATTTTCATGAAGTTTAAAGCGGCACACCCTCTAAATCTCCGCACTGAAGGTAAATTTGGTACTCTTTTCTAGTTTTCAAACACAGAAGAGTTCCATATACCATGTTTTCTTTACCTGAGTAATATAATTCATTCTTAGATTTTTTTCTTCTTAGAAAATTAAAGTTTTATGGCGGTGTTACAAGTCTGAAAATGAGGCAGAGGAAGCCGTATCTGTTCTTTAATTTCTAGTTCTTTATGATATGTTAACGGAACCCAATCAGAAAAGTTTGGATAAGTAATGAAAAAAAATCATTAATATATCTGAATGTGATATTAAATGATATGGCTTTTTTGATTTTCTTGTTTTGACAAGTGTCTGAAGGAACGCCGACTCATATGAAAATAAGAAGAGGTCGGCAAGGAGAGGCGAACAGATCGTTAAAAAAAATAAACAATTATTTCTGCATTTGTTGACATTTCCTAATATTAACTTCACGTTTTTTTTTGTCCGATACGAATATGTCTTCTAGTTATTTGTTACCTTTGGCTGCTGTCTTGCTATTATACCTTCATAACCAGTCAATAAGTGTATAATTTAACACAGTTTTATTCGGATTCTCATTTATAAAGTTCCTTGCTTTATATGAGAGTTGATGAAAAGTAAATGATTTTATTATCATTTCTCAAACACTTTGTCTTCACCTCATAATTGAGTGATCACACACATATTGGAGTGATCATAAACGTATGTATATGTGTAACAAGATTTGGTAAGAAAATCCACGAAATACAAATGTTTTTAAAGCATGTTTTATTAAGACAAGCATTGTCATTTACATTTACATTCCATAAATGCTCAAAACTGACATGACCAATGGTAGTTTTTTTTTTTTTTTTTTCAGTGATTGAAATAGACGACGTTAAATTCTAACTTAAATTAATTTCATCCATAGAATATATATCACTTCAAACCAATAAAAGAATGTACTGATTTTTAAACGACCAGTCTGAATTGGTCTGAAATTTTCTTGATGAATACTTGACTGTAGTCTGAACCATACTTAATAGTCTGAACTTGTACTCGACCGTTTTTTAACCTTTTTTAACGCGTCTGAATCTTGCTCGACCTATTCTGAACCATACTCGACATAGTCTGAACATACTTGACCTAGTCTGCACTAACATAGACCTTTTTTGTTTTGTTTTTATCTATTTTAAATAATCAGTTTAGGAAATTCTTTTAATAATAGCTTTTACCCCTGACTTGAAATTTGAACAACAATATGAAATTAAAAATGTATTCAATATAGCAGTTAGACCAAAATTTCACAATAAACAAAATATAGCTTCAACACCATATCCATCAACACTTATATGTATGTGTCACCTTCAAAATAAAAAAAAACCAAGCTGATTAAATTTTCTTAAAACTGAATTGTGAAATATATTTTCAATGTTATTCAAAAATGTTTGAATGTTTCAAATATAATTTATGGTTAATGGACAATTTTCATCATTTAACTTTGACTATGGTGTCATTTGAGTTAAGCTAATAATGCATTCATTGAACATCTATTTTTAAACAATATATATATAAAATAGTATATCAAGCATCTTAATAAATTTTAAAAATGGCACCTTTGTTTTGTAAAACCTAGAATTAAATATAATCATGATAACAAAACTTCCATAGCAATCCTTGATGACCTTTTAAAAGAGAAAATGTGTTCCAAAGCTGTACGTTATTTATTTATTTCAATTAGATTTAAATATTTTTTTGTCAAAATTAAACACCTCAGTACAAGTGTGTTTTACAGGTAAAAGAAAGAACACTTTTCTTTAGCTCGTGTATTACTCTATTTCTAGTGAATGCAAAAGGCCTTGCGATTTAAGTTTAATAGGATGTTGCAATTTCGGATGAATGCTATTTCGAATTTAATACTCTCTGACCAGGGGTGATCTGTTTAACAAGCAGGATGTATATATTAATTTATACTTCACCACTAATCATAAGAACAAGTATCATTATTGTTTTCCTTAAGTTGATGTATCTATAATACTAAAATAACGAGGTCCAATTTGTCAGCCGTCATCGGGTAAAAACGACAAATCAAAGAATTCAACTTTATATATAGCTTATATAGGACAATGGTGTAGATTAAAATTACACAACTCCAGACCCTTTTGTTATCCACATAATTAATATTGCCAATAATTAACAAGTTCCGGGTCGAATCCGATACCAATACCAATAGTATATTCACATGTTACCTATTACCTTATCTGTACGTTCCGCATCTGACAGGCGCACCAACAAACGGTGTATTTATGATTTTGCTATATACACGGGTCATAATCACAGGGCTGACACTACTAAGTTTTGTATTTGTTAGCGGGCATGACGTTAAACAGTGAATCACAGAGTTCAACTTTATAAATTATTTATGACTTATAGGACAATGCTGTTGATTAAATACTCCATTCCAGGACCTTTTGTTTTCCAAATAATTAATATAACCAATAATTGAAAAGTTCCAGGTCGACGGGTTCAAACAGAAAGATTTGAAAGCAGAGAAAACTTATCTTATAATCGGCATGACTTTATCAGATAACAATACCAATACCAAATTAAGGCTTACGCATAGTTATATACTTTAATTCAGTCACGGACCCGCGATATCACGGGTGTGTTCTAGTATTACATATAACTAGAACACACCCGTGATATCGCGGGTCCGTGACTGAATTAAAGTATATAACTATGCGCAAGCCTTATTTTTGTATTAGTATTGTGATCTGATAAAGTCATGCCGATTATAAGATACACAGTTTTCTCTGCTTTCAAATATTTCTGTTTAAACCCGTCGAACTGGAACTTATCAATTATTGGTAATATTAATTATTTGGAAAACAAAAGGTCCTGGAATGGAGTATTTTTTAATTAACAGCATTGTCCTATATTAGTTATAAATAAAGTTGAATTCTGTGATTCGCTGTTTTACGCAATGCCCGCTAACAAATTGAAAACTGTACCTATACGCCTTATTTTTAGTCCAGATTTTTGGTATTCGTATTGTACTGATTAAAATACTACAATAGGTAACAATTTGACAATTTAGTAGTGTCAACCCTGTGATTGTGACCCGTGTATATAGCATATAAATCCTGAATACACCGTTTGGTGGTGCGCCTGTCAGATGCCGAACGTACAGATAAGGTAATAGGTAACAGGTGAATATACTATTGGTATCGGTATCGGACTCGACCCGGAACTTCTTAATTATTGGCAATATTAATTACGTGGAAAACAAAAGGGCCTGGAGTGGTGTAATTTTTAATCTACACCTTTGTACTATATTAGTTATATATAAAGTTGAATTCTTTGATTTGTCGTTTTTACGTGATGACGGCTGACAAATTGGACCTCGTTTTTTTAGTATTATAGATATATCCCTAATTATTGTATTAGATACATTTCTAATATAAGGTTAAACAGTTTGAATGCTTCTGTTTGGCTGTTGTCACCTCATTAAAAAGATAATTATATAACTATTGTATGTAATCATAAAACTCTTTTTTCTTAAGCAATTTAGGAAAATTACGATTAAAAAATAAATAAATTATCATATGAGATAGTTTTATTGAAGGGGGTATGGGTGTCTTTCGCCATCTTGGATTGTAAAAAACATAGAATATAAAGTCCATTATTTCAATCAAGTTACCAAATTTGAAGCCGGAATGCAGATAACTAATGTGATTTATCTAAACAGTTAAAATTTAAAAAAAAAAAGGGGAGGTTATTTGTTCAAGTATGGTTCAGACTGGTCGAGCATGGTAAAGACTTAACAAAATAGGTCAAGCACTGGTCGGGAACGGGTTAAGACTGTTTCCAACTGGTTGAGTGCAGGTCGAGAACGGATTAAGACTGTTTCAGACTGGTCGAGTAATAGTTTAGACTATTTTCAGTGGTAAATATTAGGGTCACGTACAACTCAGTACAGTCGAGTATAATAAAAACTTGGGTCAAGTAATGTCGAGTAAAATGCAGACCAATTCAGACTGGTCGAGTAAAAATTACACAGTCGAGAACAGGTATGGGCTATTTCAGACTTTAACTGGTTTGTGGGGAACTGCGAAATTTTCTACAACATCCTAGATTTTTCAATAAATTAGAAATGAATGCATTTGTTGGCTGCTCAGCAACATTATTTTAAATATATACCTATCTCAAAGGAACCAGGGTTTACAATAATAAATGTTTCCTCATAATTAGATTTCTGCATTGAAAATAGCGAAATGTGTTTGTTTACAAAGTGTAAATACGGTCCTAATTTCCCAACGTTAACAATACAAACGTAACAATGGGTCATCAAAATCATATTTCGTCGTAAAACTAAAGGAAAGGATTACTCTGTAAATATTGACTTTGGCTTTATATGATTATTTTAAATATGTGGGTTTTCAGGAACAGTTATAATTTTTAGTACCACGAAAATCAAAATTACACTGTGGCAGATATAACATCGGTAATGTCAGAACCCCATAGAGTCCCTAACTTACCACCACACAACGATTCAAATGATTTAATCATCATCTCTGCATTTTTAACACTTTGGGAGTCCGGACATTGAGACCTTCCTTGTTCTACACAAGTTTTATATTGACTCACTGCCCTATAATGACATGAAAAAGAAAAATATCGATTATAAAAAAACTTATCAAAGTGTCAGTATTATAGATTAAAAATATATGTTTATCCTCGTTTTTATCTCTATAAGATTATTTATTTTGTGTATCGAATCAGTCTATCAAATGATTTACCCTCTTTTTCAATGCTGAAATTCTTTTTCTTTAAAAAAAAACCTTGACATTAACAAATCATGCGTTATCCATCTCTAGCTAAGGCGTTAAATTGGAGTTCACATGAATACGGATTCAATGAGGTCGAATTATTCAGATGCAATTGAATAATTCATCATTAATGTTACTTAGCTTATTTTGACAAAATTGAACTATACTGGCTGCTAAAAGCGAATAATTATTTCACTATTTCTCTTTCATTAGTGATTGATCAAAAAAGATCATACTTTATATTTGTTATATATCTCGTAGCTAGTGCCCCTTTAAGGTATTTTGTGGTTACAGGTCTTCAGCTGTTTCGGTTCTTAAACATTCTTGGCTTTAAAATATTTGGCTGATGAAGGTGAAGCCAGAAGATTGCTCCGGATGCATGAAATAAATAACGTGATGTTTTCTTTGTAAAATATTTTTATTTGTTTGAAATACTGAATATTGGAAAATACGTAAATAAAATATTTAAGAACATATATATAAATAAAATGCTTTCAATAAAAAGGCAACAATATTTAGAAACACATATTAACATAAAATTGTTGTTGAAATTAAATGTACTTTTTCTTCAAATATTGTTCAATACTTCATTAAAATCCTTTGGTTTTTCTAAAAAAAAATGTATATGAAAACATTACTAAGAATACACTTAAATTTTATTTGGCAAATGAGCTATTACTATCAGCTGGTATGTTGTACAGATTATTAACCTTACGACGGAGTTTATACACAAATTCCAAGTACGAATTGTAGACAGAGAAAATCTCTCTATCTCTCTCTTTATATAAAATTCCCATACAAAATATTTGTAATTGGAAATACAGTTTGAATCAAGTCAAAAGAAATTAAGTCAATATCTTCATTTCTTCCCACACAAAAAGCATAAATAAACTCATCATAGATACCAGGACTAAATTTTGTATATACGCCAGACGCGCGTTTCGTCTACAATAGACTCATCAGTGACGCTCGAATCCACAAAAGTTAAAAGGCCAAATTAAGTACGAATTTGAAGTGCATTGAGGACCAAGCCCACGCATGAATTTTATTTTTTTTCTTGCCGCTTGGTAGGTTAGGGGGAGGAAGTCTTTTCTTTGTCATTTTGAGGCCTTTTATAGCATACAATGCGGTATGGGTTTTGCGCATTTATGAAAGCCTTATGGTGATCTATAGATGCTATCTTCTATATATTTTTGATTTTTATAGAAAGTTGTCTCATTCACAATCATACCACATCAAATTACACAATATATTACGCAATGCTATACTGCTTGTCAGTTTAATTCTAAGATTTGTATAGTATCTGTCATTATGATTCGAGGGATACGAACTTTTTTGGACTTCGTTGGCATATGTGAACAATTCAAGGCATCTAGTCTTGCATTACAAAATGTAAAATGTTAAATGTTTTTATAGAGGTCAAAAAACGATGATAAACATATATTTTTAACCTATAATACTGGCACTTTGATAAGTTTTTTGATAATTGATATTTTTCTTTTTAATGGTATTACAGGGCAGTGAGTCAATATAAAACTTGTGTAGAACAAGGAAAGTCACAATGTCCAGATTCCAAAAGTGTTACAAATGCAGAGATGATGATTAAATTATACGAATCGTTGTGTGTTGGTAAGTTAGGGACTCTGTGGTGTTCTGACGTTACAGACGTCATATCTGTAGTGTAATTTTGATTTTTGTGGTAACAAAAACAATAACTTTTTCTCAAAACCCATATATTTAAATTATATATAGCTAAAGCCAATACTTCTCCGTTAGTTTTACGACGACATACTACAAGAAGTCCGATTTGATGATCCATTGTTACGTTTGTATTTTAAATGTTGGGAATTTGGCCGTATTTACACTTTGTAAACTAACTCATTTCGTTTTAAAACACCATTTTACTATTTTCAAATAACTGTTTAAATAAATTTCTTTTTAACTGACATGACAAAAACCACAATAGAATAAAGATATATAGTAAAGCAGATTTTTTACATCTGTATAATGATCAGAAGAACAATTTCATTAAATTTTCTATTTTTTTTTCAATTTGATGTATGTATATTATCATGTAATATATCTCAAACATACATGAATTTTTTTTTTTTTAGTTAATTATGAAAGTGAACTCTAAATAGCTGCACTAACGAAGTGTACAATCCCCTAAGGCATTTTCCTTGGGAAAATAGCTTACTGATTAAAGATGAAAAGAGCAAAAATTAAAATAAAACATTTTGAATTTTGCAAAATTTCATGCATTTTCTAATGGTGCACATATATAGAATACACAAAAATAATGTATAAGGATAAATAGACTATATATAAACATAAGCTTTTTAAGGAAATGAATTTCCCATATAACACTTAGAGTGTATCGTACAGTTTGACTGAGGATACCTTATCCTGTGATTTCATTGTTTGCTCCTATCACAGGACCTAACCAGGTGCTCCGCAGGACGCAGCTTTATACGACCGCATGGGTCGAACCCTATCGAACAGTTGGGGTAAGTATAGACACAGCATTCAAGCTTGATACAGCTCTGAATTTGGATTGTGATCAAATTTTTGACAAAATATGGGTTTCTGACACAAAACAAATATCAAGATCTTATAAATCTATTGAACAATATTGTGCAATTAAAGATTTCTTCAAACTTTTTAAAAATTTGATTTGAGAAATTTGGAATTTTTTTTTGAAAACTACTACCACCCCCGTTTTTTGGCAGTTAGTCCAAAATCTGACATTTCTTTATACATAATTTACAAGTAGTGTAAAGGAGATAAATCCGAACATACCCAACATTAAAATTGAGAATGGAAATGGGGAATGTGCCAAAGAGACAACAACCCGACCATAGAAAAAAACAACAGCAGAAGGTCACCAACATGTCTTCAATGTAGCGAAAAATTCCCGCACCCGGAGGCGTCCTTTAGCTGGCCCCTAAACAAATATGTACTAGTTCAGTGATAATGAACGCCATACTTATTTCCAAATTGTACACAAGAAACTAAAATTAAAATAATACAAGACTAACAAAGGCCAGAGGCTCCTGACTTGGGACAGGCGCAAAAATGCGGCGGGGTTAAACATGTTTGTGAGATCTCAACCCCCCCTATACCTCTAGCCAATGTAGAAAAGTAAACGCATAACAATACGCACATTAAAATTCAGTTCAAGAGAAGTCCAAGTCTGATGTCAGAAGATGTAACAAACGAAAATAAACAAAATGACAATAATACATAAATAACAACAGACTACTAGCAGTTAACTGACATGCCAGCTCCAGACTTCAATTAAACTGACTGAAAGATTATGATTTCATCATATGAACATCAGGCACAATCCTTCCCGTTAGGGGTTTAGTATCATACCATCATAACATATATGAGAAGAACATAACCCGTGTCATGCCAACAACTGGTTTTTGAATAAATGTGTTCAGTTCCGATGCAAAGACCCTATAAGTGAATAAATATTAACGCCAAAATATGCAATCTTTAATGACCTTACAACAGTATCGTAACTATATCCCTTCTTAATAAGTCTATTCAAAGGTTTTGTTAGTTTTTGAGGTGAATACTGACACCTTTGTGCTTTATAAAGAATATTTCCATAAAAAATTGGATGTGAAATACCTGAACGTATAAGAAGTCTGCATGTTGAGCTATATTTACGAATGATGTCCTTATACCGATGATAAAATTTAGTAAATGTTTTGACTAGTTTGTGATATCGAAAACCCTGGTGTAATAATTTTTCAGTAATAAATAAATTTCTCTCGTTAAAATCTAAAACATTGTTACATACACGAGCGAATCGTACAAGTAGAGATATATAAACACCGTAAGATGGTGACAAGGGAACGTCACCATCTAAAAATGGATAATTAACGATAGGAAATGAAAAATCATCTCTTTTATCATAAATTTTAGTATTCAGCTTTCCGTTAGTGATATATATATCAAGATCGAGGAAAGGGCAGTGGTCATTGTTAGTATTAGCTTTATTTAAAGTAAGAAGTTCAACAGGATAAATTTCTTTAATATACATACTGAAGTCGTCATTATTGAGAGCCAAAATATCATCCAAATATCTAAAAGTATTATTAAATTTGTTTATCAGATGTTGTTTTGATGGGTCTTTGCTTATTTTTGTCATAAATTGTCACTCATAGCAATAAAAACCAGGTGCTCCGCAGGGCGCAGCTTTATACGACCGCAGAGGTCGAACCCTGAACAGTTGGGGCAAGTATGGACAAAACATTCAAGCGTGATACAGCTCTGAATTTGGATTGTGATCAAATTTTTGACATAACATGTTTTTTTTTAAACAAAACAAATGTCAAGATTTTACAAATCAATTAAAGATTTCTTCTTCAAACTTTTTAAATCTAAAATTAAATAGTTGACACAGCATAGGTTTCTGACACAGAATGAATGTGGTCTAATGAACTTAAAATATTTTTTTTGCCTTTGAGCAATTCACTATGCTGTTGAATATTAATCCTCTCAAAAAAATGTTTGAAGAAATTTTCTTTTTATTTATGAAATCTGAAATGAGAAAAATTTAACCCCCCCCTTTTTTTCACATCCCCGTTTCCCTTTTTCCAAAACTGATATCAATTCAAATTTCTAATGGAGTTTGCAACAATAACTACTCTTTTAAATACATCATAAAATATTAAAATGTAAAATAAAGTGCTTGTTATCACTGAATGGTAAAGATTGGTTGGTAGTAAAAGTGAATATACATTGTTTATTGTATAAAACAATAAAAAAAACTTCATCAGCAACATTTTATATTGGCAAATTTCCAATGAAGTTATTTACATAAAGTTATTGGCAAATAAAAATAGAAAATGACATCATAGTCATGTCTGGCAAATGTCCAACATACATTATCTAAAAACATTTTAGATAAGATAAGGAAAAAAAGCTTCATCAGCAACATTTTATATTGGCAAATTTCCAATGAAGTTATTTACATAAAGTTATTGGCAAATAAAAATATATAATGACATCATAGTCATGTCTGGCAAATTTCCAACATATATTATCAACTTCTATTCTATACAAAGAAAGATAACTCCAATTGAAAATTAATTGCTATTGCACAATATTGTGCAATTAGATATTTCTTGCTATTGTGCAATACTGTGCAATTGAAAATTTCTTGCTATTGCACAATACTTGATATGGAATCCTGATTTGGACCAACTTGAAAACTGGGCCCATAATCAAAAATCAAAGTACATATTTAGATAAAGCATATCAAATAAGCCCAAGAATTTAATTTTTGTTAAAATCAAACTTAGTTTAATTTTGGACCCTTTGGACCTTAATGTAGACCATTTGAAAACTGGACCAAAAATTAAGAATCTACATACACAGTTAGATTTGGCATATCAAAGAACCCATTTATTCAATTTTTGATGAACAAAGTTTAATTTTGGACCCCCATTTGGACCAACTTGAAAACTAGGCCAATAATTAAAAATCTAAGTACATTTCTAAATTCAGCATATCAAACAACCCCCAGGATTCAATTTTTGTTAAAATCAAACTAAGTTTAATTTTGGACCCTTTGGACCTTAATGTAGACCAATTTGAAAACGGGACCAAAAATTAAGAATCTGCATACACAGTTAGATTCGGCATACCAAAGAACCCCAATTATTCAATTTTTGATGAAATCAAACAAAGTTTAATTTGGACCCTTTGGGCCCTTTATTCCTAAACTGTTGGGACCAAAACTCCCAGAATCAATACCAACCTTCCTTTTATGGTCATAAACCTTGTGTTTAAATTTCATAGATTTCTATTTACTTAAACTAAAGTTATTGTGCGAAAACCAAGAATAATGCTTATTTGGGCCCTTTTTTTGCCCCTAATTCCTAAACTGTTGGAACCAAAACTCCCAAAATCAATCCCAACCTTTCTTTTGTGGTCATAAACCTTGTGTCAAAATTTCATAGATTTCTATTAACTTAAACTAAAGTTATAGTGCGAAAACCAAGAAAATGCTTATTTGGGCCCTTTTTGGCCCCTTTTTCCTAAAATGTTGGGACCAAAACTCCCAAAATCAATCCCAACCTTCCTTTTGTGGTCATAAACCTTATGTTAAAATTTAATAGATTTCTATTCACTTTTACTAAAGTTAGAGTGCGAAAACTAAAAGTATTCGGACGACGACGACGACGACGACGACGACGACGACGACGACGACGACGACGCCAATGTGATAGCAATATACGACGAAAATTTTTTCAAATTTTGCGGTCGTATAAAAACAGGTCCGCAATAAGTGGTGCACAGTTAGTCCCCATTGGAATTCCGATAATCTGACGATATACGGAATCCCTAAAGCGAACAAAAATGTTATCTACTAAAAATTCAAGGGCATATATAGTATCAAAGCATGTCCAATTGACATAGTTTTTTTGTTTATTGCTACTAAAAAATGACCTAAAAGAGTTTGAACATATATATACACATTCTGATTTTTTAAATGCCCATTTAATTAGGTGTGTGATTTTTTTCTTAATGAGAATGTGAGGCAATGTGGTATACAGGGTAGAAAAATCTAAACTTTGAACAGATTCAAAATCACCAATATAAGCATGCAATTTATCAAGTACTTCCAACGAGTTCTTGACACTCCAAAAGTAATTAATTCAACTATTTTAGATGGCCTTATTTGAAAAATTTATTATCAGGTTTTTAATGGTACCAAGTTCGCTGGTAAGAAGAATAGACAATTTAGTAGTGGAACAATGGCTGGAAGACGAAATAAATCTATATTTGTAAGGTGTTTTGTGTAGCTTCGGAAGCCAATACATAGTTGGGACTTTCATTGTATTTGGCTCTGCTTGTAAAGCGGTAGCTAAAAGTTTATGTTTGTTACAGATGTCGTTTTCTGAAAATGGAGTCAGTTGGAATGTTGGTAAATTGGTGATTTTTTTTTCAGAACCTCAATGTAAAATTTACGTCAAACAATAATAATATTATTAGCAGCTTTATCGGTCGGACAAAAACAAATTTCTTGGCTAGTTCTTTTAGTTTATGTTTGATACGAGAAATAGGTTTATTGTGGTTATTGTTAATAGTAAAATGTTATTTAAAAATGTTGAATACGTATATCAACTATCTTCATTGCTGAATTAAAAAAAGAGTCCAAAGATTTTTTGTCAGCTTTTTCCCGTTTTATCCATTTCATACAGTAAGTATGGAGTGAGTCGTGGATGATATTACTACACTCATTCCAATTAATAGTTGAGGGGGGACGATATTTAGGTCCTTTACTGAGGAATAATTTTAACTCTCGGTCTTGAACGATGTTAAGATCTCCTGTTATAACATGGAAAATGGGTCCATAAATATATTCGGAGGTACTACAATTACATGAAGTAGGTGTATTTTCACTGATATTAACATCTTTACACAATTGACTATAATTAAACACAAATTTCCGGGTAGATTTCTTGTAAATGTAACAAATAAGAGGTAGCTCAGTATTGTCAAAATATCCAGGAATTTGTTCTTTTACAGAATGGTCGTTAAATATACCGGCAATATTTATAAAATCAAAACCTTTATTGACATAATTTATTTTAATAAAATGTTTTTTTATGATCTTCAGGGCGATCAATTTTGGGAAATAGTTTAGAATAACAATATGCCATAATAATTTGAACAGTTTCATACTTAGGACTGCTATATAAAATTGTGTTGCAATCCTCCAAAATGTTATTTAACTTATTAACCGGTAATGAACAGAGTTTTGTTAACAGATAATGTCTGCCGTTGTTTTTTGAAATAGAAATTAGGTCCGAAATATTGGTATGATTGGTCCGAAATTTTCTTTGATTGCGATTTGTTCTACGACCGTGAGAACGGTTTTTACGAACACTTTTAGAAACTATATCCAAAATGTTAACGGAATCGGTTTAAGATATATTACCAATTCCCATGATATTATCATTTAGACCGAGAGGGTAGACTGTCTATAATTTTTTAATCCAATTTAATTCAATTATTTTCCGTGATCGTACAAACTTTGAATGAGATTCACCAGGCTGCTTATTTACTACTTCTAAAGGTTGAACTGCTAAATATTTAAAAGGATGGTTGTGCTTCTTAAGGTGTTGGTAAATGATACTTTTGAATTTATTGGGTCTTTTAAAACGATACAGATGTTCTTGAGTGCGTTTATATAAATATCGTCCAGTTTCTCCTACGTACTGAATACCACATCCCGGTTTGTTTCATGTGAGTAAATAAATAATACTGTTTGTTTTTCAAGTTATTCAAAGAAAATGTGCGACCATTAAACGTGGACCTTACCGTATTGTTGGTGGAAAGACGGGGACATGTAAGTCATTTTGTGGCATGACACTTATCGATAGAAGGGTAACCACGATTTTTATTGTTAAAAATGTTAACGATGGTAGTATTTTTAGATAACCGATTTTGAAGATTAAGATACCCTTTAAACAATGCTTTTGAATTACCTCCCCTACACTGCTTTGAAATTGTCTTAATTGTCCATTGACCAGAAAAAAACTAGTTGTTCCCCTTTTTTTTGCCCCTAACTCCTAAACTATTTGGACCATAACCCCCAAAATCAATACTAACTATCCCTTCCTGATATGGAAACTTGTGGTATAATTTCAGAGAAATTCATTAACTTAAACACAAATTATTGTTTGAAAACTACAAAAATGCTTATTTTGGGCCCCTTTTTTTGGCCCCTAATTGATTTGGCCCGACGACATGATAGCACTAATCGAAGCAAAAAAAATTGCGGTCGTATAAAAACTACAAAATTTAGTGGCAGCAACAATGGGTTGTTCGGTAAGTCTGAAAATTTCAGGGCTGATACATCTTGACCTTTTGAACATTTTTACCCGCATTTCAGATTTGCTCTAAATGCTTTAGCTTCTGAGATAAGCCAAAAACTGCATTTGACCCCTATGTTCTATTTTTAACCATGGCGGCCATGTCTGTTAATGGATCAAAAATTTGGATACATTTCATAAACTAGATTCCTAAAGGAACATTCATTTAAAGTTAAAAAGTATTAGGCACAACAGTTTCAAAAGTGAAAATTTTTAAATGTTAGCAAACTTGTAGAACAAATTGTGTAAAATTGTCTTTAAAGGGCAATAACTCCTTAATGATACTTTGCTACTTTAGATCTTGTGTTTGAACTTTTGCCCGATTTTCGGAATCCTCTGCTTTTATCCATGTATTGATATAAAAAAAGTTGCCGCCTAATCCCTTCTTTTGTTTTCATAATCTAATTACATATAGTTTAACAAGCCATATTTGAAAATCTTGTAAATTCCTTGTTATTTTTTCATAGTTTTTGAAACAAAAATATGGCCATTGCTAAAACTATGAAAAATCTAGAGAAAACCATTCCCCGCCAAATTTTCAATGGCTTATATTTCGAAAACAAGCACACAGACCCTCCAATGTTTACTACTTTTTTGGTTCCTTTATTCATAAACTATCATTTTACTCTTTAAAAAAGTTTGTTATTTTGAAACAGAGTAGCAAACATCCTTCAAGGATCAATTGACAATTTTGGTCATATAAATTTTTTTTGTAGATCTTACTTTGCTGAATATTATTGCTATTTACAGTTTATATCTATCTATAATAATATTCAAGATAATAATATTTTTAGCAATTGCGGCCATGTTTGTCGATGGATCAAAACTTCGGATACAATTTATCATGTTTATATACCTAAGGAACATTTAGTTAAAGTTTGAAGGTATTTGACCCAGTAGTTTCAGAGGAGAAGATTTTTTAAATAGTTTGCGAAGACAGACGACGACGATGACGACAGACGACGGACGCCAAGTGATGGCATAAGCTCACAAGGGCCCCTATGAGCTAAAAAAGTAATTAATAAACCATATGCTACACAGGGCGCAGCTTTATACGACCGCAGAGGTTGAACCCTGAACGGTTTGGGCAAGTATGGACACAACATTCAAGCTGGATTCAGCTCTAAATTTGGATTGTGATTAAATAGTTGACACAGCATAGGTTTCTGACACAAAATGAATGTGGTCTAATGAACTTAAACAAAATTTTTTGCCTTAGAGCAATTCACTATGCTGTTGAATATTAATCCTCTCAAAAAAATGTTTGAAGAAATTTTCTTTTTATTTATGAAATCTGAAATGAGAAAAATTGAACTGCTCCCCACCCAATTTTTTTTTCACATCCCCCTTTCCCTTATTCCAAAACTGATCTCAATTCAAATTTCTAATGGAGTTTGCAATAATAACTACTTATTTAAATACATCATAAAATATTAAAATGTAAAAAAAAGTGCTTGTAATCACTGAATGGTAAAGATTGTTTTGATTTATTAGTTGGTAGTAAAAGTGAATATACATTATATATTGTATATAACAATGATTTAAGTTGATTCAACTACTTTATGGACAAAGAAAGATAACTCAAATTGTTCATAAAAACTGAGCAACTGAAAAGTTCTTGCTATTGCACAATATTGCGCAATTAGATATTTCTTGCTATTGCGCAATACTGTGCAATTGAAGATTTTTTGCTATTGCACAATACTGTGCAATTGAAGATTTCTTGCTATTGCCCAATACTGAACAATTGAATATTTCTGGCAATTGCACAATACTGTGCAATTGAAGATTACTTGCTATTGCGGAATACTGTGAAGTTGAAAATTTCTTGCTATTGCACAATACTTAATATAATAATTTTGGACCCCGATTTGGACCAACTTGGCCCATAATCAAAAATCTAAGTACATGTTTAGATTCAGCATATCAAAGAACCCCAAGAATTCAATTTTTGTTAAAATCAAGCTAAGTTTAATTTTGGACCCTTTGGACCTTAATGTAGACCGATTTGAAAACAGTACCAAAAATTAAGAATCTGAATACACGGTTAGATTTGGCATATCAAAGAACCCCAATAATTCATTTTTGATGAAATCAAACACAGTTTAATTTTGGACCCTTTTGGCCCCTAATTCGTTGGGACCAAAACTCCTAAAATCATCCAAACCTGCCTTTTGTGGTCATAAACCTTGTGTTAAAATTTCATCGATTTCTATGTACTTATACTAAAGTTATTGTGCAAAAACCAAGAAAAATACTTATTTTGGGACCTGTGTTTGGCCCCTAATTCATAAACTGTTGGGACTTAAAAACTCCCAAAATCAATCCCAACCTTCCTTTTGTGGCCATAGACGTTATGTTAAAATTTCATAGATTTCTATCTACTTATAGTAAAGTTATTGTGCAAAAACAAAGAAACATGCTTTTTTGGGCCCTTTTTGGCCCCTAATTCCTAAACTGTTGGGACCAAAACACCCCAAAACAATCCCAACCTTTCTTATATGGTCATAAACCTTATATTCGAATTTCATGGATTTCTATTGCGAAAACCAAATGTCTTCGGACGACAACGACGACGACGACATACGACGACGACGCCAACGTCATACCAATATACGGCCAAAAAATTTTCAATTTTTTTGAGGTCGTATAAAAATTAGATTTTCTTTGAATTGAATCATTTTTTTTCTCTCACATTTTCAAGAAAACTCATACTTTGACTTATATCAACATATCGACAGTTTTTAGTCTCTCATTTCAAACATTTGAATAACTTTACTGAAAGAAAATTCAATTTTGATTTAAGTATTAGAACACATAAGAACAATACCAAATTAAAAACTGCAACAGACACACGCTTAAATATTCTTGCAACATTAAATCTCACAAAACTATAAGGGGGGGGGGGGTGTAAAAAAAAATTCTGCAAATCCTTTTTTTTATTTCTATTTAACACTGTTTTAGTAATTGGCTTTTAAATTGACACCATCAGCATCTCTGGTTATCATATGTCTCAATCAAACACATCTGATGAAGATTCGAAGGTTATCAAGCTATATGTTAGATACCCTATATATCAAAATAAATAATTGGCTATTAATTTCTACAGTAACTTCTATAATCAATAAATCCCAACAAAATTACTTTCATTTCCCTCAATTTAAAAATAATCTATGTGTAACTTTTAAACAATGTGCAAAACCTAACATAAGGAAATAATTAAAACTGTTCAGATAACTGCTGTGGATTTCTGAATTGAATTACATTATTAAATGGAAAATAAACCCTCCCCCTCCCTATGAAGTTACAATTTTGAGTCCTATTTCTGAGGTTGTCATGCCATTGTATTGTCTTTTTCCATTTTGTTTAACTGAGCAGTCTAGTATTGTTTTTGTGACTGCAGACTAATTGAAAATAATCATGATAATTGTTTTACTACATTACTATCCAAACCAAAATCGCACATTACTAAAAATCTTCATTCCAGTAAATATTGGTATTCTTTTTTCACTTAATGAATTAATCTTTATAAATGTTCACATACTTAGAACTTCAAGTTTGTAGGTGAAATTCAGTTTTCCAAGGTCATTCTCAACAACACATGTATAGTTGCCTTCATCAGATTTCAGAAGTCTATCAATCTTTAGTTGGTATTCTCGAACATTGTACTGAAAAATAAAGAAACTTATTCCTAATGTGTTCAAAACAAATAATTGGCTTGTTTCATCAAAAAGCTTCTTGAAGGAGTATTTTACTGATATGTAACAGTGGCGGATCCAGAACTTTTCCTAAGGGGGGAGGGGACGCTGACTGACCTAGGGGGTGGGGGGTGCTCCAGTCATGCTTCAATGATTCCCTATATAATCAACCAAATTTTTCCCACGAAAGGGGGGGGGGCGGCCCCCCCAGGGCCCCCTGGATCCGTCTATGTACAAACATATTTATTTCAACCCACTTTTAGTTATAGATTTTAACAAAGGTATAAATATGTGCTGGTTTTCCATCTTTAAAAAGATCAACAATTGGTCTTCATGTTCGTCTTCATTTGTAGCCACACCTTTTCAATAATTTATTTAAATTAATTCCTATATTTCACAAGCTTCGCATCTGGTTTCATCTGAATATTAATTTGAATTTAAAAATATAAAATTTAAAAAAACTTGTTAGAAAGGAAATGTGATCTGCCCCTCATTGAATCCCCCTATTAAACAAATTAAAGCCACATTTAGTTAGTTACTCCTAAGAAGAATGCACTATGTAGAAGATTAAGAACTAAGACTGAGCGGATTATAGTACATATATCAGTACTGCCATATGGCTTGAATAAAATGTTTATATGTGGATCCAACATTGTTTATAATTCTTCCCCACTTTTCGCTCTAGTCATCACATTTTTCAATTTATAATTTTTTGTTTCATATCAAAGGAATTCTAAAGAGCAGGCTCATCAGACAGAAATGTGTCTTGTAGAAACATATAAAGGCAAGCTGTTACTGTTTAATATTTGTGAAAAGCGTCAACTGTAATGGCCAATGTTGTTACTCACGCTTCGATTGTGGCAAAGTTTGATTTGTACAAGATAAATACGAAGTAATATCAACCAATTTTTTTTGACATAGGTTTTTATAATGTTCTATTTTTTAATTACAACACAGTATTCCATAGCAAGCTGATCAACAATAAATTCAAAATTTACTTCTCTTCTCATATACTAGATCTAACTACTGCACTGTCCCTTTCTATATTCTGAAACCAAATAAAATATTGTTGCCTACCCGTCCTCCTGTGACACCAGGGTCAATGAACTGTTTGTCTTTGAACCATTTAATGGTAGGCTTTGGTTTTCCACAAGCAACACATTTTATTTCCACGGGAGACATTTCTGGTCTGGCAATCCACTCCTCTTTGGTTTTATCTTTAAAAATTGGTGGACCTGTAAAACAAAGACTTATATTCTTATAGAACTTATTCAAGGACTACAGTTTCAAAAGGCTGTTCTCGTTAATTATATTTACATGCTTTGAGGACTCCCAGTGCAGCTTTAATTGTGGTTTTAGTTAATTAGTTTATACCAATGTTTTAATTGACCATACACATCCATGTTAATTTAGAAAATTATTTTAATTAAAATAAAGGAATTCAATACTTCTTTTTATTCCAAGCTAAATTACAGTACGCAATATCATTTTTTTTTAATCATGAGTTATCTCCCTTTCTCTATTGAGCGAAAAATATGACAAACTTAGTATAAAGGACACACCAGTTGCATTTTTATTTAAAATGAAAATCTACTGTAATTTATCAAAAAAAATAAAACATTTCTAGGCTTAAAATGTTTATTATCTTTTTATCTGTGTTTTTCGTTGTAAAAATCTCCATTTACATGTTCATAAATTAAAAGTTCAGATGATCGAGAGCTTTTTATAATAGTAAGAATATTGTCAAATGTGGAAAATAATTTTATTTTGTTGGATACTTAATAAATCTGCTCATTGTGGTTTCTATACCATTACCAATCCTTTTTCAATTGCTAGAATTTTGATGTAATAGAGAAAATTGGATTAGTCAGAAGCCACAGACCCATATGGTTCCAATCATAACCAATTAAAAAATTCATTATCAAGTCAAAAGATGACATATTCCAAAAACTTGTCATTTTTGTTTACGATGATAACTTCATCTAATGTCACCGCAATTTATTTTACTTTTCTGATTTTTTTCCTTTCCATTTCTTTCTCTCTAATTCTTAAGCAGACAAAGATGAGACTATAAATGCCAAAGATGAAAGGTGATTGTAAAAATGATTTATCTTTTCTCTGCAGGAAACCTTTATACATCAATTAACATGGCTATATTCAATTTGTAATTTATTAAGCAGAATTTATAAGAAAATAGAATTAACATATGATTTGGGGTCAAATATCGTTATAAAAGGGCCATATGTTTGTTCAAACCGCAGGAAGCAGACTGGCATATACTGTATATAACAGACAAGTGGCTGATCAGGTGAAAAATATGTTGCCAAACAAATCCATATTGTACATAAAATATAAATTGCAACCTAGATATTAATAACTAGTTAGCGACTTACAAAAAGCCTAACCTTTTAAATCATTTTTAAAACCCCATTTATAGTAATTTGAATATTCATAACTTATTTATTCAGATTTGATAGGTTGTGTAACTTGTAAATTTACTTGGAGATACTACTAAAACTTAAAGGACTTTTAAATCTTGAAATATGGCTATAACTTGAATTTTTCGAAAAACTAAAGATTTTCTTATCCCAGGCACAGATTACCTTAGCCATATTTGGTATAACTTTTTGGAATTTTCGATCCTCAATGCTCTTCAACTTTGTGATTGTTTGGCTTTTTAGATGTTTTGATATGAGCGTCACTGATGAGTCTTATGTAGACAAAACGCGCGTCTGGTGTACTAAATTATAATCCTGGTACCTTTGATAACTATTTACACCACTGGGTCGATGCCACTGCTGGTGGACCTTTCGCCCCCGAGGGTATCACCAGCCCAGTAATCAACACTTGGGTGTTGACATGATTATCGATAATGTGGTCATTTTGATAAATTTTCTGTTTAAAAAAACTTTGAATTTTTCGAAAAACTAAGGATTTTCTTATCCCAGGCACAGATTACCTTAGCCGTATTTGGTATAACTTTTTGGAATTTTCGATCCTTAATGCTCTTCAACTTTGTGATTGTTTGGCTTTTTAGATATTTTTATATGAGCGTCACTGATGAGTCTTATGTAGACGAAACGCGCGTCTGGTGTACTAAATTCTAATCCTGGTACCTTTGATAACTATTGATATCTAAATTGTAAAATGTACCAAGCATTTAGTTTCATAGAATAAAAGCACCTTGAAACAATCTGTTAAAACAAATAAATCCAGAATTTTACATTAATAAACAAATAAATCTTTGATTTTATGCTCAACTGATTCTACTTTGATCAAATAAATTTAAAACCAAATAAATACTTATTCAAAGATGTAAGGTTTTATAAAGTACAAATTGAATAGGAGTGCAATTTCCCTTTTAAATCCCTTGAATTATTTAACTTCACTGGAATTCATGCCAAATATCAGTTCTTATCACAATAGAAAGGAAGTGACTTCCATTAAAGTCTCTGTAATATTCACTCATCAAACACCCTTATCTGATGTCAAACTGGGCACCTCCTAGATAATTGATCCAAAAGGGACGTAACAAGTTTGTCACACTAACCAAGGAGGTTATATGAGAAGGAGAGTGAACACTCTGTTTGATACAAAATTAGCATCCCAAGGATAGCAGTTCGATCAGAGAAAAATGATAAAAATATAAAGAAACCGACATGTTTATCACCCACGTGACATGGCCCTCTGATGTACCGGGCTGTTACCGCGAGCAGTTGAGCAGTTCGGGAAATAAGATAAATTGCATATGTCACGTGATTGTTATCAGTGACTAGGTCATTAAAGTTCAGGTGTATTTTGGGTAACCATGCAGTGTATAGGTGTTTATGATATGGAAAAAGATTTGACGCGCAATTTCAAAATCAATCGTCTGTCTACGGTGAAAAAAGATGAAGAAATGACAAAGTTATGAGGGTTTAAAGGAAAGTTAGTGTGCGATTTTTATTCAACACTACATTGCTTTAAACAAAGATTTTCACTTCACCTTTCAATTTCTGTTTATGAGAATTGGCAGGTTATAATCATAGAAAATATACGAATATGTACGGTGACCGGTAACGACCGGTAGGTATATTTGCAATTGAAACATAGCGAAATTTATCGGGAACACCGTAAAAGTGACTATCTGTTGATATTAACATTGACGGCAATGAGACGGATATTCGTTTCATTTCTATTGGTAATAAGTTTACTTTTAACATAAAATTGTAATTCTTAATTACTTAATAAAAAATATATCAAAAAATCTGTTCAACATGTCAATAATTGTAAAACCGGTCAGTTAATGAAACCTCGGTTGTTTCCGTTATTACTCGGGTATGATATAAGGACAAAATTTCCCTCTGTGACTGAGTCGATCTCAACTATTTTACACCCACTTACAGAAAAGTCTTAACATTTTATGTGTAATTATCGTCTTTCGTCCTCTCTCCTTCTCATATAACCTCCTTACACTAACCAATTAATTAAATAAACCATAAGGGACATCCAGCCTCTTAAAATATGGATAAGAATGCAAGTTGTTAATTGTTGAGATGTTTCTTTGGTTTTTTTTTATCAGAGGTATTTAGCTGTTTGACTGAAGATTGTATTAAGTCCTGACCTGTAGAATGTTTATGTTATCACACCACGACCATACATTAAAACATTTCAAATTATTTCAACCCATTAATCATAGTTAAGAAACTGTACTTGGGTTTCTTTATTCACACACAGGGAAAATGCCACAATTATGTTTTCCTGACCTGAACTACTTTTCAAACTGTGTTGTTCAAAATGTAATGGTTATGTAAAGATCACTATCACTATATAGATCAATTAACGCCAAGATTTAATCAAAACTTTCCCATTTTTTAGTATTTTACCTTGGAATTTTGTTTTCTTAAATTAAACAATAAAACAGGCTTTACAAAACAAGAAAAAACTGAAAAAGATAAATTTCAACAAATTTCGTGCACTTTTTGAAATTAACATTTTAGAAAACAATTGCATGATTTAAATTCCCCATTTATCTTAAATGTTAATTAAAAAAAATATTGTCTGAAAGATCTTTTAACACTGACATTTACCACTCATTTAAAATTATAAAGTTATATCATTTGATATTAAAATTGTGTTTTTGACATTTTAGTTTTTTCATTTTAAAAGACTGAACTTTGCAGACAGACTGATTCCCTGTTTCTACTAATATTGTTTTTATATTGGGAAATCTAGGTCATTAACTTAGAAAATAATTCCCTCCAAATTGTCAGTGACCCAGTATACAGGTGCCCCCTATCAGATGACCAATAATAGGTTTATTTTTTAAGCTTCATTTCCATCACAAAAGATTTCACATAAAGGTCATATTTCTATAATAAACAAGGTTTTTCTTGGTTCAATTTAATAGGTCTCCAATCTGTACTTTATTAAACCTTGAAAAACATTAATTTATATCAAATATTCACTTGTCTAATGAAACAGAACCTTGCTAAATTGATCAAAAGAACTATGAACTAAAACGAGAAGAAACCATTACCATCAGAAATGAATTTACAAAACATGCAACTTGCAGGAGTGATAACAAGAAAGGAAAAGTGTTTGAAACTAAACATGATATGAAACTTTAACTTGTTTTTGCTGAACTTGATGGTCAATTTGTTTGCAAAGAAACAACCAGTAGTCTGTTTTGGTATATATATCTAGATTTACATAGTGTCATGATTGCATATACAATGTATGCATTAACACTTTGACATTTAGGCTTCAACTCATTTAGGCAAAGTTATTAGACAGTCTTGACCATTTTGGTCCTGGTGAACAGATATTTGTTGCATACCTATGCTATTGGTCTCCTGTGTATGTGATGAAGTTTTTTTTTTTAAGAAACATGTTTTGTGCCTTGCAATGGGGTGTCATACATTTTCATCATTTTTAGTTTGCCCTCCCAATGAAGAATAATTTTAATGGGATAACGCAACAGAGTATAATCGGTTTTTAATTCGTTTGGCAATTTACAGAAGCCATCGACAGCAGCCATCTCTAAGCTGGATGTCAACTTTCTTCACATTTTTGTTACACTGGGTTTGCACTATGCCAACTCTAGCTCATGAACAAGCCATTTTCACTGCTGCATTTTATAGTAAGGTTAATTCCAGGCTAATCTATTGCAAGTTAATTTAATTATGCTATCATATATATTTATCTGTGCACCTTGAAATTCCCTGTTGGCACCAAAAATGTGTTTATCTCTCTTCATTAATTATGGATTAGAATGATGTAAATAAATATGACTTGAGATGTTGTATAACAAATTTATGTACATGTGGACCCACTTATCTGAAATGCTTGGTATTTAATTTTATCTCTACCAGTAACACTAGCCAATATATTAACAGAAAATGTTCTTTGGTACAAATTACAAACTTTCCCAGGAGGTCAAATACTTTTACAAATTTCTTTGTTTTGCTGTCATAGAATATTAACGTTTTGATAGTGTTAGTAGACTGAAATTTCCACCATGATAGAATTATATGGTTCTTTTCATTTACAATTTTTTTTCGTCTTCAATTTTTATCCTTAACATTTTTTTATCCCTAAAGATAATAAGGTCTTGTTTTATTGCCAAGTGAAAACAGCCATTAAAATGTTTTAATCTGTGTGTCCTTTCCCCTTATCAAAAGCAATAACCTTGTGAATGGTATTTGGATACACCATGCAAAGCAAAATCAGATTTTTGTTTCAAGTCTTGTTTTAAAAGCCAAAGATCATTTCAATGCAAATATATCAAAAATAAACAGATAAAATAGAGCATACAAAAGCTTGCGTTAATTCAATTCTCATAGTGCCAAAAGTATAGAAACTGGCATACTTTATCGAACACAAGTAGTCTTTGATTGAAAGCTTAGAATTCAATTCATGTATATATTTGTAAAAAATAGTTGTTTAATGGATTTTTAATACAGTATGTTCTTACGCGACATTTAACATTTCTCATTGTTTTTGCTTCAGTAGTACTATTGTTGGGAAAAATATTCATGGGTTCATGATTAACATTGATTGGTTGTTGGATTTAGTACTTGCGCTAAATATCTTTATAAGGAGATTGAAATATTTCAGTCTGGCCAGGAAGAACAAATATGTTTACTCTCTCTCCGTAAAAGCCTCTATACAATGTAGGTGGAATAAAAATCTCTATTCAACATAAAAATTCCTTTTCCCAACAGATCAAACATTTATGAAATAAAAATAAGAGACCAGCTAACAAGCTTCATTTCAACCAAAATCCATCCATGAAAGAGGGGAAATCTTTTTCTTGAAATGAGTTCTTTTATAACACTAGTATTTGATCAAATAAGAAATATTATATACTTGTTATAACACAAGCAAAAAGTCATCCACATGCAAGCTAAAACATGAAAAGATGTATAGGCAAAAAATGGTTATAATTTGCATGAAAGTCTTAATGAAAACTGACAAGTGGAGAAAATAAAAGATTATGACTTATAGCAGGAAATATGACAGTTAAACAAGGTTATGAGATAAATGGAGGGTTATCTTCTTCCCTTCAACATAAATCTACATCTATATACCTATAATGTATATACAGATGGTACTGATTGTGTAAGACAAAGACAAACTACCAGGACTCTATTAACGTAACTATAGTATGTTTGATTAGAGTAATATATTCAATATTTATAGTGACATAAGTAAGAGAATATAAAATACAGAAATATCAATAACAAAAAAATCCTCCTTATCATTAAAGGATTTAGTCTTTCCGTACTACAGTTTTTTTTTGTTTTTTAGCTGAGCACTGATGCTAACTTCAGTCTACCTTGACATTATCCTGATCAAGAGCAATTTTTTCGAATATAAATTAGATGAAAGCTTCTGCCCAATATCAAATAATGAGGTACAAAAAAGGATACAAAACTATAGATTGTTTCTAATTCCAAGAACAATCACATGGCTTTCAGATTCAACATATCAAATAACGAAGACCATTGGAAGGAGCCAAAACCTTATAGGTCCAAATGATTTATAATCACAGAAGACCCTCGGTATCTGAGAGAGCAGATGTTCACCATTACAGTGTGGTCTTTTCATCTTGATTTGTACAATGCAGTTGTTATACATGTTTATGTTGATTGGTCTAGAGAGCTACTAGTTTCTGAACACAATATTTACCTTCTTGACATTTTCCATCAGGATCATCGTATTCTACCCCATCATAATCTTCTACTTCTTCTTCTGCAAAATACAATACAATACATTATGAATATATAAGTAGGGATAGTTGGTGAAAACACAAATTCTTATTAAAGTAGAATGTAAATAATAGGGACATTTTTTCACGAAAAATGTCTACCAAACAGGATTTTTATTTTTAAATTCTGAATAAAAGAACACTTGATAAACGGTATAGAACCATAGACCCTCTTTTAATTGTATATTTCCATTATAAAGTGGCATCTTATAGAAAAGTGACAGCAATCTTATCATTCACTTTTTTTTAATCTTCATCAAAGTGGTAAATGGTTCCTGTTTTTGAACTTTATGGAAACAAATGCTTTACATTGAAAGTTTATATGTACTTATACAAGCACTGAATTCCGTATTTAATAGTTGGAAAATAGTCAAATATTATACAGATGACTACCTTGTTTGTCAAGAGAGTCTTAAGTTTTTTTTTGTATTTGCTTAGTATTTTGTTTTTTTAAAGCGCATAACTTACATGTCTAAAGTCCTTTCAATTATAGAAGAATCTTACAATATTGCAATTTAGTACACATACAACAGAATTTCATGCAACAAACAACATGATTTGACAGTGGTTGTCAGACTGTTATTAAAAGAATATATATGTCTCATTGACAGATATATAAATAACTGAAGTCAAAATCTTGTGATGTACATGCATTATTACATGTACTTTATGTAATATTAAAACCAGATGCTCCGCAGGGCGCAGCTTTATACGACCGCAGAGGTTGAACCCTGAACGGTTGGGGCAAGTATGGACACAACATTCAAGCTGGATACAGCTCTAAATTTGGATTGTGATTAAATAGTTGACACAGCATAGGTTTCTGACACAGAATGAATGTGGTCTAATGAACTTAAAAAAATTTGTTTGCCTTTGAGCAATTCACTATGCTGTTGAATATTAATCCTCTCAAAAAAATGCTTGAAGAAATTTTCTTTTTATTTATGAAATCTGAAATGAGAAAAATTTAACCCCCCCATTTTTTTTTCACACCCCCCTTTCCCTTTTTCCAAAACTGATCTCAATTCAAATTTCTAATGGAGTTTGCAACAATAACTACTCATTTAAATACATCATAAAATATTTAAATGTAACAAAAGGTGCTTGTTATCACTGAATGGTAAAGATTGTTTTAATTTATCAGTTGGTAGTAAAAGTGAATATACATTGTATATTGTATAAAAAAATGATTTAAGTTGACTCAACTACTATTCTGGACAAAGAAAGATAACTCCAATCAATTGAAAATTTCTTGCTATTGCACAATATTGTGCAATTAGATATTTCTGGCTATTGCGCAATACTGTGCAATTGAAAATATTTGCTATTGCACAATACTGTGCAATTGAAGATTTCTTGCTATTGCGCAATACTGAGCAATTGAAAATTTCTTGCTATTGCACAATACTGTGCAATTGAAGATTTCTTGCTATTACTGAATAATGTGCAATTGAAAATTTCTTGCTATTGCACAATACTTAATATAATAATTTTGGATCCTGATTTGAACCAACTTGAAAACTGGGCCCATAAACAAAAAATCTAAGTACATGTTTAAATTCAGTATATCAAAAAAGCCCAAGAATTCAATTTTTGTTAAAATCAAATTTAGTTTAATTTTGGACCCTTTGGACTTTAATGTAGACCAATTTGAAAACGGGACCAAACATTAAGAATCTACATACACAGTTAGATTTAGCATATCAAAGAACCCCAATTATTCAATTTTGATGAAATCAAACAAAGTTCAATTTTGAACCCTTTGGGCCCCTTATTCCTAAACTGTTGGGACCAACACTCCCAAAATCAAACCCAACCTTCCCTTTATGGTCATAAACCTTGTATTTAAATTTCATAGATTTCTATATACTTATACTTAATTTATGGTGCGAAAACCAAGAATAATGCTTATTTGGGACCCTTTTTGGCCCCTAATCCTAACCTTCTTTTTGTGGTCCTAAACCTTGTGTTTAAATTTCACTGGTTTCTATTTACTTACACTAAAGTTATTGTGCGAAAACCAAGAATAATGCTTATTTGGGTCCTTTTTTTTATTCTAATTCCTAAACTATTGGAACCAAAACTCCCAAAATCAATCCTAACCTTCCTTTTGTGGTCATAAACCTTGTGACAAAATTTCATAGATTTCTATTCACTTAAACTAAAGTTATAGTGCGAAACCCAAGAAAATGCTTATTTGGGCCCTTTTTGGCCCCTAATTCCTAAAATGTTGGGACCAAAACTCCTAAAATCAATCCCAACATACCTTTTGTGGTCATAAACCTTGTGTCAAAATTTCATCGATTTCTATTCACTTTTACTAAAGTTAGAGTGCGAAAACTAAAAGTATTCGGACGACGACGACGACGCCAACGTGATAGCAATATACGACGAAAAATTAAAATGTTTGCGGTCGTATAAAAACTATCTATCAAAGAAAGAGATGTGTCTTAGTTTAGATCTCATTTGTTTTGTAAATGAACATTAGCACCACATGGCCGTAGAAAGGTGTCAGAACAGGAATTAGATTTATTCTGACTGGGAATTGACCTAAAAAATTTTAACTGACCAGCAACTTCGTCCATGGCAGATGATTTGATTTAATCTTGAGATCAAGGTTCAAATCAAAGGCATTTCATGTCTGGACCAGAGACCCTTTTGTTCATTTTCTACAGTGCATCTTTTAATGGCTTATTGAAATTTAAAAGGTACCCACCTCAGGGCCAAGCCATAAAAATGAAAAGAAACTATGCAGTGAAAAAGTTTTGTATTCATAGCCAGCTGCAATGTAACAAGACCAGGGTGGTATAAATATTTACCTGGGTTTTTTTTAACGGACACAGGTGAAAATTTGAAATGTTTGTTACAAAGATTTCAATTAAATAAATTGAAATCCACATTTTTGGAAAGGTCAGTCTTTGATAGGTTAACTTTGTGACAAATTTATTTGTATACTTCCATTTCTCAAATTTCTTCTGATGAACGTGACCACATGTAACCACAGAAATAGAGGAAAAAATCCCAAAACAAGTTAATCTTTAAAAAAAATATCTCCGACATTGATTGATTGATTGTTGGTTGTTGAGACATTGAAATGTTTGTTTGAATTTAAAACAAAGACTAATTTAATATTCTTATAAATAATCAGGGTTGTTTTCTAATTCGAAGCATTATGGCCAGAAGATAGAAAATATGCTTAAAATCTATATATTATTTTTACAAAATATAGTATCAAGAAGTTCAACAAGATAAAAAAAAATGCAAGTGATATTTTCTTAATATCTATGAAGTCCATATATATTTAAAACATGACAATGTAAGTTCACTGTTTGTCTTTACTTGTATTTTCTTTTGGAATGTCAGAATGTGTAATAATATGGTTTGTTGTACTGTCAGATATCTATGCAGTTCCTGCTATCTTATTGGCTACATGTATAGATCTATCAAATGTTGCGTGCACAACAATGCTGTTAGCCATCTTCAATTCTTAAAAATCAAATATACATCTTAGTTTCTTTACCATTCTGTATCAATGATATTTTATAATTGCAGTCAGTATCATAAAAAGACAGCTCTTTGACAGGTCAGTTTGTCCCAAATGGCTAAGTTCTTTATTGCTTAAGGATCTAAACTTTATTATGATGTACTGGATGTTTGGAAAGCCCACACAATTTTTACAGCTTTAAAAGTAAATTGTATATATCCCTACTAATTTTGCATGTAATTTGCCAAAGGTTTCTTAAAGTTGAAAGTAAAATTGAGAATGGAAAAGGGGAATGTGTTAAAGAGACAACAATCTGACATAGAATACCAAAGTTTTTAAGTTCTTTAATTTGAAATAGTCCTAGGCATGTTGGGATGAAGGATTATGTTTGTAATTGGTATTGGATTAGTTCCCCAGATCTTATTTAATGGTAGAACATCACTGATATTCAAAATATGCACAGAATATGAAGAATTAATTACCGGTCAACACTTTCACAGTAAAGTTAATCCATAATTCGCCAAGTCCATTTTCTACATGACAGTTGTAAATTCCAGAATCATTCTTTTCCACTGGGTCAATTGTTAATGCATATCTTCCAAACTTAAACCTGAAAAATACAATTAATAGTTTGAAATATCAAATTTTGCCACCAATAATATATAGATTCATTGTACAGCAGAAGAATTTAAAAGAACCAAAATGTTTCACAAAGATGTTATTAAAAATAAATGATATATCTTTAAAAAAATACACTGTACACTTTGTGTAAGCGTTTACAGAGAGAATAATTTGATCTTTTTTTTTCATCCATTAAAAGTGAATTTCTTTTGGGTTTTAGACACATTTGGTTCATTCTAATGCCATAAATTTCTGCAATAAAATTGGTAATTGAAAATGTTTACTCTTACAGCATTAAGAATGATATTATAACTAGAGATATGATACTTAAATGGAAAACTTGCTCTTAAATGAAGGTTTAACAATTCAAGTTAAGATTTGATAATCAGCTTTTTCACACCAATTTTACCGAAACCTGTTTCATCTAATTGCCATTTACAAAATGTACCATGATTTATTGACAACAAAAGGTATTGCAACTGCTGTATACACACTTATATAATAATGAATAAAATTAACACTATATTAAGCTCATTTTTATACTTTAAGAAACATGATTTTCTCCACGTTACATTATAATTATATATTTCTGGTATAATTTGTTTTGTCATTTCAAACATTTTTACCTTTCACATTTCCTAAGTGATACATGTACTTTTATTTGAATGAAAATAACACATTGTAACTAAAAGTTTTGAACAAAGAAATGTTAATTCAGATCCATATTTATAATTCAAACTTTATTGATTTTAAAGTTTTTACATTTAAATGATATTTTTTTTTATCTAACGGAACAAAGTACAGTACAAAAAAGTTCTATATTGATATCAATAAAGAATGCAATTTCCTCCTCCGGTTATATAGTATATATTGCTTAATCTTTAATGACACAAAATTCAAAAAAAGGACCAGCTTGTATTGCTGTTCTTCAACTCTAAGTCACATCTGCTGAAGGGAGAGAACTCTTACAAATGATAGTTTTCTTAAGTAATATCCATATCTAATAATTCTAAATCAGAATTTTTATATGTTGAATTACAACTATTACAACCTACCTGTTATCATATGCAGATAGTTGTTGCTGGTCTTTATACCATATTTTATAAGGTCTTGGACTGCCTATTACTTTACAAGGGAGTTTTAATCTATCTCCTTCTAACGAAACTAAGTTCTGTCGAAAGTCAATGTCAGCAACTTGTGGAGCACCTAGGAAAATATCATATTCAAATTTTAAGTAAAACTCATAAAAGTGGTCCATTGTATGTGAGATACACAAGAAGTAATTGCTAGTACATTTGTTCAATATTTCTTTAAAAGAAACTTCATTTTTTTTAATGTTTTTTATGTTTGATCTGGGACTAATATATCTGTTGGTTCCATGTTTGATGTACACTTTTTTTTTTAATTAATGGCCATTTCTACATGACCTTTTACAATGTTTTAGAGGATCAAAGCATGTTCAGTCTCTCTTTTTTATCAGTTCATTCAAAAATGACAAATCTATTTTCTCACTTTTATTTTCCAGTTCAACTAAAAAAGATTAAGGAAATAGTAGCCGAAATCTTTTACTCCTAAAAGTAAATAAATAAATTTCCTATTATCTGATTTTCAATTTCTTATAAAACAAATACAATGTGTTTAAAACTGCACTTTGTTTCTGTGTTTATATCCATATATTACAAATGTAGATGACAACATTTCAATACAAGGAAAATAAAATTGAAATGTATAAATCTTTCAAAATGAAGAAGTTTTATATATAAACTTTAAAAAGGTTGTCAGTTGTACAATAAATAAATAATGTATCACAAGTGTATCTCATATGCAAGAAGAATTTCATATATATAATACATGGCTACAAATAATGTTAAAACAAATACAAATATAAAATTTAAAATCGGTAAATTTGAATGGATCCGAATTTCCGGAACGTTCGATTTACTTTTTCCGGAAATTCGGGTCTGTCAAATTTTAACGGATTTTAAATTTTATATTCACCAGAAGTGACGTTTCGTTGGTAATTGTGGGAAATCATTTCCATACAAAATAAATATTCTCCCACTCTGGAAATTTTTTACATCAATAAGCACAAAAAAGGCAGGACTTTGTAACTACGTAAAAATTTCTAACCGGCAATGAAAATTTCTTGTCAAAATTAGGTGTCAAAGGTTCCCCCCAAAATTTGTTCTCAAACTCCTGACGTAAAAAATGGCTTCAGCGTTACTATGGCGTCTCAGAAAAAAATAAAATAGCTTGGCCAGATGTCATAAGTATTTGGACTAGATGAAATAGTGAAATACTTACTCTTGTATTTATCTTTTTGTCTACTTCCTGCTACATAAAATGATATTCCAAGAAAATAACAAACAATGATAACACTCCAATTTACTCCCATATTAAAATTCCACACAGTTAAAAGAATTGATAAAACACACAATTCACTATAATCCTCTTCCACGTTTTGTTTGAACTTTTAGTCTGAAATAATAGAATATAAGAAATAAATTCCTTCAATTATGAGTGAGTAATAATGTTCAATGTACAACAAATACAATGCACATAAACTTTTCCTTTCTCTGTTTTTACTGATGTGATTTATACAGCTGTCTTTTTTTTGTTTGTTTTTAATTCACAAATTAAACTTTAGATGAAGTATATCCAGATGATTTAGATGAAAATTTTATACTGTTATAAATCAGGACTGAAGTATACATTTGATATCAGATTTTCCGTTCAATCTAGCACCAATGTCTTTTAATAGCACTAAGACCAAGCCTTTCCACAAATAGGTAAATTATATTTTTGCGTCAGTATAAAATACAATAATAAAAATATTTACTTGAAGTAAAGAAAGAATGTTGTACTTTTTTTCGTTTTTACAAGATATATATTGATTTTGAAATTTTATCACCAACTCTTGCAACATTGGCATCAAACAATGAAATCTTTAATCACTGGGAATATCCCTTCATACTTTCTTTCTTAAAGATAAAACTTCAATCAGGAGATAGTTTTATATTACAGATAAACTAAACTCAATTCTTTGTGTTCCTTATGGAAGTATAATACATACAGAAGAAGAAGAAGAACTACCTGTACAAGAGAGAGTAGGTAACAAATATTTTACATTGGTTTTCCAAAACAGTTCTTTCTACGACCCTTTGTGCATTCGATAAAATCATTAAATTTAAATTCCCCATTTTTTGTTGCAAGCATGACCTTTTGCGCAAAAAATACTAAAAATGTTATGATTATATGAAATATCATTTCATAGTAAAAATGCACATAAAAAGTTTCATAACTCACCATAGAAATAGTTATTCTCAAACAAATTAATAAAATTTTACATCCCAATAGATTAATAACGAGAACTATTTGTAGGAACTCAAAAATTGCACGGTTTACTCCAAGCAAACGACTTTAATTCCACACTCTATGATCGTAACCACGTGATCTAATACTGTTCAAAATTGGCAGGTGCTACCACGTGACCACACATCTTTGCATATTTTGCAATAAACAGGAAATTTTGTCTTTACAAAAATACAATATTTTTGATCAGATTACAGCAGAGAAATCGCCTTTCTTTCAATATTAAGTAAATAGAAAATACAAATACAAATATTATATTAGCACAAACTCATCAACAATAAATGATTAAGGCTCATGGTATATCAATTACATAGTTGGTCGAACATAATATGTATTGCAAAGAATGACTTTATTAATATGTAATATTATAAACAATTATTATGAATTAGACATATTGACAATTTTATAGAGTTTGTTCTGCTTTACTTAGGTTCAGACTGTCTGAAATGAAAGAGGAGGTCAATTTTAGGATTGTGTATGAATTATTATCGGTCGTCCCACTGTCTATATCACTCTGTTCAGCTCTTAATATTATTCCGTATCATGTCTTTGTGACGTCAAATACGTTGACCCGGCCTTAATAACTTTGACCCGGACATATCAGCGACGTCATAATGTTTGAACCGACGTTAATAACTTTGACCCGAACTTATCAAGTCATCTTTTGTGTGCTGGTGAAACAAAGAAAACACTTCCGAAACACGCAAATATAGCCCGATAAATCGATTATCAGATTATCTGCATATTTATATTGTAAAATATCAGCTGCTTGACATTATATGAAGGCTTTTTGATCTCGTTCGCTACGCTCACTCGACAAAAAGCTTCATATTATGTCTCGCAGCTGATATTTTACGATATCAACATGCAGATAACCGGATAATCGGTACTTATTTAGTAACAAGATAATATAATTTTCATGTTTTTGAAATTTTGTAGGATCAACGATTATATTTGAAACTTTTTGGTAAAATATGGCCCTTTTAGTTGAGTATTTTTCACAATGTAATAGAAAATGTTTTTCATTTTCAATTTGACCAGAATTATATACAGAGCAGTATCTCTCATTTCTGGGAATATTTAGATGTCTCCCTCTTTCAATCATCAGTATATGAGCGCTTATACGGATTTTATATATTGCAGCTCTGTCACTTCTGTTTTTCAACACATCAACATAGGGTGGTCTTCTGCCCATTATGTAGACTCCCTTGAAAAAGTCTAACTTTTTTATTCAAATACATTTGCATTTTTAACATGCAAACATTGGTCATTAAATCTTTGTGTAATAGAATTTAAATTACCTTTAACATAATTTAAGTTATTGATGATATAAGACATTCCAAGTCCATTCAAAAGACTCTTGACCTTTATGACCCAAGGGTTTGAATCTACAGATTGAGTGAATATATCATATGCCAAAGAATTTTCCGAAGAAACTATATGGTTCAGGTAATTGAATATTGAATATAATATTTTATTTTTCAACGGAATTCTGTTAAGTTCGGCTCGACATCCATCATTAGATGCCTTACAGTGAACCCCTTATATATCTTGGATAAATTTAACATTAAGTTTTTCAAAGGGATCAGAGTCTTTAAAATGTGAATCGATAGAGATCAATTTAGCTGTTTACATACTTTTTGATAAATTGTCTATCAAAATTACGATCTTATAACTGTCTCGAAAAAAGACATAATTAATAACTATGTGTCACTACTTTTATCATTAAAAAATAGAAAAAAATAAGTAGGTAAATTTTTTAATTGGTGTTTTCAATGGAAAATTAAATCAAAGACTAGTTCGTAAATTAATTGAGATTGTCTTAATCTGAGGTAGGCTTTAAAAAAATCATAATATGATTTCCGTGTGCAATTATGAAGTTACTGTCCTAGTACATGTAGAACGTCATGAAATGATATTTGATATTTATATACCTTACATTTGAGGGAAATGTTTTTTTTTCTTTAAAAACACAATGCCAGACTGATATATAAAGCAAAGGATTGTTTTCGGAGAAACACAATAAATTTAAATTTATCAATAAAAAGTAAGCATTTAATGTTGAATGATCTGAATTCCAATATTCATACAGAGAGTTTTATATTTAAAAAAAATAAAAAAATAAAAAAGAGGATTTATATAACATTGTGTTGCGTTTTAAAATAAAAAAAATCTAAAGATATATAAGTATTAGATTGTACCTGAAGCAGAAGAAAAACTAGTTATCCTTCAAAAACTATGTCAGTGCTATTTCATTTCATCTGTTGAAATGATCATTACCTATGTTTTATATTTAGTTAGAAATTTTTAATTGATGTTTATATTAATGTTTCATGTTCTGTCCGACTCGGCTTCTGTTAAAATCATTATTTATTTAGGTGGACGATACACATTTTATTACTAGATTTATGATGTCTGTGGTAGAGATGGGAATGTTTTCTTAACCGTCTCATGAACTTGGTGCACGTGTTAATTTTTCAATCTTTGTTTATTCAGGTTTATTCAGTCAGTTGCATTAATAAGTATGGGGTTCGTGTTGTTTATTCTTTAGTTTTCTATGTTGTGTCATGTGTACTATTGTTTTTCTGTTTGTCTTTTTCATTTTTAGCCATGGCGTTGTCAGTTTGTTTTAGATTTATGAGTTTGACTGTCCCTTTGTTATCTTTCGTCCCTCTTTTAGTAGCAGTATAACAGTGCAAAATTCAAATTAATATTTTTTGGTTATTTCACAACTTCCTTAAAATGCCGCCAGTTCGAAAAAAGCGTGTTTCCAGTAAGAAAAGTAAGAAAAGTGACACACCAGTTGTACAAAAATCCAGTAATACAGAATTGACATTTGACGAAGTTAAAGAAAAACTAAGGAAGCAAGGCATCAGGTCTCCATCAATTTTCACCAAAGAGCAGTTATTGGAACTATTAAGTGAGAATTCAGGGCAGGATAATACAGTTATGCCCGAAATTCCAGCATTAACTCAACTTACCACCAGTTTAAACAACGTAGAGCAAACTGTTCAAAATCAAGGAGCTTTAATTCAGTCGCATTTAGTTCGAGAATCAAATATCATTAGTCAACCTGCAGTCGTTAGTGATATAAATAATGGAGTACATCATGATACAGGATCTTATCACACTGCCAAGGTTTCCTCAGGCATGTTTCCGCATGTTCAAGCAGTGGCACCGAACGTTCGGAAGCAGATTTTAGAAGGCAAGTACATTAATCTGGCTACTCTACTTAACAATCAAGAAAACGTAGAAGATTATAAAACCGTTGATGAATCTGACGGGTCCGTTCTGTTAATCAAACATCGCGATCCCCGCCTTCAAAGAAACTTGTCTATTCAAGAATTTCTAGAAGCTTTTAATATTTACAAAAATATTAATTGTGAAAAGCAAGACCGACGTATCGAATTCGATATGTATATTCAAGATGTCATTGATATCTCTGCAAGGAAGTTGACTAGTATGCATGTTGCGTGTTGCGTGTTGCATGTTGCGTGTTGCATGTTGCATGTTGCGTGTTGCATGATGTTCCATTATTTCTTTTACAGTTTTTGTAAAATTGGATGAATTTTTAATTTGGATATACTTTTTGTAATTTATTTTTATCAGTCATCGTATTTTCACCCTTATATCTATGACATACATCATGGAGTCTGCACTTTTATCAATATCTGTCTTTTAATTAAAGTTTAAAATAGTTGTTTTAAATGTTTGTGTCATTTTGGTCTTTTGTGGATAGTTGTTTCATTGGCAATCATACCACATCTTTTTTTTATTGTCTAATACCAAAAAAAATATTTAACAAAAAATAATAAGACTAAATTGACTTTTGTTTTTAAATAAACAACAGGAATCTATTAACTGTTTTAACATCTTTGAATTAAAAGTTTTAATGTTTTCTCTTGTGTTTTTTTTGTCAACATGTATATAATACATTTCATTGCTTTTAATTTGAAACTGCTTTACCTTCCTTCTAAATGATCTTCTATCATTATTTTCAAACTCTGGAGGGTATTGATCATCACACAGAAAGTCATATAGCTGTTTATATTCACCACTTTCCATTTTTGTTTACATCTGTGTTGTCTTTATTTAAATTTCAATTATGATTTAAGTAATTGATTAAAACATTTCAATGATTGCTAAATTATTTCCCTTCTTTAGGGACAGAAAAAAATAGCTACACTATGAAATATTGTCTTTTGTGACATTTTTTATAAAACATCCATGAAATTATGTGCAAGTACTAGGCACAATTTTTCACTTAGGGGGACACGATTTTATAGTAAACAAATGTGATATTCTGTCCCATGAACAAAATTTCACAGATGAACTGTGAAATAATGTTCTAGAGGACACAATTTCATGGGACACTTTTTTGGCTTACATAAACACGGCCATATTTTTCAATTCCTTATGATGAACCTTAAGTCAACATTCAACATGCAACACGCAACACGCAACACGCAACATGTAAAATAGCAGTACCCCTCTGCAAGATATAAAGGTCCCGTTTTCTACGAGTATCACAAGATTTTCGCAAATAAGGTAGCTGCTATCAAACTGACCCACGGTAAAGTTGTAGATTGGTCCATCAGAGACGAAAAACTCTATTCATCCATCACAAGTCGACAAATTATTAAGGAATGTGAAACATGCGGTAGTCTTGGGCATCTCACAGCTGTTTGTCAAACGTTACCAAGCTTTTGTCAATCGAATAATCGATCCAAACCAACTTATAATCAAACTCATTTTCAGAAAGTACAAGTTGGGAGTAACGATCGTGATGATTCCAATACAGATATACGAGGACGCCTTGTTCTTTTCTTTCGTGGTCGGGAAGTGTGTAACAATTTCTTATCAGGAAAATGTTTCAAGGGGACAAAATGTTCATTCGCCCATGTCAATACTAGATCATCTAGTGGTTCTACTCCGAACAGTAGGCCGTCACAAGAACAAGCGCAGGCTAAGAATTGACTAGTGTCTACGCCTATTGATATCGATCAACTTTAAGTTGAACTTACACATTATCCAGATAAAAATTTTGTTTTTAATTTAACAAGTGTGGACACAGATAAGTGTGGATAGTACAGGCGCGGATCCAGAGGGGGGGGGGGGGGGGTCCGGGGGTTGGAACCCCCCTTTTTTTGGACGATCAATGCATTTGAATGGGGACATGTAATTGGAACCCCCCCCCTTTTGTCCTGGGTTAGGAACCCCCCTTTTTAAAATGGCTGGATCCGCCCCTGATAGTATGTTTGAATGTTTGACAGTGTCTTATGACAAAAGGAGTTCTATGTTTTTCCTATATGTTGTTATTAACTGTGTTGCACGATGAAAACCAATCTGAGCATTAGGAGTGTTATTTATTAAAAAAAATTATGTTAAAGGCATGTAGGAGACAGAAATTACATTAGTTACCAAATTATTATGATATAATATGTTCTACATCTTTGATTTTGGATACATTTTGTAGCTAGGAGAGCAACACATAATAGCTAGGTTCTTTTTTCACGTGTTTTTTTCTAGTTTTGAGAACATGCTATAAGGAGCCTGTAAGTCAGTGGTTGTCGTTTGTTTATGTGTTACATATTAGTTTTTTGTTTATTTTTTTGACAAAAAAAAAGCCATTAGTTTTCTCGCTTGAATTGTTTTACATTGTAATTTCGGGGCCTTTTATAGCTGATTATGAGGTATTGACTTTGCTGGTTTATCCCCATACAGTGACATGTAGTTGTTAATTTCTGTGTCGATTTGGTCTCTTGTGGAGAATTGTCTCATTGGCAATCATACCACCTCTTTTTTATATGTATTTGCTTACTATTGGTATGGTTCTATTTATATTACTTTGTGGTGGATCGTCGGTATCATTAGTTAAAATTTTGTTAAAATGTTCATATGTTCCTCAGATTAGAATACATTTATTGGTTTTTAGTAATGACAATGCCTGACATGATGCTTGGGGATAGATGAGCTAGGAAGTAAACTTCTGTGCTGATTTATATCAATTCTTTGATTATATCTCCTCCAAAGCTGGTCGAAGTAAAGAAAATTTTGACTAATATGAAAATGATTTCATCAAAAGAACTTTTGTGAGCATGCTTCAAAGACTCATAACTGCTCCAAAAGTAATCTGATAGAATTTCAAGCATGTCAAGCCAATATTATCAACATCTACTTAATTAGTCTTAATATGTCTAAATATCTAAAAAGTCATAGTATTCAAAAGGTAATGCAAAGTTATTCCTTTTCATTTTTTGTTTGTTATATGGATACATATATAAGTGATACATGTACCAATACAATATTTGTTGTGGTATGAAAGTGTATTAATTATCATTTACTGTAACAATGTTAATTCACAAAAATTAAGAAATAAACAAATGAATGGACCAGATGCTCCACAGGGTGCAGTTTTATACGACTGCAGAGGTCGAACCCTGAACGGTTGGGGCTAGTATGGACACAACATTCAAGCTGGAAACAGCTCTGAATTTGGATTGTGATTAAATAGTTGACTAAGCTTAGGTTTCTGACACAAAATGAATGTGGTCTAATGAACTTAAAATATTTTGTTTTGCTTTGGAGCAATTCACTATGCTGCTTCATCTATTTAAAATCCTTTCAAAAAAAAAATATTTGAAGAAATTTTCTTTTTAATTTCAGAAATGAGAAAAATTGACCCCCCCCCCCCCCCCCTTCCCCAAATTTTTTTTCACCTCCCCCTTTTCCTTATTCAAAAATGATCTCAATTCAAATTTCTAATGGAGTTTGCAACAATAACTACTCATTCAAATACATCATAAAATATTAAAATATAAAATGTCATACAGTCTTGGTTAAAATTAATAACAAGTTGCTTTGTTTAAAAAAAGAAATGCAATCGTAAACCCAAATGCTTGTTTGGCATTATATATATATTAGATAATTGTTTAATAAAGATGTATTGTCTTATATTACTTTTGTTGTGCATAAGAATTAGAAACTGACATTGCCTGTTTAGTGGTTTAAATAATGTAATACCGGCTTCACACATCAACGTATAGATCCGACGTACGTCGGCCGAGGTAAAAAAAATCATGCACGCTACCAAAACGGTAGTAATTTTGATGCATTCAACCTGTCAATCATATCTGTATCGTGTGCACAACGAGCTTAAAGCGTGTATTGGGTGTGCGTAAAGCGTACCTTAGCGTTTCTCCTGGTCTTCCTACATTCCCAACTGCAGGTCTGTCTATATGTGAATGTTTGTCAATAAGTCTGTCACATTCGCCCGTCTGTTTACATGTTTACCATTCCGTCTATGTCCACTGGTTCGTCTACATGTTCACTAGCTTTCGGTAAGTGCGATTATTTCAGTGATTTGTGTCTATTGTTTTTATGTAAGTGATTATTGTGCACCGTACCCATAATTTTAGGGACGCGAATTGCAACTGATATTTTACAGTTTTTTCTTGCGATGTGTTGTCCTTAAGGTTTGGTTCATTTGGGAGGGTTGGGTTTATGGCCACCACATTGTTTATGTGCCAATGTCCATTCTAAAGCCAGAAACATGTAGTACAGTGGTTGTTGTTCATAATTCATGTCGGTCAAGTTGTTTTCGTAAATTATTTTGTTATCAATTTTTGTTTGATTTTTGTTTTTAAATCTTAATGGTCGGGGCATTTAATTGCCGACTAAATAGTAGTTTTTTTTTTTCATTTTTGGAGGCCGCTCGGTGGCCTTTAAAGACTTACTACCACGTCATTGTAGCTCTGGTTGGTATTTGTATCATTAGTGCTGGACCATGGTCGATCCTATATGCACCTTTGAGGCAGGCGGGATATTTTTGTAGATCTTGTACAGCTCAAACTAATGTGAGTAGTTCCTGTACTTCTATGTCTAGTCCCATGTTGCATGGTTAGAGAGGGTGTAATATCTTCTGTAGGTTTGATGAAGTTTCACCCGTATCGGACTTCTTTTCCTAAATGAAAGCTTTAAGGCGACGAGTATTTTTGTATGCAATGTGCCCTTAACGTGTCTAAAACTTATCTGTAGCGTTTGCAACGCTCGTGTAGCGTGTATATTATGTGCGTGCAGTTTACAGGTACATGTATATACGTTTGACAAACGCTTGAGCTGAATGATTTTTTTTATGTTCCATTAAAATTTTCCTGAAGTAAAAGCGTTCACCAAGCGTATACCTTTGCATTTCGACGTACTTCAAACTTATGGAACGCGTGTTTAAACGCTTGCGTAAAGTTCCTCTGGTGAGCAACTAAGTTACGCATACGATGATACGGACTTTGTTAATTTTCTTTTTTGACTGATTGTTTTACATTGTCATTTCGGGGCCTTTTATAGCCGACTAGCGGTACGTGCTTTGCCTGTTGTTGAAGGCCGTACGGTGACCCATAGTTTGTATTTCTGTGTTATTTTGGTTTCTTGCAGATAGTTGTCTCATTGACACCAAACCCGATATCTTCTTTTTTTATATTCGATATCTTATCGCCGACCTGGTTAAGTCTGCTAAAAATGCATGCATGATTCATTTTTAGGTTATCAGTCGTAATTAAAGTGGCACATTTAATTCGTTGTTTCATTGCTTGAAGTATCATTTCTTACATCTGCATGGTCAAATGTGTATTTTTTTAAAATAAATTTTAGATTTAGATTTCAGTCACGGTTATTTTTTCCCCCTTCATATTGAATATCTATACTTATCAGTCGCATTTTAATGACGAAAAGGATTCAGAGGTTATTAAAAAAAGTAAATAATGTTGCAATATTTAAACAAAGAAAATAACTTTAAATTTGCAATATTAATGAAAATAAATACGGACATAACTTTCATAATTAATTTTAACGTTATTTTCAATAAACGATTTTTTTTTAAATCCTCGTTTTTACACCTATTTGAGGCACGTATTTATGATTATATTCCCATGTCCTTGGTCTATCCTAGACGTAAAATTTCAAAAAGTGCTAATACTTTTTTTAAAGATATTATTTTTAATTGTTCTCGTTCAAAATATTTTATTTTTTCATATTCAATATCTATTTAATTTTATTTTTAATAACCATATTTTTTTTTTATTAAAGTTGCAATTTTTAACCAAAAAAAATAACTGTAACTTAATCATATGCAAGAAAGACTTCCCTTTAATTTCAGTATAAAAAAAAATAGCTTGCTTTTTACAACATGTACATCTTCACTAAACGTAAAATCTAAAATAAAATGCTACTAAAACTCTTTCTAAAGATTTTATTTCTAATTATTCTCGTTCAGAATATAAAGCGCATTGTTTACATGAAATCTTATCTCATATCTAAACACCGCTGGTTACATCGTTTGACTAATTAAAATACTACGCATGTAGGTTAATATTAGCAGCTTGTAATCGTGTGCAAGAAAATATTATATCATAATAAATTTCAGATCATACGTAAAATATCTCTATAGCAACTTAAGATGCTAATGCATATTCAACAGATTTGTAAGCTATTGCGCATGCATTTGAAAGGTGGTCATAGCTATTGCGCATGTATTTGAAAGGTGGTCATAGAAAGACCAGAAGTGTTCCGACTGACATCCGGTGTTCCGAAAGACTACATCACTCGTCCAATATATACTGCGTAAACCCTCAGGGGTTTACGCAATAATTCATAGTAACTTCTAAAAAAATAAATGGGGAATGTGTCCAAAGGGACAAAGATGATGCCCCCGCTAGCATATAACGTTATAAAGGGACATAAATCAAGAACTGTAAAAGTGAAGCTGCCAAATATTAAACTTAAACTAAGTTTAGAGGTAATAAGCCTTATATACACATTTCATTTAATTTAGTGGAGACAAACTTAAGTTAAGAGATCAGAAAATAAAAAATTCTTCAATCTTTCCATTTGAAAAAGGGCATAACCCTAGAATGATAATCAAAGTGCTTGTATTCACTGAATGGTAATTAATGACTGCTTTAATTTATCAGTTGGTAATAAAGTGAATATTGCATTGTATATTGTATAAATAGCATTGATTTAAGTTGATTAAACTACTATTCTGAAAATAGAAAGATAACTCTAATTTTCAAAGAAAATATCATAAAGCATTGGTTTTAGGTTATTCAATAACCATTCTAGAAGTTTTGGCACTTAATTCCTAGAATGTTTGCCCCATAATCCACAAAATATATCCCAACCTTCTACTTATGGTATGAAACATTGTGGTACAATTTCAGAACAATTGAAATACTTGTACACAACTTTTTGTACTGACACTCTAGATTAAGGCTTGTTTTGGGCACCTTTGTACCCCTTATTCCTAAACCTTAGGGACCATAACCCCCAAAATCAATCCCAAGCTTCCTTTTGTGGTTATAAACATTGTGTTATAATTTTATTGATTTCTATTTACTTATACTAAAGTTATTATCCGGAAACCATCCGTCTTCGCACAGGATACCAATTTACGACCGCATTTTGTGGTTGTATAAAAATGTTGAACATGTACAATGAAATATAATTTTAGAAATAAATTAGACTAGATAGGCCTTATAATTTTTTTTTTAAATAATTGAAGGACCATTTATACTCAGGACCGAGTCATCAGCAGGCAGTACAGATGTATTAAAACAACCTACAATGTAGCATCATATTGCAAGTAGCGGGAGTAGCATTGTCGGGTAAATTTGTTCTTTTTTTTTTTATAAAATGTTTGGTTCAAATCAAAATAGAATGCTTTTATCTCCCCAATACTTACATTGTACATAGAGGTGACTTTGACAAATCCTTGTCCATGAGAGTTGTCTGTCAAATCTTTATTTCACAAAGAATGAATTGCATAACAGTGAACTGAGCTCAAAGCAAAGTACTTTAATAATACACTTAGACAAAGAGCTAAATCCAGTGATATACTTTGTACTACAGGTCCTTCATGAACATCCATCCAACAAAACCATATCTCAATAACATTCCATACTACATGGTTGGATTCAGAAGTCCTGAAAAAGACATGATTTTTTTTTATCGTATTTTAAGTATATATGCACAGGTTAAAACTTTCTTGTGGTATAATCATTCAGTATCTAGCAACTATCAATTTGATTCATGCACATATTGATATAGGTTGAGTGCCCCTCTGTCAGAAATAAGAACACACCTCCGCCTAATTTTAGTCAACTGACGAAGAAACATTCAAAACTATAAAATGTTATCTAAGACTTGTCAGTGTCTATTTACCATTGCCACTGAATAATATTCAATATCTACAACCAATGAAAATCAATATCCCTCTAATAGACTAGCATGGAAATCCCAGTTTTCTAAAATGGTAGCTAGGTGGAACTAAAAAATTTGAAACAATAGATCTTAAATATTTCAAATGCATGTTAATTTAATAATATTAATTCTCCAAAATTCACAATATTTTTCCTTTTTTTTGTTTTCTGTTCGAGACCGTATATGACCTCTATGGAGCCTTTTCAACTTATTAAAGGGGGGATTCATTTCCATAGAATAAGACTTTTCTGAAAGAATTAATTCCATTTATTTTCAAAAAATAATAAATATTGAAGTCTATCTCAGGCATCTAGGAACAGGCTCAACATTATTTCTATACATGGAAACACATCAACTATAAAAGAAAAAAACCAGAACAACAGAAACACTGAACTTATACAAAAACAAACGCTAACATACATTAGACCGTTGGTTTTCCCGTTTGAATGGTTTTATACTAGTAATTTTGGGGCCCTTTATAGCTTGTTGTTCGGTGTGAGCCAAGGCTCCGTGTTGAAGGCCGTACTTTAACCTATAATGGTTTACTTTTTTAAATTGTTATTTGGATGGAGAGTTGTCTCATTGGCACTCACACCACATCTGCCTTTATCTATATAGAAACAGAATATGAGAAAACAACTGCCATATTTCTGACTTGTTATATGACATTTTAAGAAAAAAATGGTGGGCTGAACCCACAATAAAGCTTACCCAAAATTCCAATAAAAACAGGTATAACAGTTGAAGGGTATTCAATAACAATGAAATGCTCATTCAAAGCCAAATTTGAGGTTTATATGTTTAGTACGGCTTCTCTTTAATTAGCTTTGATTCAGATTTGTTAAAATCTGTTATTGTGCAGGAGTCAGACAACCGAATGATATCTATGGTACAAATTTCGTTCTTGTTATAAGGTTGACAGAATAAGCATGTTGCAATTTTAAATAAAATCAAAAAGGGGAAATTCTACAAAAAAAAATCATCATAATACCTGGCTTAAAATATTACAATGAACTCATCAGACTTGACTCAAATAAGTAAAGAAGACCAAATAAAAAACGAATTTGAAGAGTATTGAGGACCTTAAATTCCGAAGTGATTTGGCAAAATACAGCTAAAGGAATCCTTTCTTTGTGTATAAAATCGTAAGTATTGCCTAAAAAATAAATATTTGACCTTAAGGTTGCAGTCTTGTAATTGACTGCTCCATAGGCTTACATGCAAAACAGCTGATCTTTGAAAATAAAAAAATAAAAAAATGTACATAGAAAAACAAATGTCATGTTCATATCATGTATGTACTAATGTGAAATTGTGATTTAATCGAGAAAAAAAGGGGGTCTTGCCACGAAGAATAAAAAGTTACGCAATCCTGAAGTCAAAACATTTTTTTTTCTACTTTCTGTTTGCTATTTTTACTAGGCCGCACCACTTCCAGTAAATATGATATCCTTCCACTTTCCTGGATTGATATCCCCAAAAGATGCAAGATTTTTTTCAAAGTCTATATATATATATGTTTCAATTCAGCATAAACCTATAATCAAACAGAAAAAATTGAGTTCAGAAAAAAATTCAGAAAAAAATGCACTATTTTGTTTCCCTCCATGTTTTGACATGCACCGGAAACTGGAGTTGTAATACAAGACTGGTACCTTAACGATTACTAAATGCTTTCTAAGTTGTTAAACTCTGTCCATTTGTTTATCTGCCTGTCCATCTCAGTATATGTTTGTTGCATTTTTCTTTGCAATGTACTTCAAAACAGAGCTGTATCAAATCAGTTTAAACGATTTCATGTGATCGTAAATACTTAATTTACGAAATCGCGTAGTTAATTATGTTGATATCTTTTGGCATAAGAGCAAGTTTACGTTGGAGCAATGAATTATAGTCGCCGTCACGTAAAATTGGCACCATGTTTTTTGTCAAAATTTTCTTAAATATCGACCGCGTTTACTAAAGATCATGTTTTTCTATTAGTGGAATAAAAATCCTGTCCAAATATCCACTACTGTCCTACCTTTTATTGTGTTTGCACTGTATAATCCTGACCTTCACATTTTTCAAGATTATTTACATTGTAAAACCGCCATCTTGGTTTCTATGAGGATCCCTTATTCCATAACATTCGTTACTCTCCGGTAATATCATTGTCATTGATGATACAATTTCCCGCGCTTTTTTACGTAAAGATGACGAAAAGCTCCGAGAGACACAAGAAAATGGAGAGCACGTGGAACTCCACGGCAACACTTCCGATAATAACAATGTCGGATTCCACCATACAAAATTATCTTGGATTATGTGAAGGTCAGGATTATACAGTGCAAACACAATAAAAGGTAGGACAGTAGTGGATATTTGGACAGGATTTTTATTCCGCTAATTGAAAAACATGATCTTCAGTAAACGCGGTCGATATTTAAGAAAAAATTAACAAAAAACATGGTGCCAATTTTAAGTGACGGCGACTTTTTTTTTATAGGTAAGAATGATTATGCAGTAGAGGCACCTTTTGGATTTTATTATAGATCTAAATGTATGTACTTATTTAAAATTTTTGTCCCATTTTTTCCTATTTACAGCTGTGAACGGAAGATGTGACAGAAATGTAATATCAGCATGTTATACTAGGTTTTTTGGTAGTGGTGAAAATATGCAGGCACAATGTGCGTAAGTATCTATCATCAATTATAAACTCCGAAATTTGTATTTTTTACTTCTGCAAAAAAAAAGTCACTAAGAATTATATGCCATGGTATGTTAAAGCTCAGATGTAAAGGTGATTGTTTAAGCACTTTGTAAACACGAAAACTTGTTCAATGGTCTTACAAAATAGTTAGCTGTGTGCATAGATAAGGGTCAATATGGGCTTTTGCTGTCAAATGTTTACGATTGCATTTCTTTTTTTAAAGAAAGCAACTTGTTGGTCCTGTTTTCAAATTGGTGTACATTAACATGTAAATGGTCGAAAATTAAACGTAGTTTGATTTTAACAAACATAGAATTCTAGGAGTTCTTTGATATGCTGAATCTAAACCAGTACTTAGATTTTTGATTATGGGCCAAGTTTTCAAGTTGGTTCAATTCTGGGTCCAAAATGAAACTTTGTTTGATTTCAACAATAAATGAATATATAATATGGGGTTCTTTGATGTGCTGAATCTAACCATGTATTTAGATTTTTGATATTTGGGCCCCTTTATCAAATTGGTCCACATTGTGTTCTAAAGGGTCCAAAATTGAACTTTATTTGATTTCATCAAAAATTAAATTCTTGGGGTTCTTTGATATGTTGAATCTAACCATGTATTTATATTTTGGATATTGGACCATAGTAGGTAACTGTCCGATTAATTTTTATACGACCGCAAATTTTGAAAAAATTTTCGTCGTATATTGCTATCACGTTGGCGTCTGCGTCGTCGTCGTCGTCGTCGTCGTCGTCGTCCGGCGTCCGAATACTTTTAGTTTTCGCACTCTAACTTTAGTAAAAGTGAATGGAAATCTATGAAATTTTAACACAAGGTTTATGACCACAAAAGGAAGGTTGGTATTGATTTTGGGAGTTTTGGTCCCAACATTTTAGGAATTATGGGCCAAAAAGGGCCCAAATAAGCATTTTCTTGGTTTTCGCACTATAACTTTAGTTTAAGTTAATAGAAATCTATGAAATTTTGACACAAGGTTTATGACCACAAAAGAACGGTTGGGATTGATTTTGGGAGTTTTGGTCTCAACAGTTTAGGAATTAGGGGCCAAAAAAGGGCCCAAATAAGCATTATTCTTGGTTTTCGCACAATAACATTAGTTTAAGTAAATAGAAATCTATGAAATTTAAACACAATGTTAATGACTACAAAAGGAAGGTTGGTATTGATTTTGGGAGTTTAGGTCCCAACAGTTTAGGAATTAGGGGCCAAAAAGGGACCCAAATAAGCATTTTTCTTGGTTTTCGCACCATAACGTTAGTATAAGTAAATAGAAATCTATGAAATTTAAACACAAGGTTTATGACCATAAAAGAAAGGTTGGGTTTGATTTTGGGAGTTTTGGTCCCAACATAATAAGGGGCCCAAAGGGTCCAAAATTAAACTTTTGTTTGATTTCATCAAAATTGAATAATTGGGGTTCTTTGATATGCTGAATCTAACTGTCATGACTGTGTATGTAGATTCTTAACTTTTGGTCCCGTTTTCAAATTGGTCTACATTAAGGTCCAAAGGGTCCAAAATTAAACTTAGTTTGATTTTGACAAAAAATGAATCAGTTAGGTTCTTTGATATGCTGAATCTAAAAATGTACTTAGATTCTTGATTATTGGCCCAGTTTTCAAGTTGGTCCAAATCGGGGTCCAAAATTAAACTTTGTTTGATTTCATCAAAAATTGAATAAATGGGGTTCTTTGATATACCAAAACTAACTGTGTATGTAGATTCTTCATTTTTGGTCCTGTTTTCAAATTGGTCTACACTAAAGTCCAAAGGGTCCAAAATTAAACTTAGTCTGATTTTAACAAAAATTGAAATCTTGAAGTTCTTTGATATGCTGAATCCAAAAATGTACTTAGATTTTTTATTATGGGCCCAGTTTTCAAGTTGGTCCAAATCAGGATCTAAAATTATTATATTAAGTATTGTGCAATAGCAAGTCTTTTCAATTGCACAGTATTGCGCAATGGCAAGAAATATCTAATTGCACAATATTGTGAAATATCAAATTTTTTTTTAATTAGAGTTATCTTTCTTTGTCCAGAATAGTAAGCAAGAAATATCTAATTGCAAAATATTGTGCAATAGCAAGATTTTTTTTTTAATTGGAGTTATCTTTCTTTGTCCAGAATCAACTTAAATCTTTGTTATATACAATATACAATGTATATTCACTTTTTACTACCAACTGATAAATTAAAATAATCTTTACCATTCAGTGATAACAAGCAGTTTTTTTACATCTTAATATTTTATGATGTATTTAAATGAGTAGTTATTGTTGCAAACTCCATTAGAAATTTTAATTAAGATTAGTTTTGGAATAAGGGAAAGGGGGATGTGATTAAAAAAATTGGGTTCAATTTTTCTCATTTGAAATTTCATAAATAAAAAAGAAAATTTCTTCAAACATTTTTATGCCCCACCTACGATAGTAGAGGGGCATTATGTTTTTCTGGTCTGTGCGTCCGTCCGTCCATCCGTCTGTCCGTTCGTTCGTCCGTCCGTTCGTCCGTCCGTCTGTCCCGCTTCAGGTTGAAGTTTTTGGTCAAGGTAGTTTTTTGATGAAGTTTAAGTCCAATCGACTTCAAACTTAGTACACATGTCCCCTATGATATGATCTTTCTAATTTTAATGCCAAATTAAGAGTTTTTACCCCAATTTCACGGTCCACTGAACATGGAAAATGATAGTGCGAGTGGGGCATTCGTGTACTGAGGACACATTCTTGTTTTGAGAGGATTAATATTCAACAGCATAGTGAATTGCTCTAAAAGAAAACAAAAATTTTAAGTTCATTAGAACACATTCATTCTGTGTCAGAAACCTATGCTGTGTCAACTATTTAATCACAATCCAAATTTAGAGCTGAATCCAGCTTGAATGTTGTGTCCATACTTGCCCCAAACCGTTCAGGGTTCAACCTCTGCGGTCGTATAAAGCTACGCCCTGCGGAGCATCTGGTTTTAAGTTCTTGGACCACAATCATTCTGTGTCAACTATTTAATCACATTCCAAATTCAGATCTGTATCAAGCTTGCATGTTATGTCCATACTTGCCCCAACTGTTCAGGGATGGATCTCTGCGGTTGTATCAAGCTGGTCCCTGTGGAGCTTCTGGTTAGAATGTGGTACCGTATATCTGAACACAACATACTTTTCTTAACATTGCAACCTGCAGACACAAAGTTTTTTGAATGACTGAACAATGCATCAATCAGATGTTTAGGAACACAGATGATTAACATTTATCCATGAAAATCATATCTGTCATTGATTACAATAATTATTCAAAAGAAGGGTCAATGACGGGAAAAATAAATTAAAAAAATATTACATTTTAGATGTTGCAATTTGCAATACAATTTTCAGGCCATTTTTCTGGGTCATTGATAGATCATGCCAAACAAACTTAATTTTATTTTAGGCACTATAAGCAACACATTTTATTAATAATTGTTGATCAAGTTAACATACACCTAATTTGACTCTTTTTACAATTACTCTCAATGGTGACTGTAAATTATCACATTCAGTTTTGTAGGTTTTTTTTATACCTGTGCTCTAGCAGAGTGGGCATTTAGAGTTACCTATGTCCATGTGTACATTCTTCTATTGTCCCCCTGTAGTCCAACTACAGTTTTTGTCGAGCCTGCAACTTTTGTTGCAGAAAGCTCGACATAGGGATAGTAATCTGGCGGCGGTGGCTACGGCGGCGTTAGCTAACTTCTTAAAAGCTTTATATTTTAAAAGGTGGAAGACCTGGATGCTTCATACTTTGTATATAGATGCCTCATGTTACGAGGTTTCCGTCAGTCACGTGTCCAATGTCCTTGACCTCATTTTCATGGTTCAGTGACCACTTGAAAAAAAAGTTCAAATTTTTTGTAATGTTGAATTCTCTCTTATTATAAGTAATAGGATAACTATATTTGATATGTGTGTACCTTGCAAGGTCCTCATGTCTGTTAGACAGTTTTCACTTGACCTCGACCTCATTTCATGGATCAGTGAACAAGGTTAAGTTTTGGTGGTCAAGTCCATATCTCAGATACTATAAGCAATAGGGCTAGTATATTCGGTGTATGGAAGGACTGTAAGGTGTACATGTCCAACTGGCAGGTGTCATCTGACCTTGACCTCATTTTCATGGTTCAGTGGTTAAAGTTAAATTTTGGTGTTTTGGTCTGTTGTTCTCATACTATATGCAATAGATCTACTATATTTGTTGTATGGAATGATTGTAAGGTGTATATGTCTAGCGGGCAGATGACATGTGACCTTGACCTCATTTTCATGGTCCAGTGGTCAAAGTTAAGTTTTTGAGTTTTGGTCTGTTTATCTAATACTATATGCCATAGGTCAACTATATTTGGTGTATGGAAATATTTTATGATCTTTATGTCAGTCGCGCAGGTTTTATTTGACCGTTACCTCATTTTCATGGTTCATTGCACAGAGATAAGTTTTTGTGTTTCGGTCTATTTTTCTTAAACTATAAGTAATAGGTCAACTATATATGTTGTATAGAAGCATTGTTAGCTGTACATGTCTGCCTGGCATCGTTCATCTGACCTTGACCTCATTTTCAAGGTTCATTGGTCTTTGTTTAGTTATCTTGGTTAATGTTAATTTTATGGTACAGTTGTTATAAAGCTTAGCTTTATACTTAGGACTATCAACATAATATCAATGATTAGTATAGAAGGCGAGACATTTCAGCGTGTGCACTCTTGTCTCAACCAAGGCTTCCAAAACGGTCATATATGCCGGTCATTTGTATAATGTCCGGTAAAAGACCAGCTGGGCAAAGCATGAAACGGTCATCTACTTTTTAGTCTCAAAGGCTTTTTCGGTCATTTTAACATATAAATTCACGATCTTTTTGACCCAACATTTTGCCTTTAACAGCCATACATTTCCGGTCATAAAAGTGACATGATGATTAATTACTATCAAAACAATCCCTACTTAAATATTTTCTAATTTTAATCAAGGCTAATTAGTTGTTGGACAGCTGAAAACTACCTGTTCAGGTGACAGGTAAACTATTTTCAGTACCGGACATCGTATAAATTAATCGGTCCATTCACAATTATTTTCGTACATTTCAGAAGCTTGTATCTAATTGATTTAAAAAATATAATAAATACATTTATAAACATGATTTGATAAATCATTTAAAAAGGTTTTAAATGAAAATTCGTCAGCACTACGTTGTATGAACAAGAACACGTGTGCGCATGTGCACAGGTGGGAAATTCAATTATGCATCCTACATTTCTTCAAAAATGCTAAAAGTATCATTGATACCTGTATCTTACGTTCATTTCAAGTATTTTGTTGAAGAAATAACGTGGAAAGAGCTTCTTCGCTCAGTAGTTCTAAGTAAACATACACGGATTTTACGTATTCGTTTATGGTCCATGTTTTACCATTGTCAAGTCAACATCCGGTTTTGAAAAATGTGACTTTAAAAACGAAAATAAAGTTCTAGAGTAAGACAACTTCATTTTGCACAAATAAAGAGTCTAATGCAGATATGAGCACGCTGATGTGCACACTTTGAATGATGAAATGCCAATTTTAACAGTTTATGTCAGAACATCAAATTCATATCAAAGTAAAGTTTAATATCGATTTTAATTTAATGTCAATCATTGGGATGGCCGTCTGATTACCATAATTGCCTTTTGTGACTTTTGTCTTAGGAATTAAAATTCGGATCAGATATAAAATGTCCGGCTGGCTCAGAAAAATTTTGGAAGCCCTGGTCTCAACTAAATGCTATGAAACTTATACTCAATGCTTAGTACCACAAACCACAAATCAAAACTGGTGTCACTTCTACTGAACTAGAGTTATGCCCCTTAACAATGAAAAATATTCTGATTTTTTAGGTTTCAGTTTTCAAACTATGGCTTGCCTTAGCCAAATATTATGAAACTTACACACAATGCTTACTACCACAAAACTCGGATCAAGTTCATATTTGGGTGGGGTCAATTTAACCTTTCTTGAAGTTATGTCCTTTATAATGTTATATAGGTGTAATACCACCATTGATTTTCCCCTATTAGTCTTGGTTAAATTTGCACTTTTCAAAAAAATGTGCAGAATTTATCCTTGTTTCAAATAAAGAAATACTTGGCATGAGTAAAGTTTTATTCTGTCCAGTTCTACAGAAAAAAATTCACATAACATTACATTGCATATAAGAAAATAACCATTATTGGAAGTTAACCAATCAAATTTCTCCCCTTATTTTATCTGTGTACAAGGTTTAGTCACCATGTAACCTCAAGATAACACAATTTTCTATAGAAATCCCAAATAAAAAATAATGGTGTTTTGAAATACCCAAGACATATGTTTATGACACAGAAATGGTTTTACTGCAATAAAATGTAGGATTAATTACCTACAACTGTCAAATTCAAGGGAATATTTTTTTCGACCTACTTTCATATACCACTGGATGTGACGTACCATGATTTGGTGGTATTACACCTATATATGCTAGACTGGGCATCATTAGGTCCTAAGGACACATTCTTCATTTATTTTGTGTCGTTTTTTTATCCTGATGATGGTGCCCAAGGTACTGAATTAGTGTTCATTAAATTACTGCTATCCTATAGTCTTTAGTTTTCTATGTTGTGTCTTCAGTACTATTATTAGCTATAGCCATCACTTTGTGTCCGTCGTTGTCGTCGTCTGTCTGGTGTAAACCATTTAAAAAATCTTCTCCTCTGAAACTACTGAACCAATTCCAACCAAACTTAAGCTGAATGATCCTTAGGGTACCGGTATCTTGAATCAAGTTTGTGTTTTTTTTTCTGTTTCGTCAAAAAAACATGGCTGCCATGGCTAAAAATAGAACATAGGGGTAAAATGCAGTTTTTGGCTTATATCTCAAAAACCAAAGCTGACTTGGTATTATAGGGTTTTCAAGGTAACGTTCTATCATCCCTGAAATTTTCAGATGAATATAATAACCCATTGTTGGGTTGCTGCCACTAAATTGGTAATTTTTAGGAAATTTTGCAGTTCTTGGTTATTATTTTGAATACTATTAATGATAAAAGATAAAGTGTAAACAGCAAATATGTTCAGCAAAGTAAGATCTACAAACAAGTTTATACGACCAAAAATGTCAATTGACCCCTTAAAGAGTTATTGGCCTTTATACATTAAACCAAAAAAACAAACTACAATGAAATTGGACACTTTTAAACGTAAGATAAATGCCAAAAAATCAAGGTGAGCCATTCAGGCTCTTGAGAGCCTCTTGTTATTTTTAGCCATGACGTTGTCAGTTTATTTTCGATCTATGAGTTTGACTGTCCCTCTGGTATCTTCGTCACTCTTCTATACAAAGTTTTGTCATTATAAGAGTCTTTACAATAGATAATCTTTCTACAACGTCTTATGATCAATTGAATAGGAATGAAAAACAAAAAGATATAGAAGAATTCAATTCAATATGCATTTTCTAAACCAGTTAAATTAAGAAGAATTACCTCTTTAAAGGAAATTATATTTAAACATAACATGAATAAAACAAGAAAAAACATTTTATTTTTTAAATACTGATTGAAAATGCATTTAATTTATGCACTCGGCTTTCCGCCACTAATATAAACTGACTGCCACAAAATAGCCAATAATGATGAAAGTGACATTAAACACCAATCAACCTATCAAATTATAATACCAATTTGACTGAATTCTAACAAATGTTGTCTTTTTACACTAAGCTGTTTTTATGTTTTGAAAGCAAATTGACTCTCTCCCTAACTTCATTATAAAAAAAACCCATCTTCTCTCTTAAGGGGTAGCTAAATATTAGTTTTGGGGTCTTGGTGGCTACTACTACTGTATCAATCCATAATACAGATTTGATTGAGTTCTACAAAATGTTGTCTTTTTACACTAAGGTGTTTATGTTTTGAAAGCAATTGACTCGTGTTAACTTAGATTTGAAGCTGTCTAAATACAATGAAATATTACCTTTTATAAATAAAAGAGGCACGATACTGTATGGTAATTTATAAATAATAGAGACATGATACTGTATGGTATTTATAGATAATAGAGGCATGATACTGTATGGTATTTATAGATAATAGAGGCATGATACTGTATGGTATTTATAAATAATAGAGGCATGATAATGTATGGGATTTATAAATAATAGAGACATGATACTGTATGGTATTTATAAATAATGTATGGTATTTATAGATAATAGAGGCATGATACTGTATGGTATTTATAAATAATAGAGACATGATACTGTATGGTATTTATAAATAATGTATGGTATTTATAGATAATAGAGACATGATACTGTATGGTATTTATAGATAATAGAGGCATGATACTGTATGGTATTTATAAATAATAGAGACATGATACTGTATGGTATTTATAAATAATGTATGGTATTTATAGATAATAGAGACATGATACTGTATGGTATTTATAGATAATAGAGGCATGATACTGTATGGTATTTATAAATAATAGAGACATGATACTGTATGGTATTTATAAATAATAGAGGCATGATACTGTATGGTATTTATAAATAATGTATGGTATTTATAGATGATAGAGGCATGATACTGTATGGTATTTATAAATAATGTATGGTATTTATAAATAATGTATGGTATTTATAAATAATAGAGACATGATACTGTATGGTATTTTTAAATAATAGAGACATGATATTGTATGGTATTTATAAATAATAGAGACATGATACTGTATGGTATTTATAAATAATAGAGACATGATACTGTATGGTATTTTTAAATAACAGAGGCATGATACTGTATTGTATTTATAAATAACAGAGGCATGATACTTACTACTTTACTTGGAATATTTTATTTAATTACAATGCAAATTTATTTATTAAACATTTTAATATATGTTTTAGAAAAATGAATCAATTCAAGACTTGCATAGCTCCATTCAAAGCTAATTGTGATGCTATAAATACTGATCAAGCAAAGCAAATCAGCAAGGCTATAGAGGCAAGTCTTGGTTTGGTTGACTTGATGTGTGGCTCTGAATTTAAAGCAGGTAAATTATGTTAAATATAGTTGTTTTCTCTTATTGTATGCTGTTTATAAGGGTAAATGGGGATTTTATTTTTGAGAATGTTATGCCCAATAACAAAAAAATGTAATATGATTGCCAATGAGACAACTCCCTTCATGAGACCAAATGACACAGAAAATAACAAATATAGGTCACCATACAGCCTTCAATAATTAGCAAAGACCATACAGCTGAACTTGTTATTTGTGGTATAAATTTGCACATCTGATGATAAGTGTGCCATTTAAAGCCTTATTGTTGACTTGTTAAAACTCTTTGAATGAGGGAAATATTTGTGATATTTCCACATTTAGAATAGTCAAAATAATGACAAAATTATGCACAAAAACTATTTTTCAGAAGTAGTTGAATGCATTTTTTCTAAACAAAGACACGCTTTTTAAGAGATAACTGTATTGTATTTGAAGCTTTAAGGACGTCCATCGGTAGTTTTACTGTCGCAAATTTAATTTACCTGGCAACGCCTAGAGGAGACAGGTAAACAGGTATTTGCGACAGTAAAACTACAGATGGACACCTGCAAAGCTTCAAATACAATACAGTTATCTTTATTCTAATGCAAAACAAGTTCATAATTAAATTTCAATCATTATTTCGGTGTAAAATCTTCATTAAAGTAAATTCTGCGAAAAGATGTTATCTTCTTTGGTCCCTACACTAGGTGACCTCATAGGTATGCTTCCGGCGTCAAACATAAACACAGGGCGTTTTCTGGCTTCTGTGCCGCTTCAGAATGTAATAAAATTTGATTTAAAGAAGATTTTTAGGTGCAACATGTGAGTTTTTGGCTTATTATTGTAGAAATTACATGTCAATACATTTAGCAATTCAAAATGTCGGCTACCTTAGTTACAGACAAGGAGATAGAGAATTTTAAGCTAACTGTCATCCAATCAGAACCATTGATACAAAATAATTGCAATAGAATTCTTTGTATATAGTCTGAAAACTGTTTACTTAGTATTGCCCAACAGCACAGTTTATTGCACAACTGCAAGAAATCTTCAATTGAATAAAAATTCAAATTATATATAAATCAATTTCAAGTTCTATGACTACATTAATTTGGTGTCAGAAACCTTAAATGTGTCAAATTTTTAATTACAATCAAAATTCAGACCTGTATCCAGCTTGAATATTGTGTCTGTTTTTGCCCCAAATGTTCATTGTTGGATCACTGCTGTCGTATCCAGCTGCTCTCGGGGAAGCAGTTTATTCTTTTTAAAATTTAAATCAGGTGGTACGTTGTTTTGGAGGCACTCTTTAGAAATATGTTAATCTGGTAATAACTTGATTTGAAAGACATGACAAAAGTAAATATGGAATTCTGGTGATCATGGTCCGAGACCACAATTATTTCATAGTGCATTTCTTTTAAAACATAAATGAAAATTAAAAAAATCCCACCTACGCTTTCTCAATGAATTTTTTACAGTGTGTTGTACTACTTTTGGGACAAATTATATCAAAATTATAGAAAACTCCATCGGCTCTAACTCAAAATATGGTCAATTTTATGTTAAGGGCGTCTTGAAATCTTTTAACAGCTTCCGAAGTGCTAATTTTTAACCTTTTTCAACTGAATCAAATCACTTCTTTCCTTTAAAATTCTGCACCCAAATTTTTTTACAGTGTAATTTCACCCCACTACTTACAATTTGAGGCATTAAACATGGAGAAATAAATTTGGAAGGGGTATAAAATTTAATGGCAAGTAACCCACTGTCAACACTAGGAACCATATTCGTGAACAACGAAAATCAAGGGACAACAATTGTGGTCTCAGACCTAAATTTATTTAGAAGATATCAATCTTGTGATATGCTGTTTTGAAAGACAAAATAAATGTAAACCTGGTGATCATGGCGATTGGTTGTTTTGTTACACATGACAATTGAAAGGTATCAATTGACATCATGAAAAAAAATTATAACAAAAATACCAAACACTTAGTCAAATTCAGAAAAAGGGGGACGTCCATAAAAATTGACAAAATCAAAAGCTAAAAATCAAAGGAACAAGTGAAAAACAGCTGTCTTATTCCTGACTTGGTACAGGCATTATAAAAAGAAACACATACATTAATAGTATTATTGGCATCAGTTCAAAGAAGTTATTTCTACTTTATGATTAACATTTTATTTTGTGATGAATACATTCCTTATTCATTTTCAGAATAAATATAATACATAAAAGGGTTTAAACAGGAATTATCGCCATTTTATGAAATTTTCCTTTGATCTTGCTGACTGATAATTTCCTTTCTCAGTCGATTGATATGTAAAATTATTGCTAGAAACTAAGGGAACGTGCCCATGTCAATGAAAATAATCTCGTTGAGATAACAAAAGATAATTATAGATTATTGTTGATCATCTCAACGAGATTGATATTCTCCCTTTGGGTACCGGCTCAAGCGAGAAAATCATTTGAGTTGAGATGACCAACAATAATCTGTTTATCAAAATTTTACCTATAACAACGTTGTCAATTTCATGTCAATTTC
>CM034355.1:28841491-28883916 GCA_019925275.1 Mytilus edulis | reverse complement strand
TGAATGCTTTCACAAAGCAAGGAATTTTGGTGAATTGTTTATCATTGTTTATATCTATTAACATGAGGTCACTTTCAATTTTTATAAATTTTAGATTTTACGTTTACGAGTTAACGGGTTTTATTAATTAAAAAGAGGGGATTTTCCAGTTTTCAGACATTAACACAAACATGTTTTCAGCAGTTCTCATGAAACTTTGCTGAAATGTTTATATCTATTGTTGTAAACTCCTTTTCGATTTTTATTAATTTAAGATTTTATGTTATTGAGTTAAGGGATTTTATTCATTAGAAAAAGGTTGTATTTTCTAGTTTTCAAAAATAACTCAAAAATGCTTTAAGCAGTTCTCATGAAACGTTGGTGTATTGTTTAATATATATTGACTGAAGCTCCCTTTGTTGCTAATAAAAAAGCGACCTAAAAGAGTTTGAATATTCTCACTTTTTCTAAATGACCATTTAATGAGGTGTCTGAATTTTTCTTAATAAGACTATGAGGCAAAGTGGTATTTATAGGGTAGAAAAATCAAAAGCACCAATTATAAGCATGCAATTTATCAAGTACTTCGAAGGAATTTTGACACTCCAAAAGCAATTTATTCCACTATTTTCAAAGGCCTTATTTGAACAATTTTTTATCAGGTTTTTTATTGTACCAAGTGTACTAGTAAATAGAATACATAGTTTAGTAGGGAAACAATGGCTTGAAACGAAATAAATCTTTGTTTGTAATGAGTTATGTCAGCTTCGGACCCAAGTACATGGTTGGAACTTTCATTGTACAATGCATTTGGTTCTGCTTTGAAAAGATTCACAGAGCTGAGTCTATGTACCACATATATAAAAGGTTAAGTGGTTGTTAGGACCTAGTCCTTAATTGAGATCCTTGTCAGATATTCCTGGCCATATGTTTTCCTTTTTGTCATATTAAGAATTGTTTTAATTTAATATGTTCGTAGGGAAACAAGGAACATTATTATCGTACAAAAAAATAAGATAATTCTAAATACACATTCATAAAAAAAATGGAATTTATTACAAAGGATAATCATAAGATATACTTGAATTGTCCTGGACCTCACTTCTGTGATGGGTATATGTTAATGGAATCCTTTACTGAATACAGGACAAACATATTACTATTGGTAGACCCCAATGTCCAATGATCTTCAATTTATACCGAATATTGACTGTAAAAAAAAAATGCTAACATTCCAATTTTCAATAACAGTTAACAGCAAATCACACTATCATTTTATGTACATACTGTGTGTTTTGTGTCAACTGCAGGTAGCATGTAATTTGTTTTGTTCTTGATTTACAATATGACAGAACTGAGTGAATTACATGATACTAGAGAAAAAATATCCTCAAGCATTCACACAGTGTGCCGTGCACACTGCTCGGATAGTTAAATATAATGTTGGCGTAAGTTAGTTTATATTCATCGCTTTTTATTCACTGACGCCAAGGAAGTTTTCTGTAACATAACGTGTTGCCCTTAAGCCCAAATATTTGTATAATAAAAATATTATTTTATCATGTTTTATATTTTTTCAGTACTTCAACAATATCAGACTGGGTATCTTGAAATACTTTCTGCTGGACGTTTACAGGCTTTATATCAACAATAACTACTTCCGTAATTATGGTATATTCGTCTGTGATCGTTCTTATAACACTGGAGTAAAGCTGATGACCGTAACTGCATTCACGGTCATCCCAAGATGTCGGATGAAAAATTAGGTCAGTTTTTGTATTGTCTGTTAAAGTGTTTCTATATCATTTTCTTACAAATCATACATTGAAACGATGTAAATTTATAAAAGAATCACTCGGAAATCACTAATTACTTCTGAGAAATGTGCATGAAACGGGAAATTCGATTTGAAAAAATCGCCAAGATGACCGTAAATCACAATCGAGATGACCGTAACAGAATCTGCGATTCATAACAAGGCTGACCGTAACTGCTTTTAAGATGACCGTAATTTGTAAATGATGACCGTAACTTTTAAAGGATGACCCTCAATTCTAAGAAATATCCGTATTTATATAACTATCTTTTTGTATCAAATGATTCATCGTGTTGGTATACACATATTAATATGAAAGTTTTATCCTATAGGTAGAAGAAAATAAGACGTGCTTTAAATGCAAAGATTACCATATGTATCTTTTTTTACAGTAGAGGGTTCAATTTTTAAAATGAATTTGCCAAAAGACATGCGGTGCACAGCCTTCAACTGCTCGACAAAAGATTGTTTGTTTGTTTCTGGAATTCCTTTTAATGACATATAATAAATACACATTTTTAAAAATGCAAAAAAAATTGCATGTACACCCATTGATATTATATCGTCTTTCATTTTGTCGTGCAAATAAAATAACAGAAATATTTTGAAAATATCATTCGAATAAACTAGTGAAGGTGAGCTCCAGCAAAGTAGATCCTTAAAATAGTATTGTACGAAAAGCGTATCACAAGGCGGAACGTTGTCATTTTGTATATATACAGAAATGTTATTCATAGTCAGGATTCTACTTCTTCAAAATTATCTCCCCTTTACGCCAGTTCATGCTCACAGTCGTAGAAATGGAAGCCATTGTAGGGATGACGCTCTGCCAGTGGCGTAGCTAGGTCATTTTTACGTGTACGCCCGAACCTCGGTGGCCTGAATGCCCAAAAGGTTCCAGGCCTAAAAAATAAATACTGGAAGTTGATGAGCAGGGACAAGCCTCTGGAAGTTTTAGAGTAATAGAGAATGTCATAAAATTCCTGTCATTGAAAACTCACCAAAACAACATTTTAGTCATTTTTTTTTCTGTTAATGTTTCTATATTTTTGTTAAAATCTATTAATAATCTAAACGTTTGTTTAATTTGATAAAAGTCACCGAAATCACATTACTTCTAGAAATATGATTAAAGACGGGAAATTCGATTTGAAAAGAATCGCCATAGAATTGATTTTCTTATAATCACAACAGATGGATCCGCAACAGTTTTCATGAATTGAACTAAAAAAGGTGCTACTCGTAACTGCTTTTAAGATGACGAAATTTGAAATGAATACGTAACTAAAGGATGACCCAATTCTAAGAAAATCCGTAAAACTATATAAACGAATCTTTTTGATTAATCAAATGGAATTTCAAGTGTTGACGAAGTTACATAATTGATTATGAAAAATTTTACGTATACTGTAAATGAAAAAAAGAGGCTTAAAAGCAAAAAAAAAAGATAACTCATATGTATTTATTTTCATTAGCGGTTCGATTTTATAAACATGATTTTGCCAATAACCGTAAAGTTTCAAAACTGTCGACAAAGATTTTTTTTTTCTAGAATTCCGTTTAATGACATATACATAAATATCACCACTTTTTGATAAAATAGCCCATAAAAATTAAATGCTCGACACAAATGATAATTATATCGATCGCTTTCAGTTGTCGTGCAATTTGGAAAATTCTGACCGAGAATATCTTGATAAGATTTTCATTAAATAAACTAGTGAAGGGAGCTAGAAAGTAGATCCTTAAATTTGACGAAAAGTATAAACAATTTCGGACTTTGTCATTCTTGATATAAAGAAATTTTATTCATTACAGTCAGATTCTATTTTTAAAATATAATCTTCTTTTTTACCCAAATTCATGTACTCCAGCGTATGAAAGAACGATTGTACGGATGCCTGCTGCCAATTTTGCTCTTGAAAACTGATAAATTTATCCACATAGCACCATTACGATCGATCGTTATATGTCAGTCATATTTTAAAATACAAATGTATCTACTAGCTAATGAGCATTAGTTAATTGATCTTGTCTGCATTGATTCAACTTAAAAATATTGTCTGTTTGGATGTCAGATGGAATTTTTGAAAATTCTTAAGCATTTAAAAAAAATTTAATTAAATATTTCGTGGAATGGCAGACTAAACATTTTCAGTGGTTGAAGATTATAAACCCTAGTTATCACACACACATTTTCATCATCCAAATTAAAAGACTGTCGTCAAGTACTTTTAGAAAAAATAGCTATTCGAACACACCTACTCTGTTTTTGTGATTCATTAATAGGTATCTCAATTGACCCATATATTTCATCTTTTCGTACTGTCATTTTTTTACGTTATAAAGTCAACCTGTAGTTTTGATATATAATAATGATAGAATCTGAAGCGAGATGCTATATAAAATACTCTTGCTTTGTACGTTTTAAAGACAAAATATACACCCCAAACATGCCCTAACATAAAAAGTTGCACTCGATTTTTCTCTTTTCGATACAATCGTTACCTGTTTTGGGGAATTTTTTCTTGATTCACATAATGGAAGGGCAGACACGAAAATTTCTGAACTAAAAGATTGATATGTTCTCCGTCCGTGATAAAAAAAATCGGAGGTTATGCATTTTCTACATCCAACTTATATATACTATATATAAAAAAGAAGATGTGGTATTATTGCCAATGAGACAGCTATCGAGAAAAGACAAAAATGACACAAACATTAACAACTATAGGTAACCGTAAGGCCTTCAACAATGAGCAAAACCCATACCGCATAGTCAGCTATAAAAGGAACCATGTCGTCTATTTGATATCTAATTGTTTTGCATTACTATGTAATAGATACATTGAAAACTTATGCAAATGGTGTTTTTGAAATAAGAAAATTGTCGTTTTATTTGTTTCTATCAACTTTTTAAAATTTTGTTACTATATCAAACATTACAGTTAACTTTTATCGCTTTCTCGATAAACACAGAGCTTCGATTCTTTTGTTCTATTTCAAAAGTGTTTCCTGCATATATCAAGACAAATTAAGATTTTAATCTGCTTCCTCTGGACCCATACAAATTGGGCTCGATTACCAAATATTCGTATGTATTATTAATGTTTTTAATGCTCCATTTATTGGCATTATGTTTTTATGGTCTGTGCGTACGTTCGTCCGTTCGTCTGTTTGTTTGTCCGTTTGTCCAGCTTCAAGTTAAATAAAATTGAAACTTAGTTCACATTTTCCCTATGGAATGATCTTTTTAATTCTAATGCCAAATTACAGTTTTATCCCATTTTCATAGTCCACTAAACATAGAAAATGATAGTGTAGATGAGGCATCCGTGTACTAGGCACACATTCGTGTTTCTTCAACTTTTCGTCGTATCGCTGTAAATTTGTGTTAAAATTTTAACGTCGATATCAATAAATATTTCATTGTTTACGAGAAATATGCAATTTACTATCATTGTTATAAATCCTAAATATGGCCAATTATATTATAGTTTAAAAAAAGAAATTTATGAAACATATTTATATCCGCTAACCGAGCCCCTATTGAGATCGACAAACTCAACAAAAAAGCTTTGAATACACTACGGATATTTCTTAGAATTGATGGTCATCCTATAAAAGTTACGGTCGTCCTATATAAATTACAGTCAGTCTTACAAATTACGGCATCCTTTACAAGTTACGGTCATCTTTTTACCAATCACGGTCATCCTTGTTTTATGTTACGGTCATCTTGAAAATATTTTGATTATGATTTACGGTCATCTTAACGATTTTTTCAAATCGAATTTCCCGTTTCATGCACATTTCTCGGAAGTAATTAGTGATTTTCGAGTGATTCTTTTATAAATTTACATCGTTTTAATGTATGATTTGTATAGAAAATGATATAGAAACACTTTAACAGACAATACAGAAACTGACCTAATTTTTCATCCGACATCTTGGGATGACCGTGAATGCAGTTACGGTCATCAGCTTTACCCCAGTGTATAAGAGCGGTCATTAAAAGCTATCAATTATCTGCGGTCAAGGTTAATTTATATTTATTTGAATATCTCTAATCATTGTTCACGCCTGTAATTCTCTTATCAAGTGGTCTATTAAGGTCAACGCATTGAGGTTTTATTAGTGAATTGGCTTTGGTCTGCTGTGTCGGTATTAACTTTGGATCATACGCTTGATGTGTTTTTATTATGTTTGAAACATGTTGTATAAATTCATTATAAAAAGTGAACTCTTATTTAGGTTGTCTCGGTTATTGTATAAAAAGGTATATACTATGAAAATTAGAGCGAGGGGCTTTGCCCCAAGCTCTTATGTTCATAGTATATACCTTTCTATACAATATCCAATTTAGCACATATTTACAACTTGAGTAATCCTGTAATTAGTCTATTGATATGTTTTGGCTGACTGGATGTAGCTCATTTACGTAGTTTTGTAAATCTACTCACTATAATATCATTGTAAAATGGGATTTCAAAGGCCCTTGACTTTAGAATGTAAAGAAGGTAGCTGCTGGTGTAAGTATGTTTATTGATATGAACGAAGTGTTGTTTTACTATACATGTACTTATTTACATGGTAAGATGACAAAATAAATTGACCAAGAGCAGACAATTCTTAAATTGCAGTGAAAGCTTTACATTCTTGAAAACATTTTTTAATTTCACATAAAACCTAAAACTATCTTAATACAAACAGTTGGATCCCCCTCCCACATCTTTGGTTGAAACACATTTTAAAAATGGCTGGATCTGCCCCTGGTATGTACCCATAGGTAGTCTAGTGGATAGGTTATATGCATGAAATATTTATCACTGGCCATTAGGCAACCAATTATCGACCAATTTATGACTAAATTTATCAGATTGCTTTACTTATAATTTCCCTTCAAAAGATTCATGGTTGACTCTTTTTGTGTACAAAGTAATTGCATGGAAGATAAAGGATTACAAATTTTAGATTGAGTTGTACTTTAATCAAGGTAAAAAGCACCATTATTATTACTCTTTATTTAAATGAAAGAAACTTTTTAATTGTCAAACCAAAATTTAGATCAAAAGATTGATTAGTAGGATGTTAAAAATCTTTTTGAAAACTAATTACAAACTATTTAGTTAAATTTGGAACACATCATTTATTTCAAAATAGCCAGTAGCAATTTTTGCTCTAATATCTTGATTACAATACAATGAAATCTTACCCTTGTGGTCATTCATGCGTAGTTACTTAGTACACGGAAAAAGTATGTACTATGAAAATTAGAAGGCAAATTCAAACAATTTGATTGGACGAGAAGTTGTAAGTATGTGCTAATGAATATTACAATTGGAAAAGATAGTTTTGTAAGGTCACTCGAAAGTGTGAATATGTTCTAAATTGGTCAGACAATACTTGGGCTTAAATTTTCATAATACATGACTAAGTATTGTTTAACCTAAAAATAGATATGACGAGAACTCTTGTTAATAGGTATCAAAGGTACCAGTATTATAATTTAATACGCCAGACACGCGTTTCGTAATGCCCGCGTCACACTGTCCCGATTTTTACGCCGATGGCAACACGATAATGAAAATTGTCAAAATCGGGACTGATCGTATCCAGATCGGGCTATTCGTAGTGCCATCTTTAACCATCGTAGAACCATCGGCCACTTTTTCTAGCCTTCGGGGACAACTTCGGGAAGGGTTCTAAATTTTTTAACATGTTAAAAAATCCCCGAAGGTGCGTCCGATGTTGAGGGTTCGTATTGAGTTCGTATCACCATCCTCACCATCGTAATGTCACCGGGAATGCATCTTTGCACATCGTATTGCATTCGTGTTTCCATCGTTTCCATCGGGCAGTTTTGACATTACGATGTCTACACGAATGAATCACGAAGATACCCGAAGGTCTTACGATGGCAACACGACTTCGTGAAGACCTCGTAATCCCGTCGTGTTGCCATCGAATAAAAGTACGAAGGCGACAAGGTGGAACTACGACGGCAATAAATCCAGCTAAATGTAAGTTAATTTTCGCGCTAAAATACATTTAAAGTGCCATGCGCGATATGCACTGGTCAGTCTCATACGACAGTTAAGAAAGACGTTCACAAAACATGGAGCTCATATCATATGATTCTATGAGAACAAGCGAGGCGACAGCGTTGTTTCTATTAATTCAAATGGAACAAGAAGAGCAGCTATTACAGGCTCAGGATTTACTTTTACAAGTAAAATATTATTTGTTGTTAATATTTCATATCAAGTAACATAATGAAAATCATAAACGCGCCTCGTTCACCAACACTGCAGGTACACGTATATAGGGAAACCAACTTTTTCTTCATTATTCTGATTTTTTATCTATCGTCTGAGTTGTTGTCACACGAATGTTTACTCCATAACCATTTTGTTTTCTATATGTCATATTTTGCCGCATTTGTTGCTTTCCCCACATCCTTCCTTTTGTCTATATTATTATGATATTCTCCTGGAAAGAGCTCTTTTTTTAATAAAAGGGATCAACGAACCCATTACCTTACCTTAAAGATAGATTGTGGGTGATTATTCAGACTAGTGCACACATTTTACAGCTCAAACAAGGCAAATGCCGAGCGTGGCATCCCCTCGTATGTAACATATTGGGGACAAATATGAACACTATATTTGTATATGACACATGCAGAAAATGGTAAATTGAATATGCATATTTGATACATAAACTATTTTTTTAGAAATCAACCAAAATATTCAGTAACTGGAAATACCTTTAATATTGTCTTTAGAACCAGCAGGTAAAAATTGAGCAACAAATTTCCTGTGTATTATGCAATTTCAAGGAGAAAAAACAAGTCCATCTGCATGACCTTGACCTTTGGCCTTGAACGTAAAAAATGTCAGATCATTACAAGGAGGAACAATATACCAAATGTGGTAAAAATCTTTTGAAGCATATTGGTTTTAGAGTGTCCACGAGGGTGATATTGCTTTGTGACCTTGACCTTTGAACTTTAAAGTCAATAGCGCTTAAGATATTCTTAACGAGTAACACCATACCAAGTTTTAAGGATTTTGGTTGTAGAGTGTCCATAACAATTTTATCTACACGCAACTTACATGTAGTAGGCGAGGGGATAATAAACTAAGTTTTATAAGAATTAGACAAAAAAATCGATTTCCCGCCATGCATGGCAGACTTGTACAGAAACTATATGTTGTCGAAATTCTGTTCGTATCTTTTAGACATCGTATGGCCATCGCGCCATCATCGTAATCCATCGTGTAGCCTTCGTAATCCATCGTGTAGCCTTCGTGATCCATCGTGTAGGCTTCGGCTGAGATATGAAGCTTAAATACCCGTCTTCGCTTAACCTTCGTATGTTCATCTTTTGCTATCGTATATAATTTCGGCACCATCGTATAGACTTCGTTATTCATCGTACTTGCTTCGGTCACTTTTTGGTATTTAAACGAGATCGGGACCAACTTCGTACGAACTTACAATTTTCGCATTCGGGTGTCCATCGTATATAAAAATCGGGACAGTGTGACGCGGGCATAAAAAGTGTACATTTTGTCACTTTGTACATTTGTGACATTTTAAGGATTTTGCAATAAAAGAAATATTTAGAAGATCCATCAAATAAGATATGATATAGTTAAAAGTAAAGTAACAAAAAACCGAACTCCGAAGAAATTCGAAACGGAAAATCCCTATTCAAATGAAAAAAAATAAAAGCTCAAACACCTGTCATGTTTCTGACTTGGTAGAGTCGTTTACACGTAGAGATGACAGTTTCTGTTAACTTAAACAAAGACTATTTTAAAAATATAAGGCCGTTGCATTTGATTATAAAACTACTCACATTTTTGGGAAACATAATTATTTACAGATCAGACAGTTTTTGTATGACTCAGATAAATATCATCTCAATGCTCCATATCACAGAGATATAACTTTGGATTTTACCAGTGTGAATGCAGTTGGATAGCGTTTAGAATGAACTAACAAAAAACTCAAAGTTGAAGCAGGAAAAGGGGCCGGGGGGGGGGGTGGGGTTCAAAATTTTAGTATATGTGTTTAGGAAGCAGAAGCATCCAAATGACTTTGTGAACAAATACTCCATTTAACATTTCTACAGTTGAAAAGGATCTTTTTATGAAGTTTCATCGTAAACGTGACACAGTTTTAAGCGTAATTTAAGGAGTTTTTATCATGCTATAATTAACACAAGTGCATGTTTGTTTATCTATTGTAATGTGTAGCAGCTGTTTGAAATGTCTTTATTTAAAATCCGAATAACTGCACGTATTGATATTTTCAAAAAGAATCATATAAAAAAAAGTACCATTTTTATTTGTTCTCAGTCATATGATTTAGTGCATGTGAAATAATACCGATCTGATATAACTATTATTACATTTAAACAAGCACATGCAACATACGATTCTGATGAAAATAATTTACTTGAACTTTATTAACACAATTATGAACGTATACCTGTTAACAAATGAAGAACATGCAATTTGGCAACCAATTAAATGAAATTAATGTTAACAATTAAGAAAATTCGCGAATTTCAAACTTTTGACAATTTTGTCCGTATTTCAAGGCATAAACAGATGTTTAAGTTGTTGAAGATGAAATTAATCTGTTTAGATTTATAAAGAAATAGTTTTACCTACAATAAATGACAAAATAATGCAAAGAATACTTCCCTTCTCATCAGGGGCGGATCCAGAACCTTGATGTCTGGGGGGGGGGGGGGGGGGGGGGGCACCATGAAACCAAAATTTTAGATTTTTTAGAGATGTATATACGGTATATGCGAGTGTGAGTGTTTTGTTTTTTGGTTGTTGTTTTTTTAAAGGGTGGAGGGTCAAATCATCGTTTCTATATCTCTATATTTCTAGATTTTTTTTTATTGTTTTTACTATTTCACTTTATACTTTCTTTTCCTGCCAATTGATCTGTTATTATATTTGTCCTCAACATGCATCAAATATTTACCACTGGACGTTAAACAACATACAATCAATCAATATTTTCTTCATCACCTCTATATTTTTTTGGCCTTGCTTCCAGACTTACTTTTTTGTACATTATTCTAATATCTGTAAAACACCTTCATATCCTTACAAATGGTGACCTTTTTTAGCCTCATACATGTACATGGCAATTGAAACAATAAAATAAACAAATATAACTGTATGCTCGGGCATTTAAAGAAATGATTAAGTCCCAGATTCAGTTACAAAATAGATCATAGGAAAATAATTTAGCATTTTATTTTTTAAAGAAAATGTCAATTCATCATGTTTTTCCTAGACCGGTGAAAAAAGGGGGTTTGACAAATTGTCGATTTCCCTTGAAAATAAGAAGGAAGTAAATAGGACATTCCATTCCATTTAAAAAACAAACGTGTATGGTATTAAAAAATAAATGATTTGATTTGTTGCTGAATAAATTCACAAAAAGACCGTTTTGAAGAGAGAAAAAAACATAAATTCTAAATAAAATGGTAATGTGAGTACTGTATTTTGGAATGGAGAGAAACTAAGAACCTAAATATCGACATAAACATATAATTTGTACCTATTCTTTAAAAACACAGATCAGAAGTTTCACCTGGTAATCGATTTTAATCTGTTTTGTATTATAAACCAATTAAAATTCGTACTATTCCAATCAACATGTAAATGTTTTTTCCATAATTTAAGCTTGTAAAGAGAAATTAAAAACACACAAAGGTGTCAATATTTACACACCCATCGATAAGTTGTCATTAATTACGGCCAGTATAAGAAGTCAAATCAAGCTGTGATTCATTTCCGCTCTAGATATAAAGAAGATTCAGTAGCAATAAAATTATTACATTATTACATGCCCCCTGTGCCCCCCGGTAAATCCGCCACTGCTCATCAAGAATTAGACTGTCTCCTCTTTAACACTCGTCCGGCTTTATCTAAACTTGAGTCGCCGAGATAAAGTTCGATAACAATAATTTGTACTTTAAGTTAGAAACTAATTAATAAGCTTTCAATCTCCGTTTCAATCCTAAGTTAATGCTGAACAGTTCTAGAGAAATGAATAAAATTATATGTCTTTACGATATTGTTGTTTAGTCTCTAACGTGTTTCTGATTGTCTCCACATATGTGTTGTTATTCCTTTGTATTTACTCTATATTTTATAAAATATGTCAAGTTTACCTTCTGTGTTTTGATTAGTTGAACACATATATAACTTAATTATAATTTGTCAATTTTAGGACTAAAGACCTTAGTTCCAGTGACTCATTTACGAAGGAAACCGGTTTAATAAAAAGGTAATTTGGGGTTTATAATTAAAGATTAACTACATAGAAAGTGCTGGTACCAAATCAGTATTATGACAGTTGATATTCATTCGTTTGATGGGTTTGAGCTTTTGATTTTGCCATTTGATAAGGCACTTTAAGTTTTGAATTTTCGTCGGAGTTCGATATTTTTGTTATTTTACTGTTCAGTAGATAAACTCATCATAGATACCAGGGTTGAAATTTTATATTTACGTCTACAAAAGACTCACCAGTGACGCTCGAATCAATAAGGTTAAGAAGACAAATAAAGCACGAAGTTGAATAGCATTGACTTGTTTAAATAATATTTTCAAAAATTAAGAAGTTATACTGTCATGAATCCTCTCGATTTAAATTATTCACTGTTTTTTTAGGGGGGGGGGGGGGGGCGGGCATTTTAAGAAAAAAAAATGATATAACATTCTTATATATTTCAATCTTACAATCTCTGATTTTGGATGGATCTTTATTTTCTGTCTTTTTCTATCATAAAGGTGTGTTTTATATAAAGATAAGAAGATGTGGTTATACGTGCCAATGTAACAAAACTCCAACATTGAAGTTAACAACTAGACGCCATCGTACGCCTTTAACAATGAGGAAAACCCTTACCACATAGTAAGCTATAAATGGCTCCGAAATAACAAATGTAAATCAATTCAAATGAGAAAAATTACGGCCCAATTTATGTAAAATGCATTGCACGGAAAACAAATGTGATATACAGCAACACATGACAACCATGAATAACAGACACCTGATTTGGGACAGGCATTTACATAGTGTTCTAGGGTTAAACATGCTTGCAAGCAACCTCCAGTATGTTACTTCTTATATAGTTTTGTTATTATTGGCACTAATTTGAACTCGAATTTGATAGTCATGTTTTGAACTCTTATCTGACCATTTTTATCAGCACTGATTCTACAGAGGACCTCCTTTAATTGAATAAAGGTTGCGGAAAAAAATGTGGCATTTGAAGTCTTAAAATCAGCGGACTTTTGAGGAAAAAGTTTTAAAAAACATAGCACTCTGAACAGTTGCTTCGCTTCCTAGAAATATATTATAGATCGGTACGTTCCGTGCATTACATTAGTTTATGCTGATAGTTCTCAAAAATTTGATATATCTATTTAACTTGGTAATGTTTTTTTTCTCGATTAGAACCAGCCATCCAGTGTTAAACAAAGCGGTATTTGTGTCTATGAGTCAGAGTTTTAGATTTACGGATTGGTATATATCAGTTGTATATCGATGAAACGAAAAGAAAGCTTAATAAACGTTTGGCCTGCGATACATCAGTCATTAACAGCGATGCAGGTGATTTTGTTAATTGACAATTTAATCCGTTTGATAATTTAATCCTTTGTATGCAAGTTCACATTATCAAAAAACAAATATCTCATATAACTTACAATCCTCATCCTGCAACAACTTTATGTAGACAAAAGGAAGAATACTGCGTTCGAGAATTGGGACCAGCGGCACCCTATGGTTCCAATGACAAATAAAGGCAACAGTAGTATACCACTGTTCGAAACTCATAAATCGATAGAAAAAAAAAAGATCTGGGTTACAAACTAAAACTGAGGGAAACGCATTAAATATAAGAGGAGAACAACGACACAATATTAAAATATAACACACACAGAAAGAAACGAACTAAGCATTAACACAACATGGATGGTATAGGTATTTAATTAGTTATCAAAGGTACCAGGATTATAGTTTAACACGGCATTGGCGCGTTTCGTCTACATAAGACTTATCATTGATGTCAGATCAAAATAATTATAAAGCCAAACAAGTAAAAAGTTGAAAGAGCATTGATCATCCAAAATTCCAAAAAATTGTGCCAAATGGGCTAAGGTAATCTATTCCTGGAATAAGAAAATCCTTAGTTTTGTGAAAATTTTAAGTTTTGTCAACAGGAAATTATTAAAATTACCATATAATTGATATTCATGTCAACACCGAAGTGCTGACTACTGGCCATGGGCTGGTAATACCCTCGGGAACGAAACATCCACCAGCAGTGGCATAGATCCAGTGGTGTATTAGTTATCAAAGGTACCAGGATAACAATTTAATACGCCAGACGCGCGTTTCGTCTACATAAGACTAAGGATTTTCTTATCCTAGCATAGATTACTTAAGCCGTATTTGGCACAACTTTTTGGAATTTCGATCCTCAATGCTCCTCAACTTTGTACCTGTTTGGCTTTATAAATATTTTGATATGAGCGTCAGTGATGAGTCTTATGTAGACGAAACGCGCGTCTGGCGTTCTAAATTATAATCCTGGTACCTTTGATAACTATTTGTTAGACGCATATACTAAATAGATCTTGAATTCTTCTTCTTTAGGTACAGAAAACCATCAACATTTTAAGATTACTTTTTGGCGCATGCTGATTGAGGTTGCTTTTATAGTTAATTTCAATTTTCTTTTATTTATTAAACTTTAAAATTTTATTGAACTTTTAAATTTTTATATTTTTAATTTTATTTTTTAGAAACAATATGCACATTTAGTTTAAGTGAGAAAATGTTTTAAGGAGTACTTCATGGGTAAGTGCATCCTTAAAGTTGTCTGTAGAGTTTTGTTGAAATTTCAAGGTTGATAATTTATTCCAATCTTTGATTGTTTGGCTGTAGAATGAGAATTTAAAACTGTCTTTGTTGCACTGGAGTTGTCTATATGTTAGAAAGATCTTGTTTTGGACTGGCTTTTTATGAGAATAGCCTTAGATGGTATTGCAATTTCATTATTTATTACTTTGTGGAACATTTGTAGCCTGGTGGTAAGCCTTCTTTCTTGTAGAGTTTGGCAGTTTAGGTTTTGAAGCTTATCATATACACTGCTGGTGTTGTGAAATCTGTTGCAAGTATATCGTGCAGCTCTTCTTTGTACTTGTTCCAGTCTGTATATATTTTCTGATGTGTTGAATCCCAAACTTTACAGCAGTATTCAATTTTTGGGTCTTACTATTGTTTGATATGCTCTTTCTTTTAATAATTTTGAACTAATTTTTAGAGTACGTCTGACGAATAATAAAGATTGATTTGCTTTTACTGCTGATTGTTGTATATGTTTGTTTCATTTGAGATCTAAAAGATTGTAATGCCTAGATATTTAGCTGATTGTACTTGTTCTAAGATATAAGGGCAGTGTTGTAATTCAAAAGTATTGTTTTTAACTTTTTTGGACTCTTAGTGTTCATTTGTCAGGGTGAAATGACATGAGCCGTGTTGTTCCATTTTATAGATGCTTTATGTATTCTTGACTTAAACAATCGCTTTGGAAGAATAGACGGTAGAATGATGTCGTCTGCAATTTATTTGACTGTGTTTAGGTAGTGAGGCAAGTATTATGTAAATAAAAAAGGTATTGGTTTGCACAGTGCTGAGAACACCTGTGTTACTGGATTTTTTTCAATGTTGTGTTTTCGAGAAGGACTGTTGAGTTTGTTTGACTAAATGATTGATCGATGTATTGCTATCTGAGTTCGTAGTGTTTATTGGAAAGTAAGCGTTTGTGTGCACTTTGTCGAATTTCTTTTGGCAAAATCCATGATTACTAAGTCAGTTTGTATATTTTTATTGTTGTTTTGAGCTGTTGGTGTATAAGAGATATTGCTTGAGATTCGCATGAGCTTTTTGCTCTAAATCCGTGTTGTAGTTCATAAAGTATATTATTCGATTCGAGGTGTTTCATCATGTTGCTAGCTAGTATATTTTCAAGTAATTTACATGAGATGCAGGTTAGTGAGATTGTTCTATAATTACCAGGATGATGTTTGTCTCCTTTTTATATACTGGTGTAACGTTTGCATTGTTCCAGTCTAATTATGTCTGAGGTTATTTCGATGTTTTTCCTCAGTATTTTGCTAGCGATAGTATCTGGTCCTGTAGCTTTATTGGTGTTTATGTTTTTTACGAGTTTGTGTTCACCTTCAATTTTTAGGGTATGTAGTAGCTTCTTCGTTGGTATTTCTATGTTTGTTTCTGATGTGAAAGCAGATTGAAATTGCTGGTTTAATATGTTTGCTTTTTTCAGAGGGGTTTTGTATGGAGGGTGCTTCGCTTCTTAAAGATGCAATGCCGGTATAATTTTCCTTTCTTTGGATTTTTATATATGAGTACAGCTTTTTAGGTTATTTGTTGAATCAATGCTGGTCTGGTTCTTTTATATCGATTTCAAAGATCATATTTTCGATGTATACCCAGTATGCTTTTCTTATCTCTTTTTGAAGTTTGGTCTTTATCTCTTTTTGAAATTTGGTCTTTATCTCTTTGTATTAATTTTTGTAATTTGAATCATTATTTTTTTTTTTATAGAGTTTGTTTTTCTTTCTTATGAGTCTTATCAGGTCTCTATTTACCCATGGTAATTTTGAATTTTTCCCAATTACTTTAGTTGGTATATTTTTGTTGATGGTCTCTGTCGTTTTGGTTTAAAGGTGGTCCATAGATCATCGACAGTCATATTTGTCTTGTTTGCTTTTAAATAATCATGTGTAAGGATGAGATCTTTCTTTATGTTCTCCCAGTTTGCGTTTTTTGTATATTAGTGCTTTATGTGGTTGTTGTTTTTGTGTTTGTATAGCAAAGTTGATTTCACAAAAGACAATGTCATGGTCGCTTCCTCTAATTGATGGGAGGGTCTCAACCCTGTTCACATAGGATGGATTTGTCATGCATATTAAATCTTAAGATCTATCATTTCTGGTGTTCTTGTTAATACTTGTGTTAGGTTATTATCATCCAGAATATTAAGCAGTTGTTAGCGTAGTGCTGGATCAGGTTTGTTTGGTAATACGAAGTGTTTTTCCCAGTTTATGTGGCTTAGATTGTAGTCACCACTCAGCCAGATGTTTGCATTTGTTTTCTTGCATTCAGCATTAAGAGTGATACCCTTGTTTTCTAATGATTCCCTTTATCTGAAGGTGGTCTATAGTACACACCTAAGTATAGTGTTTTATTGTTTGGGGATGTCATTCTTGCCCAAATTATTTCACAATCTGTGTCAAATTCATTTACTTGTGATGATATGTAATTGTTTGATACTGATAGTAGTACTCCTCCATATCCGTCTTTTCTATTTTTGTTGTATACAGTGTACTTTGATGGTGATATAGTATTTGAGAGCCAGGTTTCTGTGCCGTAAATTATGTCTGGCTCACAAGATTTAATCATTTGTTCAATTTTAGTTTGTTTTTTTTTTTATAGACTGACAATTAATGGTAAGTGTCTCAGTGGTGTTTTACCTGAATTCGGTTTGTTTTTGTATTTCTGTATTTACCCTGTTTTTTTTGGTAAGGTTGAAGATGTAAAATTTGGTGGGCCGATGTTATCCACACCATTTGGCTCATTATTATGTCTAATTCTGAAAAAAACTGTTTGATGTCTCAATTGTGGTATTGAAAAAGGTTGTGGAAAAATTTGGCATGCCACAGTTGATGCATTCCCATGAGATGTTACTCTTTCCTAATATTTCGTACTTGAGCGATTTATTTGTTGGCAGTTGATGGATACCACTTTCCACAGCTGTCACAGCAGACAGCTTCAGTTTTCCATGTGACTTCACGATTGCATGTTCCGCAAGGATATTTTGGTGTACGTGGCCCTTGGTTTGATTCAGGGGCATATGAGTTGGTAAGTAGCAGACTACACAAGTACATAAGTACTAGTTTGTCATATTTTATCAATGATTTCTTTGCCTGTATGTTAAGCATAAGTGTAGAAATGTTTGACTTACTTGTTCTTGAGGTGACAAAGTTACTGACCAAGATCGATCTGGAGCTTCACTGTTGAGCTGTACATGTGTTGTTGTTTGCCATTGTCACAGTGTTGCAGTTAGTATGCATATCTAAATTTAACGATTTTCCAATGCAAGTTAGAAGGACTGTTGCAAGTATAGTTTGAGATATTTGATAAAAAGATAGAAAATAGAAGGATTTTAATACAGGTAGACTTACAGAGTTAATCTTCGTCCCTTGGGCGACTCAAGGTGCAATGTAGCTGTCTCTTGGGTAGCCTGTTTGGTTTTGGATAGAACGTGATAGTTTGTTTACTTCCGGTTTTACGTTTTTAATGGTCACATGATTTATTTGGCGGTAGCAACTGTCAAATTTGATAATTTTAATGTTTTTTTTTTAAATATATTTAAGGATTTGTTCAATATTTTTCGGAGAGCCCAAAGTTTGACCTACTTCCTCTTACAGGCATGCACAAATTTAAAGGATACAGCTAAGTCTGTCCCATATTTCAACTTACACCTAGAAATTGACAATGAGGGACAGTTGTGAACACAACTTTAAGATAAAGGAGATAATTCAGCTTTTCAAATAGTAAAAAATAAAACCAGATTTAATCCATCATTTTCTACATAAGAATATGCCACCAGAGGCTGCATTTTCTATCAAGATTTTTTTTTATAGAGAGTTGTTCTTCAGAAGAAAGTTATTAAACCTAAAGTTCCAAGTGGTAAAGTTGGAATTGAAATTGGAGCCATGTTTAGTTGGTTGACCGTTATTGAATATCTGTTTCACTGATAACAGCCGATACATAATTCAATTACTCTAAAAAGAATTCAAACAACCTTCCACCTACGAAATTAGACTTATCACCTGGTGTTTGTATTATCATGAACAACACGACGTGTCCAACATTTGGCAAATAATAGAACACAACACACAACATGAATAACTAAAGACTAAGCAACAGGAACCCCACCAAAAGTTGCGGGTGATGTCAGGTACTTCGTAAGGATAATCATATCCTGCTCCATATGTGCACCGCGTCGTGTTGCTAATGTTATACAAACCCGACAAATAATATAATTTGGTAGGTAATATTCCTGAAAAGGGAAGGGTCGTAGTAACGACATAATGAACATATCGATATCATCTGTGAAACAGTTATTCTATAACGGTCAACCAACTCATGATGGCATCTGTGAAATTTACGAAGGGATGATTTCAACTTCACCATTTGGAACTCTTGATTTGATAGCTTTCTTGTGAGCAGCAACACTGTATCAAGTAATTTAAGTAAATCGTAATAGGACATACAAGCCCGGGAATATCGTATTAATTCGGAGATATATACTCCGTCTGCAGGCGCTGCTGGAATGTTGCTATATAGAAATAAAAAGTTCATAATTGTGAAGCTGAAATCATCCCTTTGCTCGTAAAGTGCTTTCCTTTGCAGTAAGATGATTTTGAATATTTCTTTCAATGCTGGATCACGTGATTAACATACTAACAAACAGGGTAACAGCCATGTATGAGTTCTATCAAAGACATAAAAAGAATAGCCATATCCATCTAAGGTCAAATTTGCATGAAAGTGGTACTAGAGTCATGATATGTCTAAGTATTTTATTCTTACATAGTCCTTCGCAACCTGTGATATTTTTATGAGATATCACAAAGTATACATTTTTGAATAAAAAAAACAATTTTCAGAATGTAATTATTTAAAAAAAGGAAACGATAAACATTGAACATAAAACTATGTTTTATAGTTAAACGTTACAACTACAAAGGAATCACATATCACCAGAACCTCAGGTAAAAGTCATTGCTAGAAACCTTTGAATTAATGTTATCATTTAAATTTTAAAAGTAGAAATGCAACTATAATATTTCTTCTTTCCATATTTATATCACTGTACAATCCCCTTTTAAGGATTACTTTCCAGCTTTAAACTTTTTTAAACTTTTGCTTCCACATATTATCTTTCTATCTATTATACTATCTACTATTCATTGAATGAATACACGTCATTCCCGTTTTTTTGGTAAAAAGATTTAGACATCAAATTCCCAAGATCATTTAAAGTTTCTTAATGAACTATAGAATATCATTGAAATACTGAAAATAGAAAACAAAAATCTCTTCAACAGCCGTTTAAAACTATCTTAAAAAGAAGTCAAGTAAGTCATATGACCGTTGACTGTTTTCGGTAGTGTTCGTGTTCCTTAGTCTTTAGTTTTCTATGTTGTGTCATGTATACTGTCGTTTTTCTGTTTGTCCTTTTCATTTTTAGCCATGGCGTTGTCAGTTTATTTTCCATCTATGAGTTTGACTGTCTCTCTGGTATCGTTCGCCCTTTTTTAATGACATTTTGAATATTACCTGCCTTAATCAAAATCACAGGGGTTGTTAGGCCTTAATTGTCAATAAATATTAACAGTTTGAAAGAACGCGTTATGTGCGTAATTCTTAATTTTTGAATCTTAATTAATTTGATCCTTTATATTGCAAAAAACGTTTATATATCAAATATTATTTTGCATTAAAAGATAGTTTATATTATACTCAAATTTATACTTTTTAAATTGAAAGCAGCATGTTTTTGGCCAATTTTAGCAAATCTAAAATTAGCAGCTGTATTAAAAGCTGGAAATAAAGGAATCCATTCAGACAAGTTTTCTATTCAAACTGATATATGATAATATTACACAAACAAATCTGGAGGACACCTTCATAGTCCATATAAAACAAGTTTTTACAATTCTGTGTTATTAAAGCAATGAAGTGATTACTATATAATTATATATACAAACACACATCCAAGTTAGAAAATGGTGAAAAACAGAATAATAGATGAACACGTTTTTTGACAATTTATGGTCACAAAATTTAAATGCATAACATTTTTTAATTAATTAAATTTACATTATCTTTATACAATACTAAAGTCTATGAAAAATGTTCATTAGACTGAATCTTTTTATACCATACATTTGGTAACATGCAAAAATAAAAAAAATAATCTGGCTTCAAACTTTAAATTACCTTTTATGACTTTTTGTTGATATTTAAATTTATCGATTAGAAAACGTTGGTTACAATGACATTTATCAATCTTTATTTCTAATTACATTTTTCTTATATTTCCTCACACCTTCGTGTAATTAAGGAAGCTCGCTTGTCATGTTTTGGAATTTTGTCAGATTTTCGGAATCCTCTGGTTTTATCCATTTGAATGCCTTAACAAATTTCCCCGGTGACCCCAATTTTTCTTTTTATAATTTTTTACATGTATAATGATAAGCTGTCTGTTAAAGTCGTATGAAATTTTGATTATTTTTTAATAGTTTCAAGACTCAAACTTGTCAATGATAAAGCTATGTTAAGTCAAGAGAGAACATTTTCCCGCCAAAATTTTAATGGATAATATCTCGAAAACAAGCACGGTGACCTACATAATTTTTTTGCTCTTTTGATTCCTTTATTAATTAAGGAATGACTGTAATATTTTTCTGTCTATGAAGAAATAACATAAAAATTTGGTGCACACTGAATAACGCGCGTAGCGGGTTATTTAACAGTGTTCACCATATTTTTTTTTATGTTATTTCGAATAGACTGAAAAAATATTACAGTCATTTCTTATAATTTAATTCTAAATTCCATTTTAAACCGTAGAAAACCTTGAAAAACGTTGATGACGTCACGGTCACATGACTAAATTATGTCTATGGGCTCATAACAAAATAACGTCAGCCAATCAGAAGACGCGTTATATCCAAAATTAAATTATTCCCCTATCAATATATGTTAGTGTTTTGAAAAGTTAATTACTTTGAAACTGAGAAGCCAGCTCCCTTGAATTAAACGAACACGTTATACATTCCGTTCGTCCTAAAAACTTTTCTAAATTCACCTTCATCAGGAATGTTCAAAGCTGAAAATGTGAAAGCCTATGATGTTTAAGATCGAAACAGTTAATATTCTTAAGGAAGCTGGCTTGTCGTGTTTTGGAATTTTGGTAAGATTTTCGGAATCCTCTGGTTTCATCCATTTGAATGCCTTAACAAAATTTGCCCGGTATCCCCCATTTTTCTTTTTATGATTCTTTTACACGTATAATGATAAGTTGTCTGTTAAAGTCTTATAAAATTTTAATTACTTTTTAATAGTTTTTGAGGACTTAATTTTGTCAATGATAAAGCTATGAAAAGTCAAGAGAGAACATTTTCCCGCCAAAATTTCAATGGCTAATATCTCGAAAACAAGCACGGTGACCTATATATTTTTTTTGCTCTTTTGATTCCTTTATTAATCCCCTATCAATATCTGCCAGTGCATATTTTGATAAATTAATTACTTTGTAACTGAGAAGCCAGCTTCCTTAAGTTAGAAGCATATTTAATTCACAATTCTTATAAAAAAAAACACGTTTTGTTTGTTCCTGTCATTACTGTCCATTTTACTGACAATCTAGTGGTAACTCAATATAACTTCCTGTTTCATGTTGTTTATGGTTCCAACGATCGTCTAGTACATGAAGAAAGCTGCCAACAGAAAAACTATGAATACTGATGGCTTCGTTACTAGTCTGACACTACCTATAAGATACAAATAAAATCGATCAAAGACTCAAATAAACTAACACCATTATTTATGATTTATAATAATAAAGGCTATATGAACGAAATTAATTTTAGTCATATATATAAGTAAGCAAATATTTAAAATACACACAGAAAAAACATTGTTCCTACTGATTGCTACAAATAATCAGCATTATTGAAAACTGGTCTTTTTTCTAAAATGGTCATAAACCAATTGCATATATTATGATGTAATAACATATTTCAAAAGTAATTTTATCACATCATCCTCTTGAAACAGCATTACTTGCATTGTACTTTATATTTTTTTTTTTTGCGCTTTCATACGTCACGAGATGTACATTAACATGACGTTATTAAAGGCTACACCGTGAAGTAACGTCATCATATAGTTACACTTTGTTGTCCACGTTAGGTATCAGCCCGCCAAGTTACCACTTCAAGTTAGAAAAAAATTAAAACAACCCTTCCCTCACCCCCCCCCCCCCCCCCCCAAAAAAAAAGAAGTTCTTTTGATATCATTGTTTACTTAAATAACAATCAAGTTTGTAGAAATGCAATTGTTGGTGAAAGTGAAATACAATTAGACCAGTTGGAATAATCGTTTCACAAATGATATCGGATATGTTCCTTACGTCGTAACTACAATCCCCTTTCCTTTCATGAATGTGACCTATCGAACTAGACTATTTACCGGATTTTTTATCACATAAGCAGCACGACGCTTGCCACATGTGGAACAGGATCAACTTACCCTTCCGGAGCACCTGGTTTCACCCCTAGTTTTTTGGTGGGTTCGTGTTGTTTATTCTTTAGTTTTCTATGTTGTGTTATTTGTGCTGTTGTTTGTTTGTCTTTTTTCATTTTTAGCCATGGTGTTGTCAGTTTGTTTTAGATTTATGAGTTTGCCTGTCCCTTTGGTATCTTTTGTCCCTCTTTTTGGAGCAAACGTTTACTTATCCATGAGTTTGCATAAAAAAAACTTACCTATTTCAAGAAAATCAGGGGAAGTTTAAGTAGTACTTGACTTCCGAACGTAGTATTTTATCACAAACTTGTAAACAAGTAGTACTTGACTTCCGAACGTAGTATTTTATCAAAAGCTTCTAAACATAAGTTATAAAATTGACATTTAGAGAGGTGATATAATTCATAATATACCTGGTTTCTATTAAAAGAGGATTGATCGATTATGTTTTGTAACACATATTGAACGTGCCTCTGAAAATCTGTAAAATGTCCTTGCTATATCATCTGTTCAAGTTGAAAAATTTATTATTTACACTTTATTACGTTTAAAAGAAATTCTTGAATAACAACTCAGTGGAATAATATTTAAGCTTATATCTTTCATTTGGAACTTTTTTTATAAGGGAAATGAGATATTAAAACTTAATATATTTGGGGATAAATACTCATATGAAAAAAGTGAAATCACACAAACTGAACTACGAAAAATTGAAAAACGGAAAGTTCCTAGTCAAATGGCAAAATCAAAAGCTCAAACACATCAAACGAATGGCATTTTTTAATGTAGAAAATGGAGGATTGAACCTGGTTTAATAGCTAGCTAAACCTTTCACGTGTATGAAAGTCGAATCAAACTCCTTTATATTGACAACGATGCCTGAAACAAAACAAACAGACTTAATAGGTCAAAAATACAGCAGTCAACCTTTTGTAATAATCTTAATCACTGAACACACATACCAATATGTCACAATGAAGCACAAAATATGATATAGACCAGGCATATTAGCAAACATTAAAGACAAGAATACACAAATTGTAATTACCACTTGCTTGACAACCAAGGTGTCCTTGTATCAAGTTCATGCTTCTGCCTTTAACTTCTTGAACAAACGCTACTGCCTCCTTATCACGCTCAGTCCCGACCTGCAGGGCATAACATTCAAATATGTCACAAAGAAGCAGAAAATTGGATATAGACCAGGCATATTAGCAAACATTAAAGACAAGAATACACACATTGTAATTACCACTTGCTTGACAACCAAGGTGTCCTTGTATCAAGTTCATGTATCTGCCTTTAACTTCTAGAAAAAACGCTACTGCCTCCTTATCACACGCAGCCCCGACCTGCTGGGCATAACATTCAAACATCTGTGTTGTACGCCTAAAAGTATAATTTGCCAACAATATTAAAGATGATATTGTAATAATTTAAGATTATCGTTGATCATCGTAACGAGATTGATGTTCTCGGTTGAGCCGGTAAGGTGAAAGTGAGAAAAGCAATCGAGTTGAGATGACCAATGATAATCTGTGTATCGCTATTTTACCTATGAAGACACTGTCAATATCATTTAAATTTCATTAGCAACGCCACGTGCCCCCTTAGTTTCTAGCGATAATTTTTCATATCACTCGACTCCGCTCAGAAACGAAATAATCAGTCAGTCAGATCAATTTCGTAAAATAGCGATATATACAAGAGTATTATTGATTATACGCGAAATAAAGGTATTGACACATTGAAGTCTTCGATCAATCAAAAAACGAAATCGCCCAGAGGGAAAGGAAATGCTTTTTAATATTCATTTTCTTTAATATGTGAAATTTGTTGTTTAATAAATATTCCAAATAGTTATAGACCAAGTGATAGTTTCTGAATCATAATCAATATAACCTAATTCTTGCTGTATTATTTTAATCACTTTTGAACATGGAAAAACATTGTTACTGTTTTGCTTTTGCGTTTTAACATTTTCTCGACCAAAATAGTTAGAAAGTCAAAGAGGTATAAAGATGAATAACATTTAAGCCTAAAATTAAAAAAAAACGTTGTGCCAATTACGGTTGAGGTAATCTATCATGCCTTGGATGAATATTCTGAGTACTTCAAATAATTTATACTTTTACAAACTCATCATACCTGAAAAGGTCCAGCTAGTCTTACTTTCTGACATATTAAGTTTTTAAATCAACACCGGTGCCGCTGCCTTTGGTTTAACATGTCTCGTATTCTGCAACTTTTGTCGAAAGCGAAACAAATATTATCTTAATGCTTTGCACATATACTATGTTTACTTACCGACATTCCCGAGCTTTGGATTCGGGAGAAGGAGATAACGATGATGTTTCTGGTCGTGGAGCCATCATGCTAGCACATTTATTTCGAGTTGCATTTTTGAAGGATTTTTTATCAAAGCACTGCATACCATGTTTCAGAAAACCTGTTCACAAAAATTTGTTTTGATAATTTAATGTCTGCAATACAGTATTAAAAACAGTTTAATTTAAAGGAGAAAATCGTAACTAGTCTTGTCCTTTCTATATGCAGAATGTTTTCTTTTCAGTTAATAAAATAACTTTGATTTTTTTTAACTAACTAGTATAAGGTTTAAAATTCTGAGCCATGTTTTTCGTGTAAGTATGAACGTGTTTGTTGGCGGCTGATTCTTTATCTGGTCTGCTATACTGTGCAGTATTTTTTTGGAATTTGTGTTATCACTTTTTCGATTAATGAATTGAAATGACTTCTTTGAAAATTTAACTAATGTCAGAAATATTTGAAAAATCAGTATTTCATGATATCCATAGATAGCTTTTAGTTTTCATTTTTTCCAAAACAACATATTGCAAAGTTACTTTGGCATGTCTCCCAAAACAACATATTACCCAATTAATTTTTGTCAAGTGTATGCTACAGAAGGAACCAACCAAATTACCAGATTTACATGTGAGTTTGCTCTCGAAACAATAAATTATAAGATTAACATTTGTCTTATCTTTTTAAAAAAACATATCATTAAATTCAAATTTGTCACGAACAAAAAATAGGTGATGACTCTAGATCAACCCCAGTTTTTACCCTATGATGTTGTTTCTCAATATCTTAGACTAGTTCAATGGAATGCATAGATTTCTGCAGTAAAATAGATACAATTGACAAAATTAAACTCGACTCAATCACAGATGTTAAATGAATCCATAATCTCTATCTCATTATTAGAGGAAATGTAACTATTTTTGCCTCACTATATAAGAAATATCTAAAAGCGCTTTTGAGAGGAATTTGTTTTTATTTTTGTCTTGGTTTTTTGTATCAAAATTATTATTTCTAAGAATCAGAAGGTCTTTGTTTAGAACTCTGCATAAAACACCTAATAATAATTAATAATAAATAAGTGTTATTCTGATTTTGCATAATTTTTCCATCCTTTTGACCACTATAAATATTAAATATTCATTTGCGGATAGTTTTTACTTTCGTTTTATAGTTTGTTTCTATGTGTGTTGCATTGTCGTTTGTTTTTGTTCTCTACAGTATTTCTATTGTTTCGTTCTTTTCCTTTTCGACTGGATGTGTTTCCCTCGGTTTTAGCTTTTAAACCGGATTTTCTCTCAATCGATTTATGATTTTCGAACAGCCTTTATTTGGATCACAGTAAATACCTCAATTATAACCCATGTGGCAATAGTTTGAACAAGTGAACAATGTTGGTGTAAAGAGCATCTTCCGATATGTATATTTATACCACACATAACAAGTTAATGTATTAAATAAAACAATTACAGCATACAATTTAAAAGAAATCAGTTCATTTAAGATCAACTATTTAGTTTTCTATGTTGTGTCATGTGTACTATTAGAATGAAATTCAAAACAGTATGGCTGTGGCCATTGATTGACACATTAAATTCATCCATTGACTGGGACAATTTAGATGAACGTTTGTATGTAACGACCACTGCTCACTATGTACTTTTTAAAGACACTTAAACTATGGGGTCACCAAAGGTCCTCAACACCTTAATAAAGTAATTCGAAAAATTAATCAGGAATAACACGATGTTTTGATTTATATCAATTGTATAAATCAAAACATAAAGGTTATTCCTGATTAATTTTTCGAATTATTTTATAATTAAAGGCGTTAAGAAACCTTTGGTGACCCAACAGTTTAAATGTCTATCGTAGGTACGTCGTGAACAGTGGTCGTTACAGACAAACGTTCACGTAAATTGTCCCAGTCAATGGATGAATTTAATGTGTCAATCAATGGCCACATCCACACTGTTTTGCATTTCATTCTATTTGTCTGTTTGTCTTTTTCATTTTTAGCCATAGCGTTGTCAGTTGATTTTTGACATAATGAGTTTGACTGTCCCTCTAGATCTGGTATCTTTCTCCCATCTTCTATAAATCTACCTGCTTTAAATTCAGAGCCACACATCAAGTCGGTCAAACTAACAGCTGCCTGAATGCCTTTGATGATTTGCTGTGCTTGAACCGTTCTAATAGCGCCACATGCTCTTTCGATTGGAGATATACAATTCTTGAAACTTTTGAAATTTCTAAATAAATGATAAAAAAAATGTTTCTTGCATTTTACCTTATAATAAAATAACATTCAGAGCAAAACAGTTTTTTCATTTTTATCAGTTTTTCCAAAAGAATGGTATCAACTAAAATGATTGTCTTTCAAATTATACCTTACAATTATATGCTTCTATTTTTTGCAAAAGGTAATTTTCAGTCCACCTTAAATCTGAGTTTATGAAGAGTCATAGCAACTTTGAGTTCAAACTCAACAGTGTATAGAATAAATTGTGATTAGGGACTTTCCTTTTTGAATTTTCCTCAGAGTTCAGTATTTCGTTATTTTACTTTTGGTAAAATATACTAGTAACGTTATCCAGTAAAACCAAACCCATACCACATAGTCAGCTATAAAAAGGACCAGAAATTTCAAATTGGTCATTGAAGACACATTTGATTGATGGAACAATGTCATGCATAACTTGTACATGAATACTAATGCTAGTTTATCAAACCACTGTATTCTATTTTAAGTTACAAAAATAAATGTATCATTAAGATATCGACCTTGAGAGGTGAACATTAACCAGACTGTTTTTTTTTTGTCATTCAAGTATTACCTTATAGATACAGCAGTCCATTCATGCTTACTGGGAGTTTATGGGACTTTTAAGTGTCTTGCTGTGGAATTATTATTGTCAAGTCAGGTCTGCCTAAATGTCCGTTTTTACGGATTTTTGACAAAACGGTGACCTACATCTTACAGACTAGATTCCTATTGGCCTTATTATACCTCTTTATGTTCCTGTACCACCTTTGCATGCATTTGTGATAATAGTTTATACCTACAGTCACTACTTGTTACGTAGTGGCCATAAAAAGATGCCCACCCCCAACTTATGTTGGCTACTTTTCACGTTTTTCCGATTTTGTAACTCTTAAACGGCTTTCAAAGTGCCATATGTTCATATAGAGACATCTGAGAAAAGTTTATGGACCATGAACTGCATGGCTGAAGTCTTTTCTATCATGACAGTTCAGCTTGGGAAGTAAAAAAAAGTCTGGAGGTTCATACGGGCAATCAAAGAATGGTTGTCGCCATCAAGCCTACAGGCGAGATTTGGGGCAAAAGGATTATTAGTAATTGAAAGTTCATTAGTTGGAAGTTGATAAGTTGCAGTTTTATATCAATGAGGGGGCAATAGGGGTCCGTTATCATGTTTATAATAACACCTCGATTTTGACAAAAACAGTTAACAACAAATGCAAAAATGTTAATAGCAGTTGCCACAGTGGGTTGAAAACAGTTAACAGTTAACATTTATCTGAGACAACAGTTAACAACACCTTGAAAAAGGCCACAAACATATCAAAAAAGGTATAGTACTACCCTCATCAATCGAAACATATAAGCGAAAGCAATCCTTTGCAAAAAATTTTCTACATAAGTAACACTCAATTAAAGGTAAAGATTTGGTGGAAGAGTTAATATGGCAAGAAAGTATGACAATTACAATAAATCTATGGATCTCATCAATTATTTTGATGCCGGTATAACAAAAACGGTAATCTAAAACAATTAAGACGATTGTAAGTGTGCCGTGTATTTGGCTTTTCTATTTTACCATATGTAAGATTAATCTCAAAGTTTCAAAACAATATGTGTCTTGAATGAATAATCACCAAAAAATAACCTTTGTAAAATGTTTTATCCTGATTGTTCGCAGCCCAAATATTTTTTTCATCGTTGATTCCTTTTTACTTTCAAATCGGCAATTGTCAGGTCGTACTGACCAGTGAGCCATCGTGTTAACTTGATGAAATCCGTAATTGTGCAAATAATGCAATAAAATAGAAAACGAAGTTCACTTACCTCAAAACTCCATTTAGATGCGATATTATACAAATTTCCTGCGTATACGTAACGGGAAAACTTTTGCTTGAAAGTGGTCATTCGTTTGATGTTATGTTTTGACTTAACGGAAAAGTGGACAGATAATTCATGAAGTTTTGTGATAGTGAAATTGAATAATGTTTTGATTTTTACTCATACTAGGCATTAATTATTTTTGTTATGCATTATAATAGTAATGGCGTTTCTGTAGGTCTTCTACTGATCCAATTTGAAATTGCAAATTAGTTCGTTATTTGAGAAGGTAGAAATGGCTAAGTTGGTATATTTGAATTGTTTACATTTGTTTCAAAGGGGTTTAAAAGTTTGAAGTATGTGCTTAAATTTTTTGCATCTTAAAAATACGTGTTTTTAATTATGATTAACTATGAAGCTTTGATGTATACATTTGTTAACTTTTAAATTAAAAAAAAAAAATGTCACTAAGCAGTCTACTTTTGTAGGTGCAAATATACGTACACCTTTTTCGTTCATAAACATACATTTCACAGAAAAAAATTGATTTTTGTTTTGAATTTACTTTATTATGTTGCTGGGTTACTGAATCATTAACATGATTAACATATACCAAAACTCTTCAAATCCTATTTTTTAATGGTATTAATAATAAACTGAAACCTTTTTGTTAGTTTCATTCCAGAAGACAATTTTCAGAAGAAATTGTGTAAGTAATATAAACTTACAGACAAACTGTATTAATTTGCTGAGCAGAAGGAAATCCTTCGAAATTCTCTGTTACCAAATTTTGAAGCATCTGAACACATGTCATCAATTTAGAAACAGCACATTCTAAAAAATATATACATAATTTGATTTAAAAGTTTAAATGTTTCAATTATGTATGAAAGTTATTTTTTAAATTTGAATTCATTCATTAAAGCTATTTTTCATAGGCAGTAAAAGCAAATCTCAATATTTTCATTGGGAATTAACATCTAGCTGTAACTATTACATGCCTAGTTAAATTTGTAAGATTAACATTTAAAGTCATTTATATACGCTGCTTTGTACAGAACAAGACTGATACAGATTTTATAACTAAGGAAACATGGTATTTTCGCTGATATTAATTTCGTGGTTTTACAAAAGTCTACACACAAGCCGATATAAGAAAATAAAATTCGTTGAACATTTAAATTCTAAACGAGAAATGCCAATAGTAATACCACTACATACCAAACTGTCCCAGGTTAGGGGGAGAGTTGGGATCCCCCAAACATGTTTAACCCCGCATTCTGTATGTATGTGCATGTCCCAAGTCAGGAGCCTGCTTTTTATGAGATCTAAGCCAATCAAAATATGGAGGGAAATTATAAAACAAATGACACCCCTTTTCTGTCATAATATGAAAAAATAATAAGGATTTATAGGATTTTCAAATATGGCTTTTAAACTACATATATAACAAAATTATGACAAAAATAAGGGTAAGCGGCATTATATTTTTCAGGGCACTTCATGGATGAAACCATAGGATTCAAAATACCTGGTAAAAATTCAAAAAAACAAGAGGAACAAACATCCTGAAGGTTTGTAAAAGTAAACTGTTATTATATATTATATTTATTAATTTATTAGAAAAGTTATTGTTCCGCGATACAATCCGACATTGATTTTCTCACTTTCAAAAAGCTACAATGACAGGAGAAATTCACAACAGTTTTTGATTTTCACTGCCAGCAAATAGTTATCAAAGGTACCAGGATTATAATTTATCCCACCAGACGCGCATTTCGTCTACATAAGACTCATTAGTGACGCTCAGATCAAAATAGTTATGAAGTACAAAGATGAAGACCAATTGTATATGATATATTTTCAAAAAGGACTATTTAGATTCCAATGATTTCAATGATTTACATTCGTAATCGTCGTAAAATGAGTTACTATTGCTTTCAAATACATCTATCAAATGGTCAAGGCGATTTTTTTTTCTATCAATCACTTTATGATATTATGTTGCCATGACCACGATGAATATAGAGCTTTAAGTCATTAGTTCCGGACCGAAAGGGACAATAACAAGACCTCGAGAGAATTTTGAACAGTTGTGATAGTTTCTATATTTAAAGCAATTGAGAAAGTCAGAGCTATTTTAGATTCTTGGCTACAGAAATTGCATTTTTAAATAAGAAAATAACAAAATTGTGGAAATAAACTCGGACGAAGTTGTGGTGGATGAAATTAAGCAAAACTAAGAACGTGTTTGATTTAGAATAAAAATCAGTCAAATTAGTAAAACTGATTCAACTCAAATCAACAAGTAAACATTTACCCGTCAATTAATACTTCCGTTTTTCAGGCTAGTAATGTTACTCCTTCTGAAACACCCATTACTACCACGGTTTTACCTATAAACAATAGTGAACCAGCAAGCCAGGTATCGACAGATCCATACAATTTCATAAACATACATGTAAGTCCTACTTGATAATTCACAGTCGATGTATACTTTAGCCAGCTTTCGCAATAATCTAACAAAACTGATACGTACGTGCGATGTGTAGAGTCGCAAGGACAGACATATGACTTTTATTGTTGTACCACTTATTAGAACAAAGGAGTAGGTCCGGTAAGGACCGATTTTGACCTCAAATTTCAGATTCATCTGACAAAAGATTTTGACCACTTTTTAAACACTTAAGTGTTTATTTCATTTGATTCAATTAATTTATGTTAAACATTTTAACTTATTTAGTCATTAAAAACGTTCCGATTCAAGCTTATATATGACAAACTACCAAATATGCCGAAAAATGTCACTTTTCAGATGTTTTTTTGTCAAAAATGAAAGTGGCCGCATCCGTGTTCATCCTCAACCTTTATATATGTTATGTATTATCATCAAATACAACTTACATTTCAATATTTAGGATGAACACGAATGCGGCCACTCTCGTTGTACACGGAAACCGTCTAAAAATTTAACTAAAATTCTAGAATTATGAAGATTTCAGTAATTTATCATGACTTATTGGTGCTAGTACCCGATATATGTGCATTGTATTGTCAAAAACAGCCCATATTTGTGTAACAGAAGCATTCTACTGTCCATTAAATAACTAAACAGCAATGCGCAATTTGTCACGAAATCGGACACACATTCGTCAACTGCACCAAAGGCACCACTGCTAACGCCCATATGAAAACTTTCAAGAAGGCTATGATTCAACTACAAAACTGCCTTTGTTACCACAAACTGTAAACCAAAAATTAACTGCCGAAATTTAATCATCACACAAGTTTATGTGGAATAATAACCTTTAGTTTACCTGTTTAACAAATCTGATAACTTTATTCCACCGATGTTAAACATCGATGAGTGTTAGCTGACCTTTCATCAAACAGAAAAATTAAATTGGTAAAATAAGATAAAGTTCCTTACATTTCTACTTTATTTCTATCAAAAAATCCATAGTCAATGTAATTCAATAAAAGAATAACCAGGATATTCAAAAATAAACTAATAATTAAAACACTCATGACGAAACAACACCAATACATGTACCTTACGGATGATGACGCTATACTAATTCCTGAAATGAGTTTTTTCGTCCCTTCTTGAACATCTCTCTATAATTGAATTTCTATACATTTCTGCTGTTCGTTAAAGTGTAAAGCTGTTTGCCAATTGATATTGTTCAAAGGGGACCTTACTAAATTTATTGGGTATAGGTAAAATATGAATGTATATGCTAAAAAAGAGTTGACAAAGAGACATGCATTGTCTTTAAAAAAAAAAAGATAGTTCAATGCAAATGTTAAAATAAAAATGGCAATACATCTAAACTAGGCTAAACATCCAAAGTCCATGCATCATTACTGAAGATTTATGGTCAAATAACCTACATGGATATTAAATTGCTGATGGTAACACAACTGCAAAAGTACCGATGACATATCATAAGTGGTTCCATTTAACAAATTCAAACTCAAATTTTAGCATGTAAAAAACTTTAAATAAAAACAAAATCAAAGTCAATAAACAATCAATGAGTTGATGGGTTCAAATTATCTTCACTGAAAAAATGTGCCTATCCTTATACGACTGTTTTCCAAATGTACCTTCCATTGTTAGTCCCCTTTAAACTTACATAATTAAACGATTCAAAGTTAATACACCATAACTGATGGAGTGGGGAAAATTATTTCCATGAAATTGAGTTATGCCAATGCTAATACAACTGCATACCAAATATATTGACATGCCACTTGTCGTTCTCATTTGAATAATACACTGTCGATGCCACCTATGTCACTTTAACAGGAAGCAGCACACCCTAGTCTGCCTTTTCAACATCATATAGATGAGACAATTATGACTGGCACATAAGATGATAAATCAATAATTAAAAGATCAAATATTGATGGATTTAACGACAATAGAACTGAGTAATTACCATTTTGAATGTTTGGTGGGTCACCACCATCACCATCACCACCCAAACCACCACTACCACACATCTGTTCTAAAGATGTTATGGTGGCCAGTGTTGGATCCCCAGCGCAAGCATCTTTATGTGGTGCTATACATGTCTTGATGTTATCGTAGGCTCTATAAATAAAAGTTTAAGATGAAAATAAGAAGTTTATAAAATTTCACAAGAAGAAACTGCTTATTATATAGCAGTTGTATCATTTATTCTGTAGCATGGTTGAACAGGCATTTATTTTGGAAGAATCCTACTTAAAAACGGTGGTGTGAAGTTAAACTACTAAAAGTATCAAACAGCCTATATCACTTACATTATGCAGTCAGTAAATAACTTTGATGCAATGCAATATGAATATGTGTAGAATTAAACATATGTAGGACCAAATCTATCTTGCAAAGCATTTGATAGAATCCAAATTTCTGTTTATTTAAATTAAAGATAACAAAGAAACAGCATTCCAATGTCCCCTGAGTTGAACATACTGTTTATGAAAAAATTCACTTGAGATCGCAAATAATACTATTTGGATTTATGAATTTATTAGTATTTTATGTTTAACTGATCATTCTTTTTATAGATATGAGTTTATCTATTGTCTTCAAGTTGTTAGATAAAAACGTTTAAATTATTCAAATAAACATCATTTTAGGGCAATTACTTCTGAAAAGAGTTGACTAACGAATTTTGGTCACTTCACTTATTTGTTGGTCTCATTTTTTTCTTTTTTCTTTCTTCTGTGTACTTTAACTTCTGTGATAAAATTCAACACAAAATAATAATGAAAATAATCTTTTGAGGACTTTTTTAAGTTCCCACTGATAATTTTAGCCATTTTGACCATAGTTGCCAACATAAAATAAATCCAAGCTTAAAGAAATGAGTTGAACAATGTCCCGTCCTATTAAAAAACTCTAAACATATTTAATATATGCTATGTAAACATATTATGGTTTTAAAGCGCAAGTCAAGCCATAAGATAAAATCTCCAGCGCCAGCGCTTCTGTACTTTTTTTACAGCTCCCGAATTGCACCTCTAGCGCAGGACTTAACATCTTGAGCACTGGACTTAAAATCAACAGCGCTATATGTTAAATCTTAATCTCCACTGAGAAAATGACACAAACTCTTTATTTAGGCGCAATAACTCCTACAAGACTTCGTCTGACTGTTTTGATGTTACATACATAATATACGTAGACCTTATCATTAAGAACATGTTCGCCAACGTCAGATTTTCAATATCGTTACTGTTATTAATATAATAGACAAAACTTGCATTACATCCTATGTTTTATTTCTAGACATGACGAGTATGTAGGTTAGCAAGCAGGGTCATCAGCCACATTTTTAAAACTTTAAATCCAAATGATAATTGTAACGAAGTTTCATGAAATTTGGGCTTGTATTTTCAGGCGAGATTTCAGACGATATGATCTTCGTAAAATATAACGGAAGATAGACGATGGACGGCAACGGATAGCAAAAGCTCACACTAAACCTTTGGAACAGATGATCGCAAAAGAAGACACGATAGAATAAGAATGAAACAATGTTATCCAAAGATTAAAGAACAAAAATGTAAACAACTATATTTAGCAGTGTGTGTTCCAATAACACACTGATAACCAAGTAATATAAGAATAGAACTTTACAGTGTTTATTTTGTCTTTTTTCGTTATTTTTTAAGCATATGCTTTAAACTGTTTTCCAATAATGAAGTGGTAGGATGATTACACGAACCAAAATTAATGTATTTCATATTTTTTCTGAATTGTAAACGAATGGCTGTCTGTTTTACGGAATTTGATGTATTTTAGTTACCACTATTATATAATTATTAAATTCTCTCCTATTTAAACTACATATTGAATGGTCGTCTACTAATTAAATCATAAGTATTCTGACAGCTTTGTAAGTCAATAAATAGAGGCATCACATCTATCCATACTATTTGTAATATTTAACAGACGACTACAGAAGACGAACGACATTTGACAGCAAAAGCCCATATTGACCCTTATCTATGACACAGCTAACTATTTTGTAAGACCATTGAACAAGTTTTCGTGTTTACAAAGTGCTTAAACAATCACCTTTACATCTGAGCTTTAACATACCATGGCATATAATTCTTAGTGACTTGTTTTTTGCAGAAGTAAAAAATACAAATTTCGGAGTTTATAATTGATGACAGATACTTACGCACATTGTGCCTGCATATTTTCACACTACCCAAAAAACCTAGTATAACATGCTGATATTACATTTCTGTCACATCTTCCGTTCACAGCTGTAAATAGAAAAAAACGGGACACAAATTTTTAATAAGTACACACATTTAGATCTATTTTAAAATCCAAAAGGTGCCTCTACTGCATTATCATTCTTACCTAATTCATCGCTCCTACGTAAATTTGCTCTTATGCCAAAAGATATCAACATAATTAACTACACGATGTCGTAAGTTAAGTATTTACGATCACATGAAATCGTTTAAACTGATTTGATACAGCTCTGTTTTGAAGTACATTGCAAAGAAAAGTGCAACAAACATATAATAAGATGGACAGGCAGACAAACAGATGTACAGAGTTTAAGAACTTAGAAAGCATTTAGTAATCGTTAAGGTCAAATATTTATTTTTTAGGCAATACTCAGGATTTTATACACAAAGAAAGGATTCCTTGAGCTGTATTTTGCAAAATCACTACGGAATTTAAGGTCCTCAATACTCTTCAAATTCGTTCTTTATTTGGTCTTCTTTACTTATTTGAGTCAAGTCTGATGAGTCCATTGTAATATTTTAAGCCAGGTATTATGATGATTTTTTTTGTAGAATGGCCCCTTTTAATTTTATTAAAAATTGCAACATACTTATTCTGTCAACCTTACAACAAGAACAATTTGTACCACAGATATTATTCGGTTGTCTGACTCCTGCACACAATCAAAGCTAAATAGAAGAGAAGCCTTACTAAACATATAAGCCTCAATGGAATGAGCATTTCATTCTTATTGCATACCCTTCAACTGTTATACCTGATTTTATTGGAATTTTGGGCAAGCCTTATTGTAGGTTCAGTCCAACATTTTTTTCTTAAAATGTCATATAACAAGTCAGAAATATGGCAACTGTTTTCTCATATTCTGTTTCTATGTATGTTAGCGTTTGTTTTTGTATAAGTTCAGTGTTTCTGTTGTTCTGGTTTTTTTCTTTTATAGTTGATGTGCTTCACTCAGTTTTTGGTTGGTGACCTTCATTTGTTTCATTTAACTCGATTTATGACTATTGAACAGAGGTATACTTCTATTGCTTTTATTTAGCTCTCTGGAATTTCTAATCACACCAGATTATTTTTTTGACCCAAACAGTTCCTAATCCTCATGTAAATACAGTAATTACTAACCCTTTTTCGTCTATTTTTATGTTCAAAGAGACATTTTGCGTCTTAAGTGAAAAGTTAAATACTTCAATACACTTCAATAATTGGGATCTTAAATTTTTGTTCAATAATGTACAAGGAATACGTTGTCGCTCCATGATGTCAAGGTGACAATTCACTATTTATCTTGTCAATTATAGCTTAGAAATGTGTAATGTTTCAAGTCGGAAATGTGAGAACAATCCTCAAACTATAGCGCAATAACAGGTTCAGCAGCCTCAAACAGTGTATTATCTTTCTGTGAAGCTTGCATGGTCCGGTTTGAAGTCAAAATAAAGTTCTCCTCATAATAAAAAAAAATAACTAAGTTTCAAATTCATACGGCCGCTAATTCTTTGTAAACTACCTTTACCAAAAGATAAACTTGTACTGGCTTCATTATCACATTTCAATATTTAGTGAACATTGTAAATAATCCTCATTTAGCATAAATTTAAAAGTTTACCTCATAATGAACATGTGTCTTAATGTTTCAAGTTGACTAAAACTTCATGGGAAACTACATTGATCAAAACTTTAACGTGATTAGGACAGGATTCACAGCCAAGAAAATATATTTGTCTGATCGATTAATACAAGGGACAAGAGCAACCAAAGCAAGTCAAAAGTATTCATGTAATGGTCAATAATTCATCTGGTTTACAGGTTATGTCCATGAACGATTATTGTTTTCATGTTTATACCAAAACACATGCAAGTTGAAAAAAACATCATCTATTAAGGTCAATATCTCCTAAAAAGAGTCAACTGATAGTTTCAGCCATATAAGTATTTGTGCAGATAATTGTATTGCTGATGATTATTGTTAAAGAGTCTGTTTTCTTAGAGAGAGAGGGGTATGATATGTAATTATATAATTTACTTTGGCTATACTTTTTGTACCTTTTTGGATTATAGCTCTTCACCTTTTTAAATAGCTTTTGATTTTCAAATATTTTGTCCTCGAGAATCATTGAAAGGGCATTTATTGTCGAAATGCGCACTGGTGCAAAAAATGGTACCGTTTATGTTATTTTGAATCCTTAGGTGAGTAAATTAACATATCCAACGCTCACATCTTAAATCCTGCAAACTTCCAATGACCTAATTGTATTGTGGTTACTTTTTGCTGTCGATAAAATGTCTGATTTTGTTTAATATAGAGTTAGACAGTACTATTGTCTTATACAATCTGTTTTCAGTAATAGAAGTATGATATTGACCTTAGAGCAAGACCTCATAATCTATAGGATTCTCCCTTTTTACATGCATATATGACCACACATTAAACTAAAGACATAGTCTTTAATATCAAGTATTAAGATAAAAAAAAGCTGATAATTGTGTTCAAGGATTTACAAATGTACTATCTTTAGATATAAGAATATGTGGTATTAGTGCAAATGAGACAACTCTCCATCCAAGTCCCAAAAAGTATACGTCAACCATTTTAGGTCTTTGTATTTAAATATAAATGCAAGATATATACCTCGAAGTTCTATTCACAATAAATAATTATTCTCTGAAGGAAAATATTATCTGCGGTTCTCTGGTACAGCCATATGAATAATAGTTGCTCCGACAAACGCAACACTTTTCTAGGCTGATGATTAGTCACATGGGCTCTCGTTCATTAAATTATTTTCAGTACTGGAATGAGTATATAGATATAGGAAGATGTGGTGTGAGTGCCAATGAGACAACTCTCCATCCAAATAACAATTTAAAAAAGTAAACCATTATATGAATTTTTTCAACAACCGCCACTATAGTTATTATACTATCATATCCACATATTTCCAAACTGTGGCAATTATTACATGTTTTAAACTCCGTTTTACAATGAAACCAACGGCTGTGTCTCACTATTTGACTTGCGAATACACATATAGTGTTTATATTTTTTTTACCGGGTGAATGACTGTAACTGAACACTTCATTTGTAAGTGTTTTCCAAAAACGTATCTTTAGATGGACTGGTCTATGTTAAGCTGGTTAAATCCCGCACAGTCAAGTGAAATAAATCAAGTTATAATAGATATATAAAAAAGAAGATGTGGTATGATTACCAATGAGACAACTATCCACAAAAGACCAAAATGACACAGACATTAACAACTATAGGTCACCGTACGGCCTTCATTTAAAATTATAATAGAGCCTATTCATAGGGCCCTTTAATTTGAAATAAAAGATTCTTATATACCCGTGTACAGATGAACAATGAGCTATTGCCGATTGACTCAATGCAATTAATGTATATTGTCACAAATATGAATGATATCTAATACTATATTGTTGTATGTAATATGATAGAAGCTATTTTTATTGCCTTTTAACTGGAAATGAAATATTCTTATATACCTGTGTTCACTTGAACCACGTGCGATTTGACGATTGTTCAATGCAATTGATATTAACCTTGTAAAATTCCTAAAATTTAAAAATTCTCGTAATTATAATGTGGTAAAAAAGGTATTAACACATGTTAAAGTTTTTTTTAATTAAGATATCATGTATATTCATCTTAAAAAAAATACGTTACCTGCAAAAAAAACCCAGATAATTGCAAAAACAGCTTTCCATCTCATGATGAATTAACTAGCTGTTTCCTCTTTATTATTCGTCGGGCTTTCTCCAAACTTAAGTCGCCGAGATTAAATTCGATAAAAGTTATTTGTATTTCTAGTTATAGACTATTGTTCAATCTTTCAAAATCTGTTCCAACCATTAGTTCATGCTGAATAATTCAAGACATATGAATTTAAATATCTTTTGATCTTCTCATCTGAGTATATACGAAATTGTTTTTAAGTCTCTAAATTGTGCTTTTTGTCGTCCTCTCCTATGTGTTATTATTCCATTATTAACTCAATTAATTTATTTAGTGTGTCATTCTAACCTTCTGCGTTTTGTTATTTCTTCCTCATTAAGTGCAATACCACCAAATCATAGTACGTCACATCCGGGTGAGAACAAAGGGTCGACAATGAATACTTCCTTGAATTTAACACTTCTAGGAAATTACTAAGACGTTTTACTGCAGTGAACAATTTATGAGTCATAAGTATATATACATATATTGAGTGTTTCAAAGCACTATTTTTTCTTAGGTGTTTCTATAGAATATATTTGAAACTTGAGGTGACATGGTAACTAAAGCTTGGAAAAAAAGAGATGAAAACTCCAGTGATTGTTTTTTTCTTATATGCAATGGAATATTATGTGAATTTTTTTCATTGTACTGGACAGGAGTAACCTTTACACATGCCAAGTATATTTTTGAAACAAATATAATTTTGCATTTAAAAAAAAAATGCAAATTTTACAAAGGGAAATCGATAATGGTATTACATTATCACCTATTATGGAAAGTTAGGCCTTGAGCGCACATCATTGGATAGAATTTCAAAAATGAAATATTCTGAGTGAACTTTGTCTCAACCACACATTTTATGAGAAAATTGCCTTGACATAAGCATATACCATGGATATTAGTAGAGAAAGCAAGCCATACTCAGAGTATTAGGGTGCTTTTTCTTACTTATTTCTTCTTATGTCTTATATTTTGTTATAATAGAAAACTGTTCCCTTAGTGTTTATTTAATGAATACATATTGTTATTAGAAAATAAAATTATTTTTGAAGCAGTGACAACAAATAATTCACTAACAGGGAAGCTTTGTGTCCCTATCTTGAACGCGGCGTTAATTTAAGTTTTACGTGTGGACTTATTATTTGAATTGCTTTACATTGTCTTATCGGGGCCTTTTATAGCTGACTATGCGGTATGTGCTTTGCTCAGTGTTAAAGGCCGTACGGTGACCTATAGTTGTTAATGTCTGTGTCATTTTGGTCTCTTGTGGACAGTTGTCTCATTGGCAATCATACCACATCTTCTTTTTTATATTATTGTAACATCCATGGAGTCAATAAGATATTTATGAGCATAGTTCTTTCAGCTTTTCAGTTTGAATAATTCAATAACTCATTTGTGATCATATTTCTAAAAGTTGAAACAAGGTTGAAACCACCATTTTCTACAACAGAAAATGCCTGTATCAAGTCAAGAGTATAAGTGTCGATGCAACAAAACTCCAATATAGAAGTAAAACAACTATTATATATCACCATACATCCTTCAACAATAAGGCAAACCGATACTGAATAGTAAGCTAACACGAAATTACAATATATGTACACATAACAGGTTGTTGACTTGGGACAGTCATATATGTTGATGGTTCATAAGTGTTTCTCGTTTCTCGTTTTTTTTTAATATAAATAAGACCATTAGTTTTCCCGTTTAAATGGTTTTACACCAGTCATTTTTGGGGCCCATTATAGCTTGCGGTTCGGTTAGATTCCATTTTGAAGACCGTACTTTGACCTTGAATGGTTTATTTTTATAAATTCTGACTTGGATGGAGAGTTGTCTCATTGCCATTCAGACCACATCTTCCTATACAGAATGTATAAGGGGTTTACATGCTTGCAAACGCCGACCGGTATGGTATTTCTTATAGTGTTGTTATCATTTGATTTCAGTGAGCACGAACTTGACCTTCAATGTCAAAGTTATCTATAACTTCTTGTTTGAGTTACAAGCCCATATACTATATTTATCATCAGTGATTCTACAATGGACCTCTTCTGGTTTGCAAAAATGGAAAAATATTGCAGCCGAATAAAAATCCCATTAATACCTTTTTACGTCTCACTTATAAAAAGAATAAAAAGTTGAAAATTCAAAACGGAAATCTATTGGCAAAATCAAAAGCTCCAACTCATCAAACAAATGGATAACAACTATCATATTCTTGACTTGATACAGACATATTTATATACTTATTTATATAGAA